>CM053591.1:99744264-99764067 GCA_028646515.1 Pseudochirops corinnae
CCATCTTTATAATATTGTTATTATTGTATAAATAGGGAAAACTTTTATTTTTTGCTTACAAAATGTGTCATCATTATATACTGTTTTTGGCAACAGCTCCCTTCCTTCTTTTCTTCTTACCTTCTTTTCTTATTTCTTTACTTCCAGCTGTACTCCCTTTATCCCTCTTTCTATCCCTTCCTTTCATCCCTCCTTTTTGAATTAAATAAATACCCATTAAGTATCCATTATGTGTGAATAACTGTAAATATAATTAATATTTCTGCCCTCAGGGAGCTTACAATCTACAGTGGAAGACAATATATGAAAGAAGGGAAGAAAGTGGGGGTGGGAGGGATATCATGGAGTAACCTGAAAAGGTGAAACTTTTCCCATGGAATTAAAATTAGGCAGTGCAACAGATGCAAAATGGAGTAAACTGAGAGTCCAAATGCTATTTTCTATAAAGGAACACAATGGAAGAAATTTGATATCCCACCCACCAGTCCTCCAATTAGAGGAAAGAGGAGACTGAGGGAGTTAAGAATCAAGCCTTGAGGCCTCCTCTCCTTGTCCCTGCCATGGAGTGGACCACCCTCTTCCTGTGGGGGAAGAGAATAAAACTTTCCTCAAGATGCCTCTGACTTTTGATTTTTCTTGGGGAGGGGATTTCTGCGGTCCCCACACAAATTTGGGGGCTCATCTGGGATCCCTCCACTTATGAGCAATTGCTCTCCACTTTAGTCTTGAGGCAGGTCCCTTCTGGACCCTTCTCCAGTGGTGTCTCGACTAAGATGGGGACTCTGGCTCCACATGGGTAAAGTCTTGGAGAGAGGACTTTTAAGAGGAATAGGAACATACAGAGAGGAACCAGGAAACTCCGGCCGGCTGCTGGAAAGAAGGACAGTCATGCAAACTATGTGTGCACAATTCATAGGTAAGATACCTCATGGGTCCTTGAGTCTTAATTTTTTAGGTTTTTCTTTAACCTGGAGAGACCAGCAATGGCTCTCAGCTAAAAGTACTGGTTGAGTTGACTCTGAGATAATGATGCCATCTGGTAGGCTTCACGAGTGACTGAACAAGGGAGGTGATTCCTCCATAATTAGTTGGATCTTCTGACCTGGGGGAGTCAGCAATGATCCCCAACCAAATTAAATATGAGTTTAAAAGAAAAGATGAAAGGAAGAAAAATTTGGAAAGGATTCTGAATTTTTAACCTAAATTTTTAATCTGAATTAGAATTACCTTCTGGGTGCACTTTGTAATGTTCTATGTCTCGTCTGTCTCTATGTGTCTGTGTGTATGGAATGTTTTGTATTTTTGTTGGAAATAGTAGGGGAAAAAAAAGCTGAAGGAGCTTTTGGAGGTTGACTTGCGGGAAAAGAACACCCCTGGGACCTGCTTCTTTCCCTGCCCCTGCCCTACATTCCTCCACCCAGAGATGGAAAAGTAAAGGGCTGGGGCGTAACAGAGGTTTGGGCTGAGAAGAAACAGTGGAGGGCTAAAGAATAACAGATTTGAGCCTAGCCACAAGGAGAGGCTTATAGCCTCAGGCAAGTGCCCCATCAAATGGGAAGATTGTATCAGAGTTCAAGGGGGTTCCCAGAGCCTCTATCTCACCAGTTTAGAGTTATAATTTATTTCCTATGTAAAGTGGTTTGAAAATGGTTTCACCTAAAATTGTTAATGGTATGGAAGGAAGTTTTAAATACATAATATTTGGGACATTGTACATTTCCAAATTATATAATTTGGTGAAATTATGAGCTCTGTTGCTAAAAACAATTCTATAGTTATGTATGTTAATTGGGATGTATGTGAAATACATAATGTTTTGTGTATTTATATTATTTAAGAATATTTTAATTTTAAGGAATGGGAAACTAAAAATATACATAAATTTGTGGATAATATTTCCTTTTTGAGGGCGAAGGGTATTTGAACTCAGAAATGTATGCTTATATGATCACAAAGGTATATATTGTTAATTTTACATTAAGAAATTGATTCATGGTATGGTGCAGGAAGGCTTATTTACCCTAGTTTACTGTTCAGTAAGGGGATTGTCTAGGGATTTTATGGGATTAATATAATTGTAAGCAATTTGGAAACAACTAAATTAAGGTCACTAGAATAGTAATTAATTGTTTTTTTTTAATTCAAAGTATAAATTTAAGAACATAATAATTGTGTTACTGGTAAACAGTTGTATTAAATTAAGGACTTTGTTGTCAAAGGAGGAATGGGAAACTCTGACTGTGTTTTGTAATATTTTGAAATATTGTAATTTGGGAAATCTTAAGCCTCCAAGTTTGTCTTTGTTTAAAAGGGGGTTTTCAGTTGAGATTGTTTTGCTATGAAACTTAACAAAATATTGTTTTCATCCTAAAACCTCAAATTTTTCAAACAAATCTGTAAAACTCTTTGTTGTTTCTGGTCTGGCCAGTCTGGAATTATGATGAAAGTTAGATATAGCTAAAACCTCTTAGCAGATTCTGAGAAGTAATGGTTAAGAAGTTGGAAATTGATTATTGGGATTGCTGGAGGAATTATAGCATTAAAAAACTCCCTCAGTTAAGAGAGTACCTCAGCAGCATGGGCATCTGTCTTTAAACAACCAGAAGTTTTCTTAACCCTTCTTATCCCAGATCAGATTGGTGAGGAGAATGCAGGAGAATTGTGGGGATAGTGCTTACAGACTGGCAGTAGCCTCATCTAATTGCCTGTGCCTCTGGATACCTTGTAGAAGATCATGGGGAAGCCAGCTTCTGCTTCAGGTAAACTCTGCACCTCTCTGTTTCAGTTGTGGAAATGTATTTTATCTCTGTTTAACTTTTTTTTTAATTTGTAAAAGAAAAATAATTGTTATGGGATTAAAATGGTATGATTGTGGAATGTTAAATATAATAACTGGCATGTGTTAGATACAACATTATCTCTAACTTTGAAGTGGTTTTTGGATGCCATGAGTGGTAAGATAAATTAATTTATAAGTCATTTGATGTCATTTGAAATTCATTGTTATGTTGTTACCATATCTCTAAGATTTGTAATTTGGTGAACTAAGAATTCTGTCCAATTTTAAAGGTTTATTTATATTTTATTCATTCATTCATTCATTCATTCATTTATTTTTCTTAAAGGGAAAAAAGAAAGATATCTTTTAAAACTTCCAATTAATTTTCCTTCATAAAGGTTTAGTGATTGCTCCTTCTAACATTAAGATAAAGATCAAACTTTTTTTTTTAAGAAAAGAAAATACTCTTAGGAAGAAATGTTTTATAAGAACTTTGTTATGAGGCAATGGGGAACAGATGAGCAGACTAGAAGGCTAAGGGGGCTGCCCTGTCCATAGAATATATGAAGATGTATGTGTTAATTCCCCAGTTCCCTAAGGTCATAGAAGCTGGAAAAAAAAAAAAAAGACTTCACTAAGTTTTTGCTTATTGCTTGGTGGGAGAGAAATGGTTAATCAACAGATCATGAAGGGTAATTTAACACAACAACAGCCCTGCAAAAAGAAAGCAAGGAGAAAAGGACTATGGGTAGAGAGTGCCCTGCTCCTTAGATAAGTTAAATATAATTAGAGTGATTTGTAAAATTGGGTTAATGCTAATACCTAAAGAGGGGTTAGGTACCACTGGAAACAATCTGTGCAGGCAAAGGTCATCAATCCCGGGGAGGGGCAGTAGTTAGAATAAGGGCCTGTAAACAAGTTTTACTGAGGGGCAGTAGAGTTAGAAACCAGCCAGTCTGCAAACTGGCCTTTAAAGTCAATAAAATTAATCTCTAATAGTAGGTTTGATTTTTCTTTTTGTAAAGTACAAATTTGGAATTTAGGTAAAGTTCTTGATTAACAGCAGATGAAAGGAACAGGCCCATACTACCTGACTAAGCAGCTGGGGACAATCCTTTGAGACCAGAGGAACTGCCTTGCAGATGAGGAGGCTAAGAGGGCCAATGAAGGAGGATCAGGGCAGGAAGATTGATCCCTTCATTTTCTCCCAGTCTCCCCTCCCCCTCCTTTTCTTAGGAAGAGAACCAGAAAGCCCAAATTCTTGGGGCACAAGAGGATAAACTCGGACACTGGTTCCTCCCTGATGATTGAGAAGTGTCTTGACCAAAGCAAGTATGAAGCAGGTACTACACTAGGGTAGTCACTGGGATGTCCAGAACATGTCTCTAGGCCTATATACCTTAGAACAGCAGTTGGTAGATGGCTGCCTTGTTTGTTGAAGGACAAATAAGTCCACCCAGCATTAAGCTCCTGCTGGGGGAAGGCCCCCAGGAATTAGGCCATTCTAGAGTATGAAACTGCCTCCAGTAGACTGCCTAAAATACTTGCTGGTCATAGTCAATGACTTAACCTCTTGAGTAGAGGCATTCCTGTGCCGGGGCACTTAGCTGAATCTTTCTTGAGCAAATCATTGCTAGATATGAGATGGCAGAGAGGGGAAGACTCAGACTGGGGACCCATTTCACTGCCAAGGATCTTAAATCTAAGGCGCACACTTTAGAAATTACCTAGGAGCTCTATACTCCTTGGTACCCTTCCTCTTCTGGCAAGATGGAAAGGATGAATAAGGAAATAAAGACACAGCTCACTAAATTGACAATTATAACCCAGCTACCATGGACTAGGTATACTTTGTCAGGAATAGAACTAAGCCTGGAGGGATATAGGAACACCCTTACCCAGAGAG
Organism: Pseudochirops corinnae; assembly: GCA_028646515.1. Classification (NCBI taxonomy): domain Eukaryota; kingdom Metazoa; phylum Chordata; class Mammalia; order Diprotodontia; family Pseudocheiridae; genus Pseudochirops; species Pseudochirops corinnae. Next base: position 99,748,950 of record CM053591.1, read on the forward strand.
AGAAATAATGGAGATTGGGACCCCCCTATCTGATCAAAAAGAATAAATTCCTTAGAAATTATTTATCCTCTTTGGTAAAAACTTCTCCATGCTTTATAGACTAAAAGACTAATTGCTCAGACTCCACCCTTGGGATTCTAGTCCACAGATACCAGCTAAGAGATTGGGTCCTGATCAGGGCTTGGGAAGATAAGCTTAGTCTCTTTTGGGGGAGGCCCTTTTTCAGGTCACGCTAACATCCGATATAGTCATCTGGACCCAGGAGAGAAGATAGACTCACCATACCAGAGTAAAGAGACCTGTTGAACCTCCTGTGACATGGATAATTGAATCAGCGGAGTCTGAGAACCTGAAACTTGCACCTCCAATGCAGCCTTGGCTCTCCCACTGAGTAACTACAAGAGCCCTGAACCACTCCCTTCTGGTGTGAGAACTTTGATTGTTGTGAACATATTGATTCTATTGCTACTTATAATTGTCTTTGTTTTGGGGGTCTTTGCATGTGTTTCTGTCCTCTACACCATAGTTTTACTTGTAACCATAGTGTGACATCATAGAGATTCCCTTAGTTACTTCTCTTCAAGGTTTTGTAATTTTTGTAAGCTTCCATTCCTTGGCTACTTCCAGAGAGCAATTGTTGAACAGCATTTTCTAGGGATTGTGTAATGGCAGAGTGGTAGAGAGATTCCCTTGTTCCATTACTCTATGTGGGATAAATGCCTCCTATTTGGCCCCTACATACTACATTAATTAATATCCCTTATTTACAATCCATTGCTTATTTTGAATGTTAAATTAAGGGTTCTCCCAGAACAGGTTGCAGAAAATCTGGAAGAGAGGAATGGATCCCAGGGTAAAAGAAGAATTTAGGAATAAAGTGTGTGGTATTATAGTATAGAAGGAAGTGATAAATGATTTATATCAACAGTGGTGTGAGAAGTCTTCAGATAGTATGAAAGGAAGGGAGGACTGAGTGAGGTACACTCTCTTCACCCTCTGTGAAGACTCCTCAGAATGAGAAGGAAGAGAAATGATCTGGCAACCAGAGCCTGAGTTCTGGGTTTACACAGCCTAGGACCCTTCCCCCCTCCCTTGCTGTCATCAGCATTAGGCCCCTTTCAGGAGTTTTGGACCTCCACCCTTGTATGCCACATCTTTAAGCATCAGGCCCTTTTTCAGGAGTTTTTGACCCCACCCTTGCTTGTGACCTTTTTTCCCTCTCTTGCTTTGGCATTTAAAAAATAAGGCCATGCATGATACCTTGGATTCCTCTCCCATCTCCCTGCCAACAGTAGATAGTGGTGGGCTTCTCTGTTATCCACCATTGTGTTAGAATTTGTGCCAAGACTGAGAGTCTGCCTCTTAGCCAATGGGAGAAAGGATAGCCAAGGGGACAGGGATTGACCACCTTAGGGTATAAATTCTTGTTCTGTCTTTTGTAACATGCCTCCTCTCCTTGTCCCCACTGTGGAAAGCACTGCCCTCTTCCTGCAGGGGAAGAGAATAAAACTTCCTGTTCCTTCCTTCAAAAAAAAAAAAAAAAAGAATCAATGCTTGAATTACCAGCATGGTAGTGAGAAGCGATGAACTTTTCCTGGGTAGAAAGTCAAGCACAAGATGCTTTCCAGAGGACTGTTGCTGTGAACAGGTTCAAGGTTCTGATTACACAGTATAGTGAACTCCCTATTCATTCAACAGTAAATTAAAGAAAAACATTGACAGAAATCAAAGTACAGCATTCATAATGTCATGGCATAACAACTTATCACTAAAATGGCCACAATGTTTTCACCAAAGTGGTCACATAGTTTTAAGCAAAAGATAACATTAATTTAGTAAGCCTTTCATTTAGTAAACCATTAATTCAATCACCCTTAAGGAGGCAAGCCTCCTTAATTAACACAAAGTGCAAATGTCAAAGTCTTCAACACCAGGTCAAATTGTCTTAATCTCTTCAATCAAAAAGTCTTCTTTCTTCTTAATTGGAGATTAGTTTCCAATCACCCTTAATTAGTAAGTCTTTAACTCAATCATCTAAATATAAAAGTCAATGTTCTCCACCCCTATCATGATCTCAGTTTGCATTAAATTCCCAAGGAGAGGTCTTTTTATCTTGATTCAATTCAGACTGTCCATGGTTCCACTTCCATAGTCTCAGCTCCTGTCTGAATCTACCCAACTATCAGCTGAGTTGAAAGGCAGACAGCTCTCAGTTCTTTGCTCAGCTTCTTGTTCAGTTCCTTGTCCAATTCCTATTCCATACTAAAGTTCATAGTGCCTGGTCCACATCAAGTCCTTCACAGTTTTTGTTCATGGGAAGACAAAACTTAACAGAGCCACAATAACATTTAAACACATTGCCAGCATCCTCATCAATTCACTTTCTGCCTGTGAAATCAATTCAGACCCAACAACAAGTTCTGAGAACTCAACATAAATCATTGGTATAGTCCCAGGACCTCTGAAATCCTCAGTAAGACCCTCCTCTAGGATTCATGTAAACATACAACAAGAAAATCCTCTTTCAGGGCTTCTGAACCAGCAGCAAGGTCCCAGGGCTTCTGTCACAACACCACCATCCTCTAACAAGAGATGAATCTGACTAAGTAACATCAAAACAGACAAAGTTCCAACACCACAGCCATGCCTCCTTCCCGTTATCCTCTCTTTTCATTTCTCAGTTCTTCTCAACTCTCAGTTCAGTCCTCCATTCTCATTTCTCTTCTCAGTTCTCTTCTCTCTCTCCAGCAGTAGCAGCCTCACCTCCAGAAGCTTACTCCAAGCAGTTCTGGCCTCTCAGCTTGGACTTTTCCTTATATATGGTATTAGCTCCTCCCTGTTCTTCCCCTTCCCATCAAAGCAGGAAGTTACTCCCAATGTGGGACTCACAAGCTTTGGATCTCAATACCTGACACAATCATGAGCCCAATACAAGGTGCTAAGTACCCATCTGCTTGCCAATATAAGGGAATTTCAAATTCCATTACTATTACACTGGGAGGGTCAACTTGTTTAGTGAAGTTGAAATCAAGCCCTTTCCTTCCTTCCCCCATCTTTTTTTCTCCTTCTTCTTTTTGAAATAATTGTCAATATCCTAATTCATAATATCTCTCTTATACAAAGAAATGCTTGCTTTTGTTTCACTATTTTAAAAAAAAGTAAGTGTAACATTAGTTGTAAAAATAAGTATCATTAGGATTCCTTTATCACAATTCTTCTAGACTAAAGGAAATATGACTAGACAAAAGCAAGAATAAATAGCAATTTACAGTCTTTTGTATCTAAATATTTTTTATATTATGAATCATTCCGTGCATATAAACCAGTGGTGTATCATTGCAGTGGGGTAAAAAAGCTGATTTTCTGTAAATGACTGCTTTGAGAGAAAAAAGCATGTTCTGAAATATTTTAACATGTGTCTATATTCACTTAAATGATGAATTAAATGACTAACTTAAAAAAAATTCTATTTACCATTAGACTATATTTCAAAAATGATAGCAAATATGTTATTTCTAATCAACAAGAGAGACCAGAATTGAGTTCATTTTATTTTAAAAGTTCATTTAATTTTTAGTCCAGAGAAAATTTGTCAAAAAAGATTAAATAACTGAGTGCAACCCTGTATGATTAAAGCACCCAGAATTTGAACTTTAGCAGTGCTACTTCCTCTTTCTTTGACATTGGGCAAGTCATTTAACCTTACTGAGTCTCTGTCTCTTCATCTATAAAATGAAAAAAAAATTGAACTACCACTTCAGCTCTAGAACTTATGCTAAATTATCTTTATTTTAAAAATTGCTGTGGTATTTCTCCTTTAAAATGTTATGGTCCTACAATGAGTAATACTACCAATGCCATACATTTGATGATTATCTATTTTTGTTAGTCAAGATTGAAAGAGTTCAGAATAATAACAAGAGAGTTAATTTTCTTACATTTTATTAAGGATAAGAAGTAAGTAAGAAGGACATTTTGTAAAGGAGAGAGCAGGGGCTCTTTATATATCTAGCTTGTCAATTTAGTAAAAAAAAATTAAGGATATTTCAATGGAAAGAATTTTTAAGTCTTTGGCAAAATCCTACTTTCTCCTAGAAGGAGATAAAAATTCAAAACTCCCTAAAATGATAAATGCTGGAGAGTGGGAAGTGCTGGATGTGGGAAAATTGGAAACCTAATGCATTGTTGGTGGAATTGCTGATTCAACCATTCTGGAGAGCAATATGGAACTACACCCAACAGGCTATAAATAATTGCATACCCTTTGACCCAGCAATACCACTTCTAAGGTTGTTTCCCAAAGAGATCATAGAATGGGGAGGAAGACTTGTATGTACAAAAATATATTTATCAGCTCTTTTTCTAGTGGCAAAGAACTGGAAATTAAAGGGATTCCCATCAATTAGGGAATAGTTAAACAAGTTGTGGTATATGAACATAATGGAATAATACTGTGCTATAAGAAATGAGGAGCAAACAGACTTAATATTTACCTGGAGGGACTTATACAAACTGATGCTGAGTGAGAAGAACAGAACCAGGAGAAATCTGTATGCAAGTACAGGCACAGCATATATGTAATGACCAACTTTGATAGATCGACCTCTTTTCAGCAATGCAGGGTTACAAGACAACAGCTCATAATGGAAAAAAGATGTTTACATTCAGAGAAAGAACCACAAAGAACTAGAGACGACAGAGATTGAAAGGAGATTGAAGCAAAGTACCTGATCTCTTTCTTTTTCTTGTTTCGTTTGTTTCCTCTTTTCCATTGTTCATTCCATAGGTTACAATCCTTCTTCACAACCTGACTAATGTTTAAGGTGAACTACTTGCAAATCCTATACTTGATTACATGCAGCCATGGGGGTGGGAGAGAGGGAGGAGGAGAAAATTTGAAACTCAAGGGAATGTGGAATGGAGCCTTGTAAACTAAAAGGAAACAAACAAAATAATAAATATTTTTATCCAAAAAAAGAAAAAGAAAGAAAATTCAAAACTCCCATAGAAATCTGTAGGTAATATCTGCTTAAATTACATTTTCATCAAATGTCACTCTGTTTTTGTATCTCTCAATTTGAACCATATTTGAACCTCTGATTCATTTTATATCCCAGAAAACTGCTATTTTATTGTTTGGTTCCATGATACGCACTATGTAGAAAATGTGTTTTTAAGCCTGAACTTTTTTACTTCCCTAAAGCAATTGCTTCTGTCAAGTACAATTTTGAATGGTTTCAAAGGAAAAGAGAGTTCTAAATAGATGGTTGTCAAAAATTTGCATCCTCGTGTGGGGAGCCAATTTTGGGGAGCCCTGGCATGAAAGTGTCACTGACCCAGAGGTTGCTAGTGAATGCATAAAATGCTGAATGGTGAAAGTGAAGAGCTAATTTTATTACCCTGCATCCAGGCTTTTATAGGATTCTTCTTAATTGTTTTCCCCTGCAGACATCACATACTTCTTTGTCCCAGGCCATGGGTGTAAATGCCATGCTTATCTCAAGGACCTAATCCTCACACCTGTATGCTTGAGTACCTTCCTAGGAGATGGAGAACCAATCCAGGCCTACCAGCAGACCAAACCCCTGAGAGGATTTGTTGAGCCATCAGAGTCAGAGTCCCACTGTCCTGTGGTCCTCAACATCCCTGAAAATAATAAATGGAGTATGCTTTACAATTGAAAAATTGTAAAGTTCTAAAATTTGATGACTCATTATGCACTAAGAATATCAGATTTTGAATCTAAGGTATGAGGTCCTAAATCCTGCTGGTGTGATCTTATGTATATGACTTAAGTACTTTGTGCCTTAGTTTCCTCCTCTATAAACAGTGTTGAACATGATGATTTCTAAACTCCCTTGCAGGTCTAAATCCATAATCCAATTTGCTTTAGCTAATTATTTGTACATACCAAAAACTGTAATAATTTATTTGCTCTAATCCATAAATTATACCTTTTCAGATCTGTCTGCTAGAGAGCATTCATGTTTAACTTAGCTTAAAAAAACATTTACGTTTAACAAGACAAGTATTTTAGAAATTGCTTAAGATGATAAAGTCGAATGTTTTCTCCCCTAAAACATAAAGAGTAAAATTTTGTGCAAAAGTTAGAAACGAAACTATGAAACAGCAAAAAAACTTGTCCTACTCTCCTACGAAGTATCAACAGATACTAAATCTCTTTTTCCTCTCCAAATCACATCTAATATATATGCATATCCAGTTTTGGGAAATAAGGTCAATGTTTCATCAATCAAAAGGGGATGGAGAGACCAACAATGCTATTGTATTTTATATACAAAATACAATGTTTTGATATATTTTTGGCTTGACTTCTTCATCCATGTCCATTTAACCAAACAGTTTATATAAAACAGAATCTGAGATTTTTTTTTCTGTCATTTATTCACTGATTAATTAGAGTAACCATTCTAATCATAAGACACTTTTTCTTAGAATCACCTTTCTAGAACTAGCCCAGATTTGAATAATATTTCATTTGGTTTTGGGCCTTGGACTACTAATGAAGTCATATGTGTTTTAAAAGTTCTGATAGATCTTTCCCTTTTATACATACAGTATAGGAGGTCTGTGGGACAAAGTGGTTTATTTTGAGCTTCTTATTCTTAGATTTGTGTATTTGTGAGTTAAACAAATTCAGATCTATAGGTGATATTGAAAATAATTATTTTTTGGTCAAAGTACGTTTTTTTTGTTTGCTTTCTGTAATCAGTTTTGTTATGGATCTTTTTAACCCTGGGTAATTATTAATATTAAACCAATATTTACTGGCTTCTATTTCCTACTCATATTTTCTCTAAACTAAGGTTAAAATCAAAATATCAGGAACATCCCATTTGGATTTTTTTTTCATATTGGTTAAAATAAGAAGTAGCCTTATGTTACTCCCCTCCCCACAATGAAATGTATATGGCATGTACCTGAAATATAGAGGGCTTTTTTTTTTTTTTGTCCTAACTTTTCTTGTTCCCCTTCCTACTGGCCGTTAATGACCACGGAATGATGAGTTTGTTAAGTAATCCCTAGGCCGCCACAAGCTTTCATTTATTTGAAGACCTCTCTTTAACCAAGTCATTGTTTAAATTCTCAGAACATTTTCCCTGTGCATTAAACATTTCTACTTGTGAACAATTGTGAACAATTATCAACCATGTCATTTTCTACACAACTTATGAAGGAATAGAATACATACCAAGCAATTCTCCCAAAACTGAGTGCTTGCTATTACAATGAAGGAAAAGTATAGTATATAATAATGTGATCTTTAAATTGAAAGAGACAATTAATTCATTACTTGGCTATGTTCCACATAAGATATCATTTCTCAAATGAGCATCTGGAATTTGTAGACTTAAATGGTAAGCCACCTGATCATATTCCAGTAAATGGGGGTTAAATAAAATTCTGGGTTTTGTTTACTATACTACAATATTTCAAGCATTCTCTAAGTGTGGAATGACATGGCTTTGAATAAATTGATAAAGTATTTGTTGAAATGATTTAATTTTATAGCACTTTAATCTGATAACTGTTTTAGCACTGATAATGAAATATACAGAATGTTTAACTATTGAGTATTGTTTCATATTAAGTTGACTGCATTTTAATTAAATTTACTACAAATCATTTGTTTTTGGTAAAAAAAAAAAGCCAATGCTATGTAGAAATAGCTAATACATCACAGCTAAATGATCAAGCATGTGATTTACAATTTGGACATATCCTTTCTTGGGGCATCAGATTAGAAGCTACATTTCTCTCTACTCTGTCATCCTTTTAATTATTATAGTTATTATTAGTACTATCATCAACAAGCAATAAATTAAAGTTTAAACTCGGTCTAACCATCAATTGTGTCTGTTAAAAACTGTTTTGAAAATTATTCATAAAAGTATCCTATATGTTACTTTATAATTGTGTTCATAAATATAGCGTCAATTACAGGACATCCATAGATTTTTTTCATGAAGATTTTTATGAGGTTGAGAAAGTAGGAATCAGGATCAATAGTCATTGATATCCTTCTTATTCCTTTTTTTAAGTAAAAAAATAGTCTGCGTTTTCAGACATTAAAACAGACCAAAGAAATCACAACTCTATCCTATTAATATAGTATGAATTTTTCTACTTCTTTGATGTATTCTTTGAAAAATAATCCCTAATTGTTTTTTAATAACAAACAGAACAGATTTCTCTGCTGTACTTGGTTTAGCTGTATCATTTTTGCTAATAGTGTCCTCAATGACAAGTTCTAGTTGGTTGTATCAGGAACTGAGAGGTTAGCATCCAATTACTACATTCACAAATGAGGAAAATCAATCATTAAAGAAAGAATGGATGTTATATTCTTCTTTAAAAACGTATCATACTCCTAGCATTATTATCTGAGAATATTCGAGATTATAGGAATTACTTTTGTGCTATATCAACGTTTACATAGACTTGCATTCATTTCTCTAGCTTGGAAGAGGTACCTAGGATAGTAGAAACCTGACCAAAAAAAAAATGAATTAAACCAGGTGTCAAACACTGCTTCAGACATTTAACAGCTTTTTGACTTGGGAAGTCATTAAAACTGTTTTATTCTCAGTTTCCTCTTTTGGAAAACAGGAATGATAATAATTGCAATACTTAGCTCATAAGGTAAATTGGGGGAAGAACAAATGAGATATTGTATGTAAAGTCCTTTGGAAACATTATATGACTGTCAATTATTACTCCTCATGGCTGCTGTTTCTTTGCAAGATCAAGTATTTGCTCACCAAGGTCTTTCTTACCCTTCTTGTTGTGCTGATTGCTGAACATGTATTTGAATGTGACCAAAAATAATAGTGACAAATAAGTCCATTATTTTTCATTTGTTCCTGTTTTCTTTCTTTTCCCCTTTCTTTCTTTTCTTCTTTACTTCATTCTTTCTTTCTTTCCTTTATTGCTCCATCCCTTTCTTCCATCTTTCATCCTTCCCTCCATCTGTCCTTTTTTTCTTTCCTTTCTAAATATTTTCATTGCATATTATAATATATAACACTTTTTAGAACATATATTCCTCATAGAATTTCATTATTTCTTCATCTTCTATAGCTGTTTGATGTATAGTATAGCTTTACTTTAATCATTCCTTTTTATCATCCTTTCATGAACATTGCAAAACAAGATGACCAGATATTCCATGGAATATCATTTTAATTTCCCAAGGCAACTGGTGGCACATTGGGTAGAATGCTAGCGTCAGTATCTGTGATATTTGAGTTCTATTCTGCTTCAGAGATTTGCTGTAATACACAGGACAATTAATTTAACCTGTAAAACAGGGATAATAATTATATCTATTTCACAATATTGTTTTAAGGATTAAATGAGATAGTAATTGTAAAAAGCTCTTAGCACAATGCCTGGAACACTGTTTGTTTTGACTTTTTGTTTAGTTCTATCCAACACTTTGTGACCCTTTTTGGATTTTTTTTTGGCAAAGATACTGAAATGGCTTGACATTTTCTTCTGTAGCTCAATTTACATATGAGGGAATTGAGGAAGATAAGGTTATGTGTGCTGCCCAGGGTAACACAGCTAGTAAGTGTATGAGGCCAGATTATAATTCAGGAAGATGCATCTTCTTGATTCAAATCCAGGAGCTGATCCACCATGACACCTAGCTCCCTTGGAACATAGTAGACATTCTATAAATGCATATTGCTGTCCATTTGAGCACACAATGAAAGTAAATAATTTATTTTCCTTTTTTCAATCATAAAATATCAATACTGATGTTACTTTATAATAACTTTTTAATATTCTTCAAACAACATGTATATTTATATTAATCAGTTCCTCCCACAATCTCTGCAAAGAATATGTAAAACAACCAAAAATTCTTTAATACACAGCTATGCAGCACAGCCAAAATAATTCTTACATTAGCAATGTACAAAATTGTGTTTATCAAATCTGTTAGTGAGTGGCATACTTTGACTGCATTCTTTTCTACTTGTACTTTATGATTTTGTGCAAGTTAATCCTAAAGCCTTTTAAAGTTATTTTTTCCATAATGTTTTTATTGTGTAAGATGCTCTCTTAGCTCTGTTCACTTCTTTTTGTTATTTCATAAAAGTCTTCCTAGTTTCTTCTGATACTGTTCATTTTCTTATTCATTATTGCATTATGATATTCCATTACACAGATATAGAAAAAGTAGCTTAGCCATTCTTCAACAGGAAAGCATTTCCAATTTTTAGCTAACACAAAACTACTGTCTAAACTAAGGCATGGACCCTTAACATCAAAATCCTTTTTTCCAGAATGGGAAGAAACCAGATTCTCAAGACCAATAAAAGAAAAAAAAGCAAGTTTTATTAAGCAAGCCTAACAGGTATGTGGAACATAGAGACTTGGATAGTAACTGCTTGAAGAGGAAGTTTTAAAGTACATTTAATACAGATTTCAACAATGTTGGAGTGGTACAGTAATTCCACAGGGGAGAAATGAAGGAAGATTGAGGAGGAAATGTCTCAGAACCACCAGAACAGTGAACCAGGGTGTTTGGAAAAGTCAAAGTGCATCTTCACCACCTCAGGCTGCTTTAAACCAGTCTTGTGGTTGTTGCCTCAGCAGACTGGTAACTCACAAAAGATCATTGGTATGTCAAACAAGAGCAAGAGTCATGATGGCTTCTTATTGGTCAGTTCTGATCCCGTGATTTACTGATCTCTTCCTAGATAACAAGGGAGCTCTAGCATATCTGAATAATTAATATAAACATACATATCCTCATCTCCACAATTGCTATAAATATTTTTGTACGTGTAAATCTCTTTCTTTCCTTGCTTCGGTATATAGTCTTCATTGTGGCATAGCTGAATCAAAGTCATGAAAAGTTTGGTAAATTTCTAGGCATAAGTTTCAGATTACTTTTCTCAGTGTTTGGATTCACAGCTCCTTTGACAGAGTTCTCACAACTATATTAAAATTCCTTATACTACTGAAATACTAAGATCAAATTACAGTCAGACAAAAATCATGGATATCATATTTCAGGAAAACATAAAGGAAAATTGCCCACAAGTCTGAAAACGAGAGGGCAAAGTAAAAATAGAAAGAATTGTGTTTTACTGATTATGTTCTGATAATATTTATTAAAATTAGCATTTCTCTAGTGATATGGGAAAAAATCAAGATTGCTCTTTTCTTCGACCTCTTATTTTAAAATTTTGCATGTATATCCTTGGACTTTTCATCTATTAGAGAATGAGTTTTAGTCTTATACATTTGAATAAGTGCCTTATACAACTTGAAAAAGAGACCTTCATTAGAGAACTTACTGCAAATAACAGGGAAAGAGTTCATGACTTAATGAGTATTAGTGAGAATCATACAAGATAAATTGAATAAGTTTAACTTTATATAATTTAAATGCTTTCACACACATGAATTTAATGCAGTAAAAATTAAGATATAAGCAACTTGTTCCAAGATGTCTACCTTTCCATGTTTCTATTAGTGCCTGCAATTATTTTTAATTAATCTACTGAATTTCTATTTTTTTTATCTGCAATGATTAGAAATCCTTAGTTCAGTAAAAATGTGTTTTGATCTGTACTTTTAAATATCCATTAAAGATGTATTTTTTTTTTAAGTTGGACAGCTTTTTTTTGGATATGTTATCTCACCTAAGGACTGTGAACTCTTCTGACAATCTGGAAAAGCTGTCCACTTGACTAACAACACAGTGGCAGAGGTAGAATTTGAACTTGAGTTCCTTGACTCAAAGTAGTGCTCTTTCTGCTACACCCTGACTGCTTCTGGTGCTATATTACTATCTAGACTTTCATTACGCCAAACAGCAAACATGTGAATATATAATGTTTTTATATCCTGGGACAAATATTTAGAAAATATTGTCTCTTAAAAATATTCCTGAGAAATTTGATTTGAGTTAATGAATAGTTGAAGAATTATGTAAACTTACTTTGATTATCAATGATCTCAGTAATGTGGTGCTCCCTTCAGTTATGCATATTTAAAGTCATATATGCATGCTAACCTACACAATTCTTGTCCAAGCCAAGCCTTCTGATAACTGTACCATAAGGGCTACATCCTTCTTTTTAAGAACCTTGATTTATATCTCTTGACATTGCATGAATATAGATTAAATATTTCCTATCCCTTGCTCTTGCTGAGTGATCGGGTCATGTGTATATATATATATATATATATATATATATATATATATATATATATATATACACACACACACATATATATTTTAATTTCCTAGCCATATATTTCTCTGTTGGCAACTTTTATGTTATTCTTAAGCAAATTCATATTTTGAATGTTATATCCTGCTGTTCTTTTGGCTTATCAAAGTATATTCCCTTCACCCTTACTAGATCTGACATTGTTATCATTTATTTAGTGGTATTGGTTAAACAACAAAACAGTGCTACTGTCTCTGCATCACCACTCTTAAAATGTAAGGCTCTTGTTAGAATGTGTCATTAATTTATCAGGTCAAGTACTTGAGCTTTGGAAATTAAAATGGGTAGGTCTTTAAGAGATGATATACAGTTCAAATAACTTTTAATTGGAGTGCAGGGTTAGATGGAGGTGGGGGCAAAAATAGAATCACAACAATAACCCTTTGGGGACTGAAGGGTGTTGGGGATGCTAATAAGGGTAGATAGAGTTCTTTGTGCTACCTCAATGGAGGCTCTGAGTAGCAAATGGAAAAAAAAAACTGGTTAGGGCGGACCTCCTAATCAAATGGGAGAAAAGTAAGAAAGTCTAAAAGTCCAATAAAAGATGGTGGTCACAGGAGACCAATTTTACTTACTTTGCAACTTCTTGGGAGTTTCTTATACTAATGCAATTATAGGTCTTTTCCAAAATAAAAACAAAAACAACAAACAAATAAAAAATAAAATCATTCAAAGCTATGTCTATGGAATAACTGTAATATAATTATGGTCTTGAATTTAGAATAAGGAGATTCTAAGGGCTCAATGCTTTTTAAGAGAAATGTCCAAAGTGGAATATATCAACTCAGACATTTTAAATCACTGGAGCAAATACTCATTTGGCTCACTTGAACATTGTAGCTATATTTTTGTCAGCAGAGATGGAGTAAACAGTGTATTCTGCAATATAGAAGAAGTTATTTCAATGATTTACTTACTGCACTTTTGGCACAACTATTGATAATGATCTCTTTTTCATATCCACCAATGGCATTACACATCAAGTCCTGGACTCCATAGGTAGCTGGTTGGTCCTTGGAGTCCGTTAGAGAGAATAAAGAGCCATACCAGCCTAGCTGCTCAAATAGTTGTTCCCTTCCTCTCACTCTAAAGCATATATACAATTTTAAAGAATCTAAAGCTTTCTAAGAAGGTAATTAGCCTGTGTCACTCACAACATAGCCACCTCTCTGCTTTCCTCCAGTTTTGCTTTTATACAATCTAAACTCCTTACTTAAAGGATTTAAAATTTTAAAAATACACTCTTTTGTCATACTAATGAAGCCTATGGACACCTTCTCAGGATAAAATTTTAAATGAATAAAATGAAATACATAGAAGGAAGTTAGTTATTTTGAAAATAAATTATAATAATATTGAAAAAAATTATCACTATGACCTATTGACTATATTCATCATGGAAGCAAGTGCTAAATTTTACTAACTGTTTCTCAAAGATAAAAATTATAATTTTTCCCTATCCACATCCATAGCCATGAAAACTATCCATCCTTCCCAGGTCAAGAACTCCTCTAAAAAGTATGTTCCCCACACTATCATTGTTTTATATCAATTTGATGCTCAGTCAAATTATTCTCTCCTGCCTACCCACATGTCCCATAACTATGTGGCAATCCACCTAAGTTACCATTCAGTTCTCCCACAATAAACTTAAACTAAATTTCCCTAGCAGTGTAATATTTGTGGTCAGTTGGTTGTGACCACCAGAACTAACAATCCAGAAATTCAAACATAAACTTCCCAGGCACACTGCATCCTTGCATTTGCATTTGCTGGCCGTGTTAAAACTCTGGGGATCCATCGAAAACAATTCTCAAGACCCAAATTTAACCCTTTGCATTCAGATTTTCTGCCTGAGATCACAACACTTTGAATAGCAAGAATAACAGCATGATTTTATAGTAAACTTGTGTAGGAATAGGAATAAATTGAGCAATTCATAGCCACAAGCACTATGGAAATATGAACAGCAAGGAAATCTATAAGGGAGAGAAATAATGTAGTGAAGGTCCAGCAGATATGATGTCCGTGGGGAAAACGTGGGGAAAAAGGAAAATGCAAGATGAGAGGTATAAAGAGAGTAGCAGAAAGTTTCCCCCATTATGTAATCATCAACTCTGGGCAGAACAATCTGTGGCAAAAGTATTTAAAATGTTTTAGGGAAGAGCAGCATGACTCCCTACCCTAGTAATTCATTATTTCTATGATCACTTTCACTTAACATACAACTCTTATGGGCTCAAAGATAGTATAGGAAGTATAAGATAGATGTTAGTGACCACCACTGGCCTTTTTTATTTGTTCTTTGTTTGGTTATATTTTACATTTTCCATCTATTATTGTACTAAGGAAATTGCAGTGAAAGTCTGTGTATTTAGCAGCCCTCAGAGGTGAGAGCACAAGGGAACTCTATTACTCACAAGGTCAAGGAATTTACTTCCCTGCTATTCCTTATGAATGAATAGTATATCTGCCTAGAGGCCCATGATGCTGATCCTGACTACAAGTCATATGTTCAGTATATTCACAGAAGCTAGAATTATTCTACATAAGGAATCCTAAGTCTGAGTTTACCCTGTGGGTCAAAAAAAAAGGAACCTATGGACCAGCCGCATATGGCCATAGTTCTATGAGAAGGGGCAATGATGAAATGGATTAGAGACTCCACTAACCAATATGTAGAGAATGATTTGCTTTCTGAGATTCCATTTTTTTTTTTTACCTCAAATCCAATTCAATAAACATTTATTACATTCTTATTCTATACAAGTCACTGAGTTAAAAACTATAGATACAAAGATGAACTAAGGCATAGGGTCTAACTTAGATTAAAAAATACT
>CM053591.1:99764567-99780056 GCA_028646515.1 Pseudochirops corinnae
TATATATGTCCTTACATGCCAATATATGTGTATTGCGTAGTCTCAATGTGACATGTATATATATGCATGTCATAATGCATGTATGTATATATATATATATATATATACACATGATATAAATATATTTACATAATATACATGCATCATGATCTAAAACATTACAAAATACTGCACATGCAAATTTTTATACTGTTGAGAGCTTTAAGGTAAAAAATAAGAAAAATATGCTGAAGGCAAAATTAATGGAATTTCCTGTTGCTTTTTTTGTTTTCTGCATAAAAAGTTCACATTGTGCCTCAGGCAATGTTTGCAATTTAACCATAAGTTCATTTTATGAAAATAAACATCATGTGTCACATTACAACTTGAAGTGTTAATATGAATTATAATTATATGTTATAATGAAGTGTTTCATAAGGGCTGTTATTACTGAACCTTTCTCTGTTATTTTGTAAATCCCAGGGAACATGCTGAAGACCATTAGCATTTGTAAAATTCAAAAGTTTTAAATTTAAATGCAATATATCCTATGCTGTTGTCCCAAACATATTCACTTTTCTTAGCTATGCTTATGTTCTCTATATAAGAAAAAGAAAAAAAAATATATAGGATGAACAAAATATCACCTTCATATATGCTGACTCAAAAAGTTCATATGAAATCTAATACCTGTGATATCTAGGTATCTTTCAGATTCATGTCCATTCAAATTGTCTCTATTATCTGTGTAGCATCATTTCTCATGTTGGATATGAAAGCAAAAGACTTCAAATATATCTTCTTGAAAATGAATAGTGGATAAAGGCAAATTTTACAATGCTTCCTTCTCATTTGTGTCTACTCCTTTTTCTCTACCTCTTTTGTTTTCTTTACATTTTCTACCAGTTTCCACAATTTATCAGTCCCACCAATTGCTATTCATTTGTTAGTTCAAATCAATAATTAATCTTTCCAATCAGGTAAATGTAATGATACTGGGATTTGAAGATCTTCCACGCCACTTGAACTTGCTGACATAGCAGGAAGGGGTGGAGCAAGAGAATGCCAGAATCAGTCTCAGTGTGGTGCTGACTGGAAGCAGCAGCAGAGGCAGTGGCTGCAGTTGCTGTGTGAAATCCTTTTTCTTTGAGCCTGCAGAATCTCTGCTAAGGAGTCCAGCTGAGGACTGCAAGGGACAGGAACTGTGGGGGGGGGGGGGGGAGCTTCTGGGAGCAAGCTGCCTGGACGCTGAGCAGTTGCATGTGTGAGGAGAGGAGGATCTTTGCCTGAGGTAGCCTGTCCTGTTTTGAAGGCTTGAGAATGTGAGTGTTTTCTACTTTAACTACATGTGCCAATTTCATAACTACTGTGTTGGCTTTGACTTTCTGGTTTTGGGACTCAGTTTTCTGGTATTTAAATGAATGCTTTAGCTATATTTCTTATGTAGAGAGCCTGTTACATTTTGTGATTAATAACCATATCAGCAAACTTTTAGTTACTGTAGGCATTGTGAATGCTGCATTGCTGATACAGTAAATGGAGTTTAAAAGAAAACCATCTTTGCAACAAACTTTTCTGATAAAGGGCTCATTTCTAAGCAATGTAGGGAAATTATTCAAGTTTATAAGAATAAGAGGCACTACTTAATAAATAAATGGTCAAAATATATGATTTTCAATTTTGAGAAGGAATGCAACATTCTATAAGCATATGAAAAAGTGCTCTGAATCATTAAGAATTAGAGAAACGTAAGTTAACCCAAGTAGATATTCCATTTCACACCTAAGAGATTCATGAAGTATATCACAAAAGTAAAATGCTGCATGCTTGAGGAGCTGTTTGAGTATAGTCACTTTACTTCACTATTGATGGATCTATGAACTGAACACAGTATTCTGGAGAACAATCTGAAACTAGGCCACAAGAGTTACTATATTCTTCAAGCCCGACCCAGTGATACCACTAGAAGGTCAATACCCCAGAGATATAAAGAATATAAAAAGGACCCATATAGAGAAAAAATATATTTCTAGGATCTTTTTTTGTGAAACTGACAATATTCCCACTAAATGGAAAATGACTGAACAAGTACCAATATATATGTATATAATGTGCTATCATTGAGCTGTAAGAAATAACCAAAGCGGGGGTGGGGGCATGGCCTAGATGGTGGTGTAGAAGCAACAAGCCTCCACAGCTCCCACATAGGTACCACAAATACCCGTAAAATATGACTCTAAACAAATTTTAGAATTCCAAAACTCACAAAAATACAAAAAAACACATCTCCCGCTGAAGGCAGCTTGGCAGGAAGGGCTCATTGCAGCACACTGAGAGCTGAAACCAGCCAAGCCTAAAACCACAGCTTTGGCCCCACAGCAGCCAGGATGAGCCGCAACTGGAGTCTTCAGGAGAGTGGATCAATGGCAGCTGTAGCAGTTTCCAGAATTATCAAACCATAAGAAACAAGGACAAAGTGAAAGGCCAATGGAACACAGCTAAATTTGGGGGAGAAAAGTGGTCTGGCCGAACTGCCTCCAGGGCAAGGAAGCAGGAAAAACGGCAGCCTCACAGCTACCTACATGTTGCTGCTTCAGAGCTCCTGATCTGCAGACTGCAGGGGCCCAAGTGATTGTTCAGAGGCTAAGAGGTCTTATGTTGAGTGGCCTGAATCTGGATCATGGTCTTGGGTGGTGGTCCTGGGGTGCGTTTTCAGTGAGCCAAAGCTGGTGGGGGCTGGAAAAAAATGGCAACCTCCTAATATCTCTGGCAGCTGTGAAAACCCCAGCGATTTGGGACAGAGCTTTGCCCTCTGATAGCAGAGTTCCACACTGCTAAAAAATCAAGTAATTGACTAGCAACAACATTAGCAGGCAAAGGAAGCAAGGTAAGAACAACAAATGAACTTTAGATTCCTTCTTTAGATTCCTTGGGGACAAAAAGGACCAAAGCAGGGAACAGGAGGAAGACAATACAGTCAGAATTCCCACACCAAAAGCTTCCAAGAAACATGAAGACTTGCTATAAGCCATAGAGCAGCTTAAGAAGGATTTTGAAAACCAAATAAGAGAAATGGAGGAAAAATTGGGAAGAGAAATGAGAATGATGCAAGAAAATCATGAAAAGAGAGTCAACAACCTGGCTGAAGAAAATAATACCTTAAAAAACAGATTAACTCAAATGGCAAAAGAAGCCCAAAAGCCAAAGAGGAGAAGAATGCCTAAAAAAAGTCAAATTTGCCAGATGGAAAAAGAATCTCAAAAGCTTTCTGAAGAGAATAATTCCTTCAGAATTAGAGTGGAGCAAATGAAAGCAAAAGACATTATGAGAAATCAACATACTATTAAACAGATACAAAAAAATGAAAAAAATAGAAGGCAATATGAAATACCTCCTTGAAAAAACCACTGACCTGGAAAACAGATAGACAATTTTGAAATTATTGGACTACCTGAAAGCCATGATCAAAAAAAGAACTTAGAAAGCATCCTTCAAGAAATTCTCAAGGAAAATTGCCCTGATATTTTAGAACTAGAGGGAAAAAAATAGAACTTGAAAGAATTCGCCAGTCACCTCTTGAAAAAGAGGCCCAAAAGAAAACTCCTAGGAATGTTGTAGTCAAGTTCTGGAGTCCCCAGATCAAGAAGAAAATATTACAAGCTGCCAAGAAAAAAAATTTAAATACTGTAAAAACACAATTAGGATAACCCAGGTTCTAGCAGCTTCTACATTAAGGGATCAAAGGGCCTGAATATGATATTCCCAAGATCAAGGCAGCTAGGATTAAAACCAAGAATCAACCTCTCAGAAAAATTGAGTATAATGTTGAAGGGTAAAATATGGTCATTCAGTGAGGTGGAGGACTTTCAAACACTCTTGCTGAAAAAACCAAAACTGAAAAGAAAGTTTCACACTCAAATACAAGAAACATGAGAAGGTAAACATGGAAAAGAAATCATAAGGAACTTATCAAAGTGGAACTATTTACATGACAACATGGAAAAGTTATACTTGTAACTTATGAAACTTTTCTCAGTATGAGGATAGGTGAAGGGGATACAAATGTATATATACATATACATATACATATGTCTATATAGGAAGGTTTATATATGCATATGAACACATATCTGAGTATGTGTACACATGAGTACATAGAAGGCACAAGATCAATTGAATATGAAGGGACAATTTTCTAAAAGGTGAAATTTTGTGGTGGGAGAGGATTAGCATGAGAGGAGATAGGGAGAGACAGAATGATGTTAATCATCTTATACAAAAGAGGCAAGGGATAATTGTTACAATGGAGGGGAAGAACAAGAAAGCAAAAGGGAAAGGGGTCAACCTTTCTCTCACTGAATTTGGCTTAGGAAAGGAATGACATAAACTTTAACCTGGGTATCTTGCCACACAGGAGAGGAGGGGAGATGGAAATGAGAGGTGGGTTGATGGAGGGGAGGGCGGTGTGGGTGCAGGAGCGTTTCTGGCAGCACACACTTCTATAAAGAGACAGGGACAGGGTAGTGAACAGAATAAGATGGGGCAGGATAGGAAGGAGGGACATATGTTCAGTCTCTCACAATATGCCCACTGTGGAGAGGCTCTGCATAATTACACATGTACTAGGCTAATAAGCAGTTTGTGCAATACACCAAGGCCCAAAGCCAGCAACCCCACCCCAGCATAAGCTATCAGTCAGGCCTTGACTCCATTCCTGACCAATATTGAAGCCCCACCGAGGGACCAGAAAGCAAAATGATCAATCCCCACCAAGCCTGTCAGCAGAGAGGCCCTATTTCCATAGCAACTCAACAGCAAGCCCCAATCCCTGGGGCAGGCCAGCAGCTAAACCCCACACTCAGAGAAGATCAACAGGGAGCTGCCTCCTTGCCCCCCTAAACCCCAGAATATAAACCAGAAGGAAAGACTACCCCATTGTGAAAGCAAGCAGGTAAGCCCTGAAGTCCAGTAAAAGCCAATAGTTAGACGCTGAGACCCAGCACAAAAAAAAGCATGGGACAGTGCAGGACTAGAATCTAACTCTCCTGTAAAAACCAGTAACAAAAAAGCAGAAAAGATGAGCAAAAGCTGCATACATAGACATAAACATAGACATACACACGTATATATGTGTATATATATATATATATATATATAAAATATATATAATATATATGCACCAAATGGTATAGCATCTAAATTTTAGGAAGAAGTTGAATGAGTTACAAGAGGAGACAGATAATAAAAATTTACTAGTTAGGGACCTCAACTTTCTTCTCTCAGAGCCAGGTAAATCTAACCAAAATTAACAAGAAAGAAGTTAAGGAGGTGAATAAAAGTAAGGAAAAGTTAGATGTGTTAGATCTCTGTATAAAACTGAATAGAAATAGAAGGGAATATACCATTTTCTTAGCAGTACATGGCTCCTACACAAAAATGGACCATGCATTAGGACATAAAAACCCCACAATCAAAAGTATTAAAGCTAAAAGAGTAAATGAATCATTTTCAGATAGTAAAACGATAAAAATAACATTAAATAATGAACAAAGGAAATAAAGATTAAAATTAATTAAAAATTAAATAATCTAATCCTAAATAATAAGTTGGACAAAGAACAAATAATACAAACAATTGAAAATTTCATTAAAGAAAATGAGAGCAATGAGACAACATATCAAAATTTATGGGACACAAAGTAGTAATTAGGGGAAAATTTATTTCTCTAATTGCTTATATCAATAAAATAGAGGGAGAAAACAGATCAATGAATCAGGAAAGCAACTAAAAAAAACAGAAGACACATTAAAAATTTCCAATTAAACACCAAATTTGAAGTCCAGAAAATCAAAGAAGAGATGAATAAAATTGAAAGTAAGAAAACACTTGAACTAATAAAGCTACAAACTGGTGTTATGGGGGAAAAGCAATAATATATAAAAATCATTGGTTAATTTGATTAAACATAGGAAAGAAGAAAAACTAAATTAGCAGTATCAGAAATGAGAAGGGTGAATCCATTGCCAATGAAGAAGAAAGTAAGACAACTGTTAAGAGCTTTTTTGCCTAATTAAATGCCAATAAATTTGACAATATAAATGAAATGGATAGATATCTACAAAAATATAAATTGCCCAGATTAACAGAGGAGGAATTAAATACTCTTAAATAACTCAATTTTAAGGGAAAAAATTGAACAAGCTATCAATGAACTTCCTAAGGAAAAAAACTCAGCACCAAATGTGTTTACAAGCAAATTCTACCAAACATTTAAAGAAAAATTAATCAAATAGTATATATTTGGAAAAAATAGGTGAAGGAGTCCTACAACATTCCTTTTATGACACACATATGGTGTGGATATCTAAAGCAGGAAGAATGAGAAAGAAAATATTAGATCAAATTCCCTAATGAATATTGATGCAAGAATTTTAAACAAAATATTAACAAAGAGATTACAGCAATATATGACAAGGATCATATATCATGACCAGGTGTGATTCCTACCAGGAATGTAGGACTCACTCAGTATTAAGAAAACTATCAGCATAATGGCCCATATCAATAGCAAAATTAACATAAATCCTATGATTATCTCAATAGATGCAGAAAAAGTTTTTATTTATTTATTTTATTTTATTTTTTTTACAACATACACATCCATTTCTATTTTAACCACTTGAGAGCATAGGAATAAATGGAGTTTTCCTTAAAATGATAAAGCGTCTATGTAAAGCCATGAGCAAAAATTATCTGTAATATGAATAAGCTAGAAGCCTTCCTGGTACAATTAGATGTGAAGTAAGGATGCTCATTATTACCTCTACTATTCAATATTATACTAGAAATATTAACTATAGCAATATGAGAAGAAAAATAAATTGAAGGGATAAGAAAAGGCAGTGAAGAAACAAAACTATCAGTCCTTGCAGATGATATGATATTATACTTAAAGAATCTTAGAAAATATACTAAAAAAAAGATTACTTGAAATTATTAACAACTTTAGCAAAGTTGCATAATACAAAACAAATCCCCATTTCTACTTATTCAAAGACTGACAGCAAGAGATAGGAAGAGAAATTTCATTTAAAATAACTGTAGACACTATAAAATGCCATACCCAAATGGCACTAAATCAAACTATCAAAAATTATTTAATAGAACTAGAAAAATAACAATAAAATCATCTGCAATAACAAAAACTCAAGGATTTTAAGATAACCCATGAAAAAATATGAAAGAAGTCAGTCTAGTCATACCAGATCTAAAACTATATTGTAAAGTCGTAATTAGCAAAATATTCTGATACTATATTAGAAATAGAGTGGTGGGTCAGAGGAATAGATTAGGTACAAATTACATTATATTAAATGACTATTTTAATCTAATGTATGATAACCCCGAAGATCCAGGCTTTGGAAACAAAAACTCATTATTTGGCAAAAACTACTGTGAAAACTAGAAAACAGCATAGCAGAAGGTAGGTATAGACCAAGATCCCACAGTGTATACCAAGATAGGTACATGACTTAAACATAAATGAGGAAAACATAACCAAATTAAGAGAGCATGTGGTAGTTTATCTGTCAGATTTATGGTTAAGGGAGAGCATTACAGAAAGTAAACTAGATAATTTTGATTATATTAAGTTAAAAAGATTTTGCACAAACAAACCCAATGCAATCAAAATTATAAGGAAAATAGAAAACTTGAGGGGGGAGGTGATTAGCAACAAGTAACTCTGTTAAAGGTGCCATTTCTCAAATACATAGAGAACAGGGCAATATTTATAAAAATACAAGTCCTCCAGTCGATAAATGTTCAAAGGATATGAACTGGTAATTTTCAAACAATGAAATCAAAGCAATCTATAATAATATGAAAAAAATGCTCTAAATCACTATTGATTAGCAAAATGCATATTAAACAACTTTGACTTACTTTCTCACACCTATCAGATTGACTAGTATGACAAAAAAGGAAAGTGTTGGATGTTAGAGATGATTTTGGAAAACTGGGACACTAATAGACTGTTGGTGGAATTGTGAACTGATCTAACAAAAATAACAATTCTGGAGAGCAAGTTTCAACTATGCCCAAAGGTCTCTGAAATTGTGCATATCTTTTGATCCAGAAGTACCATTGCTTGGTCTATATCCCAAATATTTATAACAATTCTTTCCACGCTGGTTAAGAATTAGAAAACAAAGAGAAGTCCATCAATTGGGGAATGGCTAAAGAAGCTGTAGTATATGATTCTAATGGAATGTTATTGTACTACAAGAAATGGCAAACAGGATGATTTCAAAAAAAAAAAACTTGTAAAGACTTGGACAAACATGCATAGCAAAGTAAACAGAATCAAGAGAACAGGATACACGGTAACAGCAACATTGTTCAATGAAGAATTGTGAAAGACTTAGCTATTCTCAGCAATACAATGATCCAAGACAATCCCAAAAGACTAATGATGAAGGTTATCATCTACCTCCAGAGAAAGAACAGTTATTATTTTAATACAGATTAAAGCATTCTGTTTTCACTTTCTTTTTCCCCTCTTTTTATTCATCCTCTTATACACAGTGACTAATGTGTTTTAAATAATTACACAGGTATAAGCCATATCTGATTGCTTCCCAAATCAAGAAGGGTGAACTGATGGGAGGGAAGGAGAGAATTCAGAGCTCATAACTTTAAATAGAAATGTAAACAAAAACAGTGAATACATTAAATTTTTCTGGGGCTTAATATATACAGAAACCTGTTAAGGAGGATATTATTAAATTTGGTAAAACAACATTTAAAAAATATCTCATTGTACTGAAATAGTTATGGATGCCCTATATTTTTTGAGCAGATTAATTTTGGGGAAATAATTTGAACTTATGTTTGCTATAATTGTCAGCAAATGGATAGGTTTTTTGATGTACAACAGAAAATCAGCTTTCTTCATGCCTTCCAAATGTATTACTTGATCAAGAACGTATGCCTTCCATGTGGAAAGTATTTAACTCATGGGAACAAATTATTTTGGGGAAATTTTATGGGAAAATTCACATAATATACATAAATGACAATATGGTCTAGTTTCCCAGAATTTCTCAAAAAGCATCAGAATTATATATGAATCCTAGTTGTCTTGAATCTTGTTACCATTTGTGCACACACACACACACACAGTTGATGGAATTGATTCAATATTTTTCATTAACGATTATTCAGAATGGAATAAATAGTTCCAGGAAGTATTAAATTAGATTTATATTGTACTACAACAAATGTTTCTAAAGAATGCCTAAAGTACACTTGTGTGGTCTTTCAGACATACTAAGAATTATAGCTATAAAGTTTTCTTTTTAAAGATTTACATCATTTTTTTTTGCTTTTTTATACTTTATTGAAGAGCAGCTAATTCTCTCCTTCAAAAACAAAATAAAACCACCTTCCTTGATAAGTATTCAATTAAGTTATATGATATATACTCATTAGTCCAAATCCCCCATCATCAATTGTAATTTTTTTTCTTCCCTGTATTGAATTTAAAATCTCTTTCACAATCACAAGATCATGGATTTAGATTAGGAAGAGACTTTAGATGGCATCTAATCTGAACTGCTAATTTTAATGAGAATAAAATAACTTTCAGAAAATATTTTGTAAATATTGAAGTGCTAGGCAAATTATTATTATTATTGTGAAACTGAAAATGAGATAGCTTAAATGATATAACCAGACTTTTCTTTCTTGGCCCACAACTTTATCTTTGGGGTTCAAGAGAAGATACATTTGTCCACTGTGTTCAGAGAACCCTTATTAGAGACTTTGTCAAATGCTTTGCTGAAATCTAGTGTACTGTGTCTAAAACACGATGTCTATCCTCTGGTCAAAAAAGGAAATGAAGTTACACTTCCTTTGTTTATAGTGAAAGCAAGCTAATGAGAACTCAGTGTTCAACTTTTTAGGTGCTAGCAAGTTATGTTTTTAATAGTTTAATTAATTAACTCTTCATTAATTTTGCTATGACTTAGGGCAAAACTCAGAAATAAATAGCTTATATCATCAACCATATTTCCTGTTTTGGAAATAGAGATTATGTTTATCTATATTTGCTCCCTTAGAACCTATCATTCAATAATCTTCAGACAATTCAGACCTATTCAACATTTGGATGTCTTCCTACTCTCTTTTATCATGAAATGTAATTGTATGAGGCCAGGTGATTTGAACTCATCTGGGTCAGTTGAGTGGTCTGTTTTCTTACTTATCTTGTATTTAGCTTTCTTGTTAGTTGTTTTCATGCTATATCTTTCAGTGTGGAAAAAAAAAATAACGACCATGAACCTTGTTAGAAATTATTGTAAGAGTTAAAAAATACCCTCTCTCTTAGTCTTAGATTAATATTAACCCAATCACTCCCAAGCAGTTGGAATGTCCTCCCTATTCGCATTGTTTGTGGACTGCAAATCCTTCCAATTCATTCATTATCCCTCAAGAAGTTTTCTTGCCTTTCCCTCCACCAGCTTCATTCCATTCCATGTTTTTTCCCACCAATATTTTTACAGCATTGTTCCACTTTTGAATTTATTCTTAGTTATGTGCTCTTGTTCTTTATTTTATGCAATCTTTTTCAAATCTGAGTTTACCACATAGTTCTCTACATATCTGTGTAAGTCTCTTTAGATATTTCTACCTATATTCATGATTTAAGTAATTCATTATTTATTCACAAATTTACTCATGAGAGTCCCTCATTACCTTTTGACACATAATTCTGTTTTAGAGTCTAAAGTCAAGAAACATACCTATATTTTTTACAAACTTTTTGAATTCCACTTTTGTAATTTCCATTATATACACTAAAATGACCTGTCTTCCTCATTACTTCCTCTTCTTACCAAGAAACAAAGTTGTAAGGAAAGGAACACAATAATGATAAATATTTTTTTTTAATTGGAAGAAAAACATCAGTACATATCTTGGGCAGTCAAAGTCTGCTATCAAAGCAACCATAATGGTTTTTAATTTTTTTTTCTATTTTATATCCAGATAGATCCATAAAATTTTTTTAAAGGATTTTCTACATGCCAGACAGTGGGTTAAACATTGAGAATGAAATTTTGACAACATTAATCCAGTCCCTATCTTCTGACATTTTAAATTTTAAAGGGAGGAGGAAGACAACATGAAAATGATGAGAATGGGAAATAAGAGAGATAGGGATTTGCCCTAGATGAATTGAAGAAATCCAGAACAAGTTGAGGCAAGAGTAAATTTTTAAAAATATTTTATTTTCCCCAAATTCCATGAAAAACAATTTTTGGCATTTGTTTTTCTTTAAAACTTTTTTTCCAAATTCTATTTACCTCTCTCTCCCCTCACTCTGATATAGGTTATATGTGTACAATCTTGTAAAATCATGTAAAATATTTCTATATTAGTCATTTTGTGCAAGAAAACTCTGAAAGAAACTAAGAAAGTGAAAAATAGTATACTTCTGGTTGTATTCAGACAATATAAATTCTTTCTCTTGGAGGCAGATAGCATGCTTCATCATGAGTCATTTGAGATTGCATTAGATCATTGTAATGCTGAATATAGCTAAATCATTCACACTTCTTCATTGTACAATATTACTTTTACTATATTCCATGTTCTCTTAGTTCTGCTCACTTCATTTTGTGTCAGTTCATATATGTCTTTCAAGGCTTTTCTGAAATCATCATTCTTACTATTTCTTACAGCACAATAATATTCCATTACAATCATATACCACAACTTGTTCAGTCATTCCCCAATTGATGGATAGTCTTTGATTTCTATTTCTTAACCACCACATAAAGATCTGTTATAAATGTTTTTGTGCAAATAGGTGCTTTTCTCTCTTTTTTCTTTATATCTTTAAGATATATATCAAGCAATGGTATTGGTGGATAAAAGGGTATGCACAGTTTTATAGTCTTTTGGAGTGAGTAGTAAAGTTAGCATGGCTAGGAAACCCTGATAAAATTGTGTTTTGACCATGTGGCAGGCAGTATGTAATATTTCTTCCAAAAATTTTCCATGCCATGAAAATTATCTTACCATAATGGTCAGCATTCTTGCCCATCATGTACATAGATTTCCATAGCAAGGTATTTCTACTTGACATCAGGTTCTATTCTGCAGCCAATTTGATAGCAACTGTTTCATTTGAACATACTGTAGCACTCCTGTTTCCACATTCTAGTCACAAATCTTATTCTGTTTAGCATCCATCTTTCTGGGGTTTTAACTCCTTCATGTAAAATTTTAAACTCATCGTGGTTATTATTAATATGTTTCATACTAGTAGGAAAACATCTCAGTCATTAAGTAGTATTATTTCTATTACTCGCTCTAGTTTATTTTCTCATTGACACAAGTTTTCCAAAGTCATTCCTTAAGCTGTTGCTCTTGAAAGAATTCCTCTCAATTTTTAATTTATAATCCTCATATTCACTAGTGTTTGGCTAATATATTTTCCCTTTCCTCTTAGCTACAATCTAGCCCTGGTCAAAAGTGTATGATTTTATTATTTGCAGTCTTTATCTTTCTTCAGTGCCATCTTCTTATGCAACTATTCACTTCCTATACTCAATTTTCTGTTCTAAAACATCTCAGCCATGTTTATTATCATTAAAGAATATAGGTCCTAATATGTTCCCCATATCTAAAAAGTCTGTTTAATTCCTAATCTTTAGTTTGCTTCTATTCTTCCTTTCTTGCTTTTGGGGCACTGGTGTAGCAGAACCTCCTCCAGAAAAAAAACCGCATTTTCTTCTGTTTGTAGAATACCAGAAAGATCCCAGAAGACAAGTGTTTACAACTGCAAATTGCAGATTGAGGACTTCTATTACTGTCATGTTATTATTATAATGAAAAATTATGAGAAATAATAAAAAGTGATTCTTACTAATCACCACACTTTATGTTCTTATATTATTCTCATAAGGAGTGAGTCTACTTAAATCAAAGCTTTAGAATAATGTTCATAGAAGGAGGGAGGAGATTCTGAACATTTTAAAGGGAAAGGATTTTTTTCAAGAGAATGCCCTTAATCTCATTAGGATGTATCCTGGTTACTTCAGAAGCAGAATATAATGCATAAACATTTTATGTCTCATATTAAATCAATTATTGGATTGAAAAAATAAGCAATGCTAGAAAATTCTCCAGGAACTCATCACTAATGATGTCAGGTAAATGTTGCCAAAAATTGATCAATACTTTCACTATAGAAGGAAACAAAAGCATATATCACTCTAAAATTTATGCACATATAAATGATATTGAAGTAATTATTAGCTCTTTATGAGGATCAAAAGTAAAGGTAAAACTGGCAGATGAAATTGATCTGAGATAAGAATTTAAATAAAGATCTTTTGTTTTTCTGTAACTAGTATTATCCATATTTTCATTATTGGCAGCTATAAAGGACTGAAATTCTCTTATGTATTAAAGACAAAATATTTTATACATTAACTTCTATTTTATCCAGATGGTGATATGTGATTATATTAATAACTTTTTAATAAATAGTTATTAGGAAAAAATGTTGTTAAATGTAAAGCAAATTTTTTTTGCAGACTAGTGTTTTCATAAAGAGTAAATTCTTGAAAACTGGACTAACGCCAAAATGTTACTAATTATCTTGCTGAGAATTTCCTCATTCACATAGAAATGCAGACTATGATCAAGGGGAAACTATTTCTTTATATTGCTTTGCTTGACCTCAAGGTCATTAAATGGGTCAGAGGACCAACTCTAATTGGCTGTAAATTTGTCAATAGAAATACATTTCATGGCAACAATGAATACTGTACTACTTTCAAAGATCACTTTATTCTATTAAGAATTGTTTTGACTGGAATAATAAAGAGGGATACTGTTAAAAAAGGCAGAAAATATGCAACAATTTCCTCTTCTAGGTCAAATATTTTAAATACCATAGTTTTAGCAGAATAAGATGGGACAGAGCAGAAACAGAATGTCATTTAATTATAAAATGAAGCTAAAAAGTAAGGGAAGATCTGGATTTTGAAGAAGCTGACTGTTTGACCATTAGTGTAAACCAGTGTGTGGTATAATTGAGAAAAAGATAGTGAGTTTGATTTCCATGTAATCTATTTCACAACAATACCTAGCCAGTCCATTTCCATATATAAAGATGATTTAAGGAAAAAAGCATTTTATCTACTCATCATCATATTTGGAAAAATTATTCAAAATCCATTTCATTCCCATCCAACACATATTCAATAAGCACATCCTATATAGAAAACACTATACCAACCTCTAAAGATATAGACAATATGAAATATAGTATTTCGTGTCAAGAGAATTCTATTGCACTACAATTGTTCATGATAATTTTCATATCCACTACTGATTATTTAGGTGTTCTTGACCCCAAGTTTGATATTCTATACACTATGCCAAGATATAAATAAAATATATCCTTATATGTAAGTAATTTGTGCAGTGCAGTAATAAGAATCTGCTTTAAATTCTTATGCCAATTTCCATGACTTACTGTGTCAGGCAATACATTTGAAAACACAACTAATAAACAAAGTATTTTAAAAGAAAATTGGTAGTGTGGTAGCCATCTCTTCCCCCTCCACCAAAAAAAATTACCAGATATTTCTTAAAATACATCTTATAAATGCTTACATTTTATTTTTTTTCTTTAAAAGGAATTCGTTAAAGGGATAGTTAAATGCTTTATACTTAAGATTTTTAAAAATACTCTGGAACTGCCATTCATCATCATCATCATCATCATCATCATCATCATCATCATCATCATCATCCTGTGCCTCCTCCTCATCTTCTTCCTTTTCTTAATATTCTCTGTTTTGACAATTCCTTTTTAAAATTTATTAATTCCACTATGTAGCAATTGCCTATTAATATTTATCTCAAACTTAGCTACACAAAGTTATCATCTACAGCAATGTTATTTCATACTTTTTAATGATTTATTTGTTTGTTTTCGACGTTTGCAATAGAAAAAACAGGATGTAGAATTTTGATTTTAGGGCATGACCAACATCAATATTAAAGAAAAGGAAACTGATAGACACACCTACCTCAATTTAGATGCTTGAGCTTGTGATTTGTTTTTGTTTTTTGCTATTTCTAGGGCTTTTTCCCCGCTTTTAAAAAATTAATTAATTAATTTTCTCATTTGCATCATTCATTTCCATGAAATTTTGATACAGCTGCTAGATCCTAGAAAAGACAAATTTTCTCTCCATCTTTCCATCACTCACCACCCCAAAAAAAGCAATCCCACTGTATAACCCCTCCCCCAATCTGTTCTCTCCTATGTCCTCCCCCATTGCACCTCTGACTTTCTGGTAGGGCAAGACAGATATCCCTACACAAGTGCCTGTATATCTTAATTCCAAGTTGCATGTAGTTAATAATATATATATATATATATATATATATATATATATATATATATATATATATATATATATA
>CM053591.1:99780556-99796634 GCA_028646515.1 Pseudochirops corinnae
TTCCCTTCTAATTTTAACAGCTTTATTTTATATACAATGTCTTTTTAAATATATATTTTTTTCATTTTATTTCAATGATCTTCTCTAGTACTTTGTTTAGTCAAATACTCTTAATCTATTTTAACAGCAAGCAAAATATAATTTTTTTGGGTGTTTTTCTGTGTGTGTTATTTCCCAGCCTCAATCTTACATGCCTCTGTGCTCAACCAATCAGACATGTGCAAGTGGGTTCTAGCCAATCAGATGCTGAGTAGAATTGTATAAAGAGAGCTGGTGTTAAAAAAAACAGACAATAAGGGAGCTAGCATTGAGAGGGTGACTCTGCTTTGAGAATATGAAAAGAAGACACTCCTGAGAGCTAGGAGGAGACTTTTGAGAGTTGAGACGAGACCACTAACAGCTGGAAAGAGACCTCTGAGAGCAGAGAGGAGACCTCTGATGGCAGAGACTTGCTGAGAGAGCCTCTGAACTTTGATAGCAAATAGAGCTGTGGGGCAGAGACCTGCCCATGAGAGGGAGATTTCATTTGAGCCCCTTTTGAGAGCTATTAAAATGAAATGAGCTGTTATTAAATAGCCTCTGAAATTTGGAGGTAAACTAGGATGATGGTGCTAGTCATATGTGTCAGTATTGCTGTTGTCCTGTTAAGATTTGTTTTCCCAGAGGGAGAAGCTCTGGGCATGAGCCCCTAGAGTCTGTTATTGGGCAGGAGTAGGGAGAGCTTGAAGCAGAGCAGTCATCGTGAGTTAAGATATGAAGTAGGAGTGGAGGGCTGCCCATGTGTGCATCCCGGAGAGAGTCAGGAGCAATTAGCCCACAGAGAACAAGTCATAGTACTTTGAATTCAACTTCGAGTCAAGATGAAAGAGGACTTTACTTGGACACTTGTGTAGCAGCAGGCACCCTAGAAAACACAGGATGACTACTAGTACAGGTTCTTAGATCTGCTTTTCTAAAGGAAAGCAACTCAAAATGGGTTAACACTCTCACTTTAATCATTCAAACATATATCATTTACTTAGCTCAAGAGGAAAAGTCAACACCCTGAACTTCAGAGAATACAAACAAAAGTTATAAGCAGAAATTACAAGCAGACAAAGAAACAGATCAGCAGATAGGCTTCCAGCCATCTGACAATTACATCCACACCTAGTTAGTTACCAGAGAGAGAAGCACCAACATCTGGGTTTTTAAAGCCAGGGGGCTCAACAGCTGCCCAGAACCTGGTCTGGCCAAATCACATAACGCTTTCCAAAGTGAGCCCCAAAGCAAAATCTCACATCAGGGTATATATAGCCTTCTCGTGGATCAGAGAATGTCCCAACCCTCTTGACCCACTGCCCAAACCCAAAGTAATAAGGTGTGGGCATTCCTGAAAATCAAGCTTCCTGCCACAGGCTCCATGTGACCACATTTAGCCAATTAGGGGACAGAGTATATTTTCAAATCAAAGTCACTTAAGCCTATCAAAGGGCCTAGAGGCAGGGAAGATCTTCAGATTCCCATAACACTGTCCTAAATGGAAATTCAATACTTATTAAAGAGATTATGATTACAATGACCTAGGGTGGAATGGTGTGGTATTTTCTGCGACCCCTTAAGGATCTGTTGTGCTAGGGAAGACCATAGCTTTGGACTTCCTGATTATGTAAACAAAGTTTACTTCTGAATAGAGAGTTCATTATACTATTCAATTACATCCTTGAAATTATTCACAGCAGCAGTCTTTAGATGTGCTGCCATGATTGATGTTACATCTATCCATAATTCTGAAAGGTAATTTCTTCCTTAATTATGATGTCACATTTCATCTCTAAGTCATACGTCCATTTATTTTGTTCTTTATCTGCATGTCTAATTTCTGCCTTTCCATTTTAGTAGAAACTGTCAGAGCTTGAAGGACACTGAGTTCATCATTGGTCATACACATATTATATTAATCATTTACATCATTGTTATACACTAAATAGATTCATATGTAAAGGAATTTCATTCTGAAAGGTATCAGGCCACCTGATCAATTGAGTTTCTTGTAAGAGGATCAACATATGCATGTACATAAAAAAGTCATGAACTGATATTCCATTATTAGATCACCATGCTGTAGAGGGAAAGAACAAAGAGTTTAAGCAACAATTGTCATTGAATCTGGGAGTTTCCAGGAGTTGAAGACACTGATGATCTGAGAACCAAGATAATTGTAGGACATACTAAATAATGGTAACCAAGCAATCTCACCTTAAGAGAGAAGTTGGAAGTGTGAACACTTCCAAGAGAGCAAAGGGAGCAAGTATACCACAGAGTGAAGCAAATGAGTGAAGAAATATAAACTCTATATTTCACAAATGTCTTCCATTCCATTTACACTGTTTTAATGTCACCTATTGGTACTGTAAGTTTTGTGGTGACTATAGTGGGACCAATTAGTTAAAGAGAAGGTAAGATCACAAGTTCATTAAATCTGTATCTAGTGTTTCACTAAAGGAACTTGGGAATGAGGGCCCTCTTTATTCTTTTCAATGGAACTAAGAAAAGATATAATAGAGGAAAGGACTAATGGAGAGAAAATTACAGAACCATGAAATCGTATTCTAATATTCCTAAGAAAGTTTTTTTTTTTTAATGTAGAAAGAACATATGTCACAGCTACAGCACTGTAGAAAGTAGTCCCTATGATTGGACCACTTTATGGATCAGAGGGGAGCAATCTAAGGTTTCCTTTGACAAGTTGGTGACAAAAAAAGTAGAGGAATTCTAATCTTTGAGAATTTATGATAAAATTTACCAGTTGAAATAAAGAAGAGAAAAAATAAAATATGCCCACCATTCAATGCTCTATGCTTTTTAAAATTTTAAACAAAAATATTTTAATAAGAATAATGAAATGATAGTTTCCTTTTTATTATGCTATGATTTTTTTTTTGAAGAATCTGAGGTAAAATTCAGATGAGATTAGGATGTGATTATGCAGAAAGCCCAAATCATGAAAAGGAACAAAAGCAAAAGAGAATTAAGATGTGTTGTGTTTAGTTACTCTTCAGTACTCAATCCTTTTAGTACTCAATACTCACTTGTTCTACACCTCATTTAGTAAATGGAAGGGGGATCAGTCTGTAGCTGGTAAAGGATAGTGGCATAAAGTGCTAGTGGGTCAGGAAGTCTTTTTATTCCATCTTGTCAAAAAAAAAAGATGGAGAAACAGCATAAACAAAAGGCTTAGTGCATATTGTATTTTGGAAATTTTACTGTCACACCTAAAACATGCATTTTTTATTAGTTTACAGAAAAAAAAAATCTTTCATTCCAGCCGTTTAAAGGTGGCAAGAACAATTCAAGGAAATTGGCAGTCTACTAAGACTTTTGGGGAATGGTAGTAATTATGAATCATAAATGTGAACTTTTTGAAAATTTCATTAATTTATCAAGAGATTGCATTTAGCTGCACCAAAGTGGCAGTCAAGAAAAATATTCAGCTACTCTCCCCTGAGTATTTTCTTTTGTGAAGTGAAAAAAAAGACAAGAGCTTTTAAATTATTTTGTTCTTTTCTAGATATCAGTATATTTTAGTTCCACAGTTGAATCCTGTTGAAATATTTTTTTCATGATATTAATGTAAACCTTGCACATTAGGCTCTATCATTTCCAGCCTGTCAAAAGATGATATATGATAAGAAAGCATATAAACTTTTGGATTTATTGCCAGTGAATTATAAAAACAAAACAAAACAAACCTCCCAAAAGTAGATTAATTGAAAGCATTAATCCAGTTTGCTACATTCCTAGTTTACTTCAAGGGTGTTGCAAGGAGAAGTGTTTGGGCACAGGGGGAATGTGAAACAATAATTTAAATTGTTCATTTGTACTTAGGGAGAGCTAATTGTTTCCTGCAAGTCTTCCACACCCTGTCCACATGGAAGGTAGAAAGCAGGGCCTCATACTGCTAGTTAATATTCTCAGTGAGATCAATTTGGGAGATAATATTTCAAGTCCACGCAGAAATGAATTTATAATTCTTCATCTGGGAATTTTAATAGACTATGATAAAAGTCAACAAATTTTTCTATCACTCAATTTAATCTTATTAATTTCTGGAAGGAGAGAATAAACCACATAGAGTTCACATGAAAACAGATTATTTTCTAGAAAAGGAGGCTATTATGTTTTCCCCAGTATACTCTGTTCCATGTGACTTATAGTCAAATATGGGCAAGAAATTAAAATTCTGAAAACACCTCAGCTTCTGAAGGAAAATCAATTATTTTGATGGCTTTGGCCCATGTAGACAACCTTTTAGATATGCCAACATAGATTTTTAGTTTAGGGGCTTTAACTGATAAGGGAAGTCTTCCTTATACGACATTAAGAAATAGTGGCACAATGTTGAAGTTTAGACTACTGGGATTTGTATGGTTTCTGACATAAAATTTGTTGATTTTTTTCTTTATTAAAATGTTTACTGTGGCAAGTAGATTTTCCAGTATAGAGTTGGTGAAAGCTTGCTGAATAATCCAGTAGAATTATTTTCATAGGTTTCAGGTCAGGGGCTCTAGACAAAAGAAGACATCCTTCAAAGGTAATCTGAATTCATGCTGTCTTAACCATCCCTTAAATAAATGGTAAACACATTGATATGAATACAATTTTATTATTTAGATAAACAGAATGAAATATTTCCTATGGTAAGATTTCTGAGCACTCTTGCACTAGGAGATTTTTTTTACTACATATACCATGTGAAACTTTATATTACTTCTTATGACTGTAATCTCTTAGCTGTATGAGAGTCAATGTAAGTCTATTCTGAAATATATGGCATAGATATTACAGAAAAAGCTAATTATAGTTAAGACACATTGGAAGAAATAGGATTGAAAAAAGTGAGTTCATGGCTGCCAATTATACAAGTAGAGATTATTTATTTCATGAGTCATCTAATTTCCAGGGAAACCAAGATGGAATCAGAGAGTTGTATAGAAGTGAGTCAAGAGTAAACCAGGACATGACCTATAGGTGCAATCAAAATCAGATAGGGAGTAGAAGTTCTTAACTGGCATAGGCTTTGTATTCAGAAGCAATCCAACAGCCTCAGGAGTATGAGCAAGTTGTGTGAATGGCATCTATCCAATAAGGATTTTTTTTTTTGTAAGGCAGAGCAGGAGTGCAAGTAGGCTAATTGTACTTCTAAATTCAACCTGGAAGATAACAACTTATCCTAAGCATAGTATAGTAGAAAGAGGGTTAGATTTAATCTAAACATCAGGGTTAGAATTTTGTCTTTGTTACCTCTTGCCTTTGTGATTTTAAACTAGCTACTTAATTTCATTGGGCCTCAGTTGTCCAGGTCTCCAAAATCAAGGGGTTGGATTCAATGATTTTAAAAGTTCTTTCTAACTTAATCTGTGATTCTAAGAACCTGACCTCTTGGGTATTTTTGGATAATGTTTGGGTGTCAGGGGTGATGTATGAACTGGAAAGTAACTCTTCAGTTCCATTTTCTCCAGTGTACCTAATACCAGAAGACATAGTAACCTCATGGCATAACCAAAATAAAGGTCTTTGAGGCCCTCATTACCTTGCTATCTTATACAACCCTTTAAGGGTTTTGTGAGAAAATTCTAGGGCCTGTCATTTCCCTAAAAATCTTTTAATCACCCACAAAATACTTCTATGTAAATTGGCTTTACTCTTGCCAAATTCTTTGAAACTCTATTCTAGGAGTTACTGTACACTGGATATTTTGAACACAACTAGACCAAAAGAAACTTTTAGTCACATATTATATTTCACCAAGAAAATATTGCTCTCAGATGAAGCTTTAATAGGAGACATTTGCTTGAGATATAAATGAGTTATTCTAGCTTAGCAAAAATAGATTTATAGATAGATGATATATAAAAATCTGATAAATGATGCACTAATACATGAAGAATCCAAAAAGCTAATCAAGAAGTGAGCACATTTATTTGGCAGAGGAACAGTCAGCTTATTGTCTCATGGCTTCCAGCTCATGTTTTCTACTTCATACCAAATTTTGAGACAAACCCCTAGTTGTGAAACACATTTAAGCCCACTGGCGATAGATCTCCACTCATTACAAATCAGCTTTATGGGGCTAGTCTGGTGGAGAAAATGAATGACAGGAAAGAAAACCACATGCTAAATGATGAACTGAAATGGAGTTACCACAAACAAGTAAGGCAGAGAAACAATACAAAAACTCTGTTGTGAGGCAAGCCAAGGCACAGTGGCATCATTGCTGATGGCTAAGAAATGACAGCAGAAAACAAACTGTGCTAGGTCTGGACACAGCTGAATTGAAGGAATTCAATTTATGCAAAAAAAGTGTCATGTAGTTCTTCTGGCAGAGCTACAGACTGAAACAATGACAGATCCTTTATGCAGTGACCAGACCTTTTGACTGTAGGGCAGTTCATAGATATTCTTCATAAACAGCACTGTAGGTAAACATCTCTCCTTTTAATCATCCACAACTAAAAAATAATAATAAAGCAACCAAAAATGAAAATAAAATACTAGAGAATGCTTCAGGATGCTGTAAAAGATAGTTCTTTATAAAAGAATTTTGTGTTACAAAATCACAGGTATTAATGAATTATACAGAAATCATTTAAATTCTAAAATATGGTTTGTTTAATGTAAGTACTGCATTATAATTATGTGGACGTAGTTAGGTTCAACATATTTAGTAGTTTACATATGTAAATGTAATGGATTTATTTCCTATGCAAATGTACTGCTATTAAATAAGTCTACTAAACCCAATAGAACAGCATAATTCATTTTGGAAGTAAAAGGGAGCAAAGTAAGAGGCAAAAAGTAATGGAAGCAATCTGCACATATCTGTAAAGCAAACTTACTGCCTTTTGAACCATTGGTCAATTGACTGCCCCCATAAATGAATGACATTTGAGCTACCTTGATATCATCTGTGTTGCTTGCCCATAATTGCCCTGTCAGGGGATCTTTCTGGATATTTCCTCTTAGTTTTCATCCATAACAGTTACTCCAGCCTATAGAGATCCTCTGATCACCAAATTCTGTACTTTTCCCATAGCAAAAAGAGAGATGCCTCTGATAAGCATTTGTTTAAACTCCTTCAATGGTCAATGAAGCAGTCTTGAAAGAAATGCCTCAGATCAGAAAACATGTACGTTATATGCCTTATGACTCCTCCTCCCCACACCTCCCCAGATACTGAAATCCTTGATCTTACAGTTTGCTTTGAGAGAAACGTGATGGATATGTATGACAGATAGGATTATTTGAACTGATAATGTATCTAAATGCTCACATCCTAGAGATAGCGATATGGTTCACAGAAGAGAATTCTCACTTTCCTTTTTCTGTGCCTTTTTGTTCAGCATTGCTTGTATCTGGCTAGAGATAGATTAATCCATTGCAAGCTGCACTCATGTCTGTTTCTGTCAAGGGCCTGCATTTCAAAGTGTCTAAAGACCAACAAATATGAAAAAAAAAAAAGGTGCTAAAGGTGACATTTCTGATGTATTTGTCTGGTTGTTTTGTAGTGGCATAATATTGTTCTAGATGCAATATGACTTAGTGAAAAGACCTTACTTTGAAGTCATAAAGACTTCAGTTCAAATCCTCCCTCTGACATATAGGCTTTTTCTATGGACCATCAGGCACTGAAAAAAAGTCACTTAACTCCTCAATGCTCCCAGATAATTCTCAAAGATCATAAGGCACAGAGTGTTTGCCAACCTGAATGGCAAGAAGGGAAGTCTTCACTGGGCATTTCATATGCCAGTAAAATGAGAGGCCTGGTACAGAGGAAAACGAAAATAAAATGAAACAATATTGCCACATCCTTAACCTCTTCTTTCTATATATATATTTTTTCATTTGTTGTCCTCTCCTGTATAGTGATCGCTTCAGATAAAGTATCTGTTCTCAAAAACTGATGTTTGTTTCTACTAGAGCCCTTTGATCTTATCCTATTCTTTCTCCTCAATCCAGAAACAATGACCTATCCCCAAAGATGGTGGGATATTTTCAAATGGATATCTCACACTATTTTTACTTAGCTCTAAGAATGCCATTGCTTGAAATATTCATTCTAAAAAAAATAAATCATGTCCCATTTCTAATGATTCCTTTGCCATCTTTCCTCATTAAAAGTGCCTAGAACCAGGGTGGGTAACCTGAAACCAGGAGGCCACATGTGGCCCTCTAGGTCCTGGGGTGTGGCCTTAGATCAAGTCCAAGTTTTACAAAACAAATTCTTTGTTTAGGGGGATTTGTTCTGTGAAGTTTGGATTCAGTCAAAGGGATGCACTTGATGACCTAGAGGGAGACACACATAGGGAATGATTAGGACCAAGATCCATCTGAGGAAGGATGAAGTGAATTTCTTATAGTGCATTATTGCAAGGCCATGTTTTCTTACAGTAATTTTGCTTACTTTGGTTTCTCTGTCTTCCCGGGATACTTCACTAGCTATTACAATGTCTTCTCCAACAACATGGTTTCATTATTTTATTCTTGTTACCTCTTCCTTCAGCCTTAGAATAAGGTGACATCTTGGCATGAGGTACTGCAATGTACTTTGAGAAATAAAACTAATTTATACCTCAGGAGTAGCAGAAGTTTTAGCTCTGGGCCCTCCCATTTCTCCAGCAGGATTCTAGCATCAAGTGACAGATTCTTATCTTCTCTTGTCAACTGAACTTGATTTCACAGCTGGCCTCTGCAACATGTTTCTGGCTCCACATTCATAAAGCAAGAGTTTGTGAACTCCTAGTGATATGCTCCCCTTAATAATATAGTCTCAGTGGAAATAGTGGCTCTAGTCAGAGAAAAGGCACATACATAGAGAACATGAGAGAGAAGATTATAAAATGCAAAATGGAACATTTTAATTACATTAAATTGAAAAGGTTTTGCACAAATAAGTACAACCAAGATTAAAAGGAAAACAGAAAGCTAGGAAATAATTTTATAGCCAGGTTTTTTTTTTTTGCAGGCTCATTTTTATAGACCTCATTTATTGAAAAAATAGAGAAAGAACTGTGTCAAATTTATAATACAAGTCATTCTCCAATTAATAAATGGTCAAAGGATATAAACAGGCAGGTTTCAGAGGAAGAAATTAAACTATTTGTAATCATGTGAAAAATACATTACTATGATATAAGACAATCTCAAAAGATTCATGATGGAAAATGCTAATCACATACATAGAAAGAACTATGGAGTCCAAATGCAGATTGAAACATACTATTTTCAATGCTTTTTGTTGTTGTGGCTTTTTTGGAGGGCATTTGGGGTTAAGTGACTTGCCCAAGGTCACATGGCTAGGTTTTGTGTTAAGAGTCTGAGGCTGGATTTGAACTCAGGTCCTCCTGACTCCAGGGCTAGTGCTCTATTCACTGAGCCACCTATCCGCCCCTATTTTCAATGCTTTTGATTTGCCTTTTGTATTTTTTTTCTTTCTTGTGTTTTTTACAAAATGGCTAGTGTGGAAATATGTTTAACATGATTGTACATGTATAACCTATATTAAAATTTTTGCTCTCCTGGGGAGGGCAGGAAGGGGGGAAAGAGGAAGAAAAATTTGGAACTTAATATTTTACAGAAATGAGTGCTGAAAACTATCTTTATACGTAATTGGATTTAAAAAAATAATATTAAAACATTAAAGAGAACAAAACACCAACACAAACAAAAGCAACACTAACAACAATGACTTAGACTCTGCTGAGAGTGAAGGAGGTAGGAAGACATGGTAGAACTCCTACAAATAGTATCGATTCACAAATGAAGAAGCCATTCTATATATATGGTGTGGAATTGAGTGGTGATCATATTTTGAACTTTTGAGCTAAACCACACATGCAGAAAAGCATCAATAGTAGCAAGACCTTTAAATATTAAAAAAAGAAATACTAATGTGTATTTTTAAAGCCATATGTTATTCTAAACCTTGGTTTCATCTGGATTAAACATTTTTTATTGATATTTTACCATAACAAAAACCAGATGTTCTCACATATTTTAGGAGATCCCATTCTTATGAAATTTCTAAATGTCTTCTTATATAAAACACTCAGGTGAACATGCAGCTTAATCTTTAAAAACAAATCTTTGGTTTTTATTCATTGCTTCTCCAAAGTATAAAATCCCCAACTTGTTCTTTCACACACAGTATATGAACATTTCATATAAAACATTTTATCAGATTTGAGCATTGGCACTGACCATAGTCCACCTTAACCTATGAAAACCCAGTGTTTGAATTATAGATCTTATGATCAAATGTTTATCATCTAATAAACCTCCACATAAGAAATCTATGCAAAAAAAGTACCAGGAAATTTCTGAAACTTTTATGAGGAAGTACGCATTGTCCCAGGTTTGTGTTATCTAGTATGTTCTTGCCTAACATCTGGGTAAACTATGTTTTTATGTTTGGTCTGGGAATTTGAATTTTACATGGTGTAAAAAGGTCAAAATGTATCCCTAACATGAGAATATCCTTTCTAATGTTAAGATTCAATTACACTTGGTGGTGGGGAGGAGTTACCTCTTTCAAAAATTATCTTACTTGTCCCAGCATAGAATTTATGTTAGGAACATTGGAATTTTACCCCCTTTGCTACTACTACAGCAGAATTTGCTATGGGAATATCAAAATTGTGTTTGATTTTACCAAGAAAGAAATCTTACTTATTTGTATGCATTTCAACTAGAGTTGGTTTTGCTTTTTTAACAGTCATAAAAAGAGAATAGACTCATACCAAAGTCCCTTTGTTGCAGGAACATGGTTTTCCCTCATATGGAGGG
Source organism: Pseudochirops corinnae (assembly GCA_028646515.1). Lineage (NCBI taxonomy): Eukaryota > Metazoa > Chordata > Mammalia > Diprotodontia > Pseudocheiridae > Pseudochirops > Pseudochirops corinnae. The sequence goes on from CM053591.1 coordinate 99,791,381, forward strand.
AAGTCAACTTACTTTAACATATGTAAGTTCCAGCTCTTTTCTGGATCTGAACACTATGTCTGACCAAATGCCTTAGTGACTCCTCAGGGTTCACTTTAGTGCACACAGCTCAGTGCTATGTTACTTCTTCCTTTGTCTTTTGGGTAAAAAAAAAAAATATATATATATATATATATTATATATATATATATATGTGGAGACAGTGTGATTCCATATTTTTAGTCCTAGGTTATGCTAGAGGAAAAAGAAATCACAATCCCATCATGACTATGAGAAATCCTGTAATCTAAACTATTCCCTCAAATTCAGATATGTTTACAACTACTTTACCAAAAGGCACACACACACATATACACAAACACACACAAACACAACAGCTACAAAGTCTAAACATTAAACAATTGTATTCAATATGTGAAGAGACTTGGTGCATGCAGATATTTTGCTGTTGTTATCAAGTTTTTGTTATCAGTTCTTTGGTACTCAAGTATATGAAACAGCAATCAAACAATCAATCATCAGACATTTATTGAATAACTATTGTATGCATGACATCATGTTAGGTATTTGTAATGCCATGCACAAGTAGCTTCCCAAAAGTATGCTACTGTGAACAGCTTTTAAGGTTCTGATTACACAGTATAGTGAACACTCCATTTATTCCATTACAAATCAAGGCAGACATTTACAATCAATTCACAATGTAATAATCAATACGTAATAATTCAATCAATTCACAATAAAATAACCAATCTTCCACTCATGGGGCAATTATAGGTTAACTCAATCAGTCACTCATCCAGATTCACAATTACCGAGTATCATTTATCACTAAACACAATCATTAGAAAATTACAAAAACCCTCTATTCTTTGATGTCCAGTAAACTGGTTCAATATCCAAGGATGTTGTACCCAAACCCAAATCTCAGGTCACTACATACTGCCTGATTTGTAGTCCACCATTAAGCCCCTTTTCATCATAGCTTGAAACTGCTTAAGGCATGTCTGGGCATATTGCTCAAGGCATAGTTTTCTGACCCCTCCTTTCCTAATCAGCATTTTATGTATTCTCCTTGAATCAATTCAGTGTATAAGGTTCATTATGGTGCAAGGATCTTATCTAGGGTCCACCCTTTCCTGTCCCACTGACCAAGCAGGGCCCCCACCTTCTTCACTCAGAACATGACCCTAGCCTGTTCTGGGGAATTCCAGTCATCTTACCCCATGACCCCCTACCCTGCTCTGGAAAGCTCTGATTACAACCCTCTACCCTGTGCTCTCCACCCTGTTCTAGGAAGGACCTGCATATCACAGGAAGGTTGCACCCTTGTACCCTTGTGCCATCCCAAATTAGCCTGAAGCTATGGATCTAACCAATGGCTGTTCTTTGCTTCTGTACATCATGGCTTCTGCTACCTCCCCTCCCTGACTGTGGTTTGTGTGGTTTTAGTCTTTATAATGAAGCCTGTAATTCCAATAATTACTGCCAATTTGAGTGAAAACTCTGCTAGTCTTGTGCTTAATCAATAAATCCACACCTAAATTTTATCCTGAAGCCAGGTCTCGGCTCACTCATTTTCTGCAAAACAAGGAGAGGCCTTTTCTTCATCTTGACTGAGGGTGGTCTCTCAGATTCCCTGGATCCTTTTCCATGGTCCCAGCTCCTACTTGAATGCACCAAACAGTCACCTGTATTCAGAAGCAGACAGCTGCCAGGTGCTCATCTAGTCCTCCAGGTAGTTCCTGGTACACACTGAAGTTAACAAGATCCAACACATCTCAAAACCTTTGCCACTTCTGTTGCCAGGAACTGAAGGATCAAACAAGCCACAAACAAGTTTTAGCATCCCGGTTAAGTTTCTTCAGTCCATCAGCAGTTCAGCTGGCCCTAGGATCCAGTAGAAAATTCAGCCTTCCAGGCAGCAGCCACTTCGACCTTCACCAGATTCTGGTCTCACCAGCTCAGTTCTCAGTCAGCTTCCACATGCTGAGAGAGAATCTCTCTCTCTCTCTCTCTCTCTCTCTCTCTCTCTCTCTCTCAAACTCCTACTCAGTTCTCAGTCCAGCCGCACACCTCCCAGATGCTGGCACAATTCTGCTTCCTCCACTAGGAGCCACCAGGAATATTCTTGGCTCTCATTCTTTGTCTCTGGAATTGTTCTTAAATACACACACTGGCCTCTTGTCTCAGCCAAACCCCTCCTGCCACTTCAGCAACAGGAGACAGAGTTCATGCCCTCTGTTCGCACAAGAGACAGAGCTCATACCTTCTGTACTTAAGGGCTAAGTACCTGCTAAATTAATTACTGTTACAGTATTGCAAGAGATATTTTTTTTTAAAAGAAGTATAAGACATATTTCCTCAGAAGTTTATATTATGGAGACAAGATTATAAGTTGCTTATTACCAAAGGGAAAAATAGTTATCTTTATACTTTCCAGTTATACCAACATAAATAAGATTTGTCTTTTAGATGCTACAGTTTCAATAGAATGCTGAAGATTCTAGCACTTTTTTTTTTTCTAGTGGCAAGGCATGAATGGAAATTTACATTAGAAAACATCCTATTTATCTCAGGATATTGCTTTTAAATACTCCATATCACATCAACATCAAGAGCTATCAGCCCACAGGTGGTAAAAAGGGGTGGACAAGGGATCAGAAATACAATAAAGGGGATAATTTATTTTTTAAATTAATTTATTTATTTTAAGGTTTCATCACTCATTTCCACAAGATATTGAGTTATAAATTTTCTTCCTGTCTTTCCATTAACCCCCACCACCACCAAGATAGTGAGCCTACTGAATACCCTATCACCCAATCTTGTACATCCTCCTCATCACCCCCTGGCTTTCTAGTAGGACAAGATGGATTTCTATATCCCAATGCCTGTATATCTTATTTCCCAGTTGCATTTAAAAGTAATAAAAAAAAATCATTTGTTTTTGAAACGTTGATTTCGAGATTATTTCCCTTCTTCCCTCTTCTCCTACACCCACAGGTAAGACAAGCAATTCAATATAGATTGTACATGAGTAGTTATGCAAAACATTTTCATACTCATTATATTGTAAAAGACTAACAATATTTCCCTTCATCTTATTCCACAGCCCATTTATTCTATTTTTCTCTTTTGACCTGTTTCTTTTCAAAAGTGTTTGCTTCTAACTACCCTCTCCCCCAATCTGCCCTCCCTTCTATCATCCCCCCTCTTATCCCATTTTTTGTAGGGTAAGATAGCCAATTGAGCATGTATGTTATTCCCTCCTTAAGCCAAATTCAATGAGGGTGAGCTTGACCCATTTCCTTTCACCTTCCTGCTGTTACTGTCCATTGTAACAGTATTCTCTTGCCTCTTTTATATGAAATAAAACACATTATTCTATTTCTCCCTTATTCTTTCTCCCAATATATTCCTAACTCATCTCTTAATACTATTTTTTGGACATTATTCCTTCTTATTAAACTCATCCTGTACCTTCTGTCTATGTATGCATGTACAGACATAGACACACTCACATATATATATATATATGTGTGTGTGTGTGTGTGTGTGTGTGCGCATGTGTGTGTGTGTGTGTATATTTATACACATATACACCCTCCTACACACACACATATATGTATGAATGTATGTATATACACACATATTTCAGAAAGATGATGTCTAGGCTCTTTTTTGTTTTACTCATGGCTTTCAGGTAGCCCAATAATTTTTAAATTATCTCTCTTGGATCTATTTTCCATGTCAGTGGCATTTCCAATGCAATATTTCACATTACCTTCTATTTTTTCATTCATTTGGATTCATTTTATATCATCTTGATTTCTCATAATGTCATTAGCTTCCATTTACTCCAGTTCAGTTTTGAAGGAATTATTTTCTTCAATGAACTTTTGAAATTCCTTTTCCATCTGACCAATTCTGCTTTTTAAGGCATTCTTCTCCTCATTGGCTTTTTGGACCTCTTTTGCAATTTGAGTTCATCTATTTTTTAAGGTGTTATTTTCTTTAGTCAGATGATTAACTCACTTTTCATGATTTTCTTGCATCATTCTTATTTCTCTTCGCAATTTTTCCTCCACTCTTCTTACTTGATTTTCAAAATCCTTCCTGAGCTCCTCCATGCCTTGCAACTAGTTTATATTTTTCTTGTAAGCTTTTGAGGCAGGAGTTTTGACTTCGTTGTCTTCTTCTGGTTCCGTATTTTGATTCTTTTTGTCCCCAAAAGAAGATTTGATGGTCTGATTGTACTTCCTGATTGTTCATCTTGTCAGCCAATTACTTGACTTTTGAGGTCTTTGCCACGGTAGAATTCTGCTTCCAGAGTGGAGAGAGCTGTGTTCCAAATTGCTAGGGTCTTCACAGTTTCTCTGATCAGGGCCTCATTTCTCAAAAAGAGAAAAAAAAACACTTAATCAAATCTATAAAAGTAAGAGCTGATTTCCAATTGCAAAATGATAAAAAAAATATATAAATATAAATAGTTTTCAAATGAAGTAACCAAATCTGTCTATAGCCATTGGGGGGAAAAAATGCTCTAACTCATTATTTTTTGGAGAATGGTAAATTTAAACATACTTCATACCTATTAAGTTGGTTAATATGACAGAAAAGGAAAATGACAGTTGCTGGAGATGATATGGGGAAAAAATGGTGCATTAATGTGCATTTGGTGGAGTTGTGAACTGATTGAAATAAACATATTTATAGCAGCTCTTTTTTTTTTTACAGCAAAGAACTGGAAACTGAGAGGATACTCAACAATTGGGGAATGGTTAAATATGTTGTGCTATATGATAGTGATGACATAGCATAGTGGTATACAAATGATGAACAGGATGGTTTCAGAAGAAAACCTAGGAAGACATATTAACTGATGCAAAGTGATGTAAGCAGAATCAAGAGACTATTATACACAACAACAACAGGAAATCTGAATGATTTAGCAATGGTATTAGTAATGCAATATGATAAAAATATTATCTACCTTCAGAGAAAGAGCTGAGAAAATCTCAAAAAAATCAATTTATTCTTTAAAATGATTTTTTCCTTGGAGGTTTTTGTCTGTTTTGTTTTGTAGATTACTAATCTGGAAACAGTTTTTGCATGACTGCACATTTATAATCTATATAAAATAGCTTGCCCTGTCATTGAGAATGGAAGTAATGTAGGGAGTAAGAGAATTCAGAATTAAATTTTTTTTAAAAGAATGCTAAAATTGTTTTTTTTTACTTGTAATTGAAAA
>CM053591.1:99797134-99817174 GCA_028646515.1 Pseudochirops corinnae
TTAACTTTCTCATTATTATTGCATTTAGGAGTGTACATTGACGGAAAGCAGAAGTGTGAATTGAATATGGTATGATTATCTAAAAATAACATAAAATTAAGGGATAAGAAAGAAGAATGCTCTTTAAAGCAATTTGAAACTATCCCAAAGGGTTATAAAAACAAGCATGCCATTCGACCTAGAAGTTCTACTACTATATATCCAAAAAGAGATTTTTAAAGGGTGGGGAGGTCCTATGTCTACAAAAATATTTATAGTGGCTCTTTTAATGGTGAAAAAGAACTGGGAATTGAGGGGATGTCAATCAATTGAGGAATAGCTGAAAAAGTTGTTATATATGATTGTGAAATAATACTACTGTGCTATAAGAAATGATGAGTAGACTTCAGAAAACTGTGGATAGACTTACATGAACTGATGCAAAGTGAAATGTAAGAACCAGAAAAACATTGTACACAATAACAGTAATATTGTATGATGATCTACCATGAATAACTTAGCTACTTTCAGCAGCACAATGATGCAACAGAGCTCTGCAGGACTTATGATGAAAGGTGCTGTAAATCTCCAGAGAAAGAACTGGTAGACATTGAATAGAGATCATAGATAAAAGACACTTTTTCTTTACATACTTTATTTCTTGGGAGGGAGGGGTTGTCTAGATTTTCTTGCACAGAATGACTTAGATGGAGATGTATTTTGCATCACTAGACATGTATAATCTATGTCAAATTGCCTTTCTCTATGAAGAGAGAAATGAAAGGGAATTTGGCACTCAAAATTTGTGGTTAAAAGAAAGTTATTTTTTTTTAAAGTAGTTTTGGGGGAAATAAAAAATTAAATGCTAAAAAAACTTGGAAAGCACAAGACAAAAAAGATTTTCCTTAAAATGACACCAATATTTTTCTAAATCTAAAAGCCAGCCTTTTATGTTATTGTGATAAACCAAGGTTCTTTCCAATAAGATCAGCTCTAAAACAAAGATATCCATCATTTTTAGTATAGTGCTACAAAAGCTAGCTATATCAATGACAAGAAGAAGAAATCAAAGGTATAACTATAGGCAAAGAGAAAAAAAATTATCACTTTTGCAGATATCATGATTGACTTAGAGGAGCCTAATGAATCAATTAAAAGAAACTAATTGGTACATTTAAAAATTGTAGCCAAATTATAAGGCATAAAATACAGACAAATCCTTAGCATTTCTGTAAATCAACTACAAACTCCAATAGGAAGAAATGGAAAGAAAGATTCTATTTAAAACAACTATGCATAGCATGAAATATTTGGGGATGTTCTTTCCAAGACACACAGAAGAAATATAAACATAATTAAAAAACACTTTTTAGACAAATAAAGATACATCTAAATTAAAAAAAAAAATCTCCCATAATTGATTTGCACAAATAATGTGAATAAATGATGTGAATATATTACTATACGACTTTATTGTACTGGAAATCAGACATAATCTTTGCATGATTTTACACTATCTCACTTTCTTAACTCTAGGCAAATTAATGAACATCTCTTGGTTTCTTTTGTTACATATGGAATGAGAAGTTTGGGCAAGATGAAACTGTCTTAAAACGTCTTACTTTCGTAAATCTCCAGGATAATTGAAGAACAGAGCTAGATAACTTTAAGTCAAGTATTACACACACACACACACACACACATATTTTCTGTCCAAAGTCAGTTTTCTTCCATATAGGAGGATTTCAATAGTCTGATATAGGCACCTCAAAATCTATAATTTGTATATCACTTATCCACCATTGTTCCTTAAATAATTCACTGCTCAACAAGAGAAGCCAAGTTTGATTCAAGAGTTTTCAGCCATAATTCCAAAATGTTTCTCATGCCAAAATAAAAATGACTACTATTTGATGCCTTTTTCATGTTTCGGAAGTCTCTTTATTGAGGCAAATTCATTTTAAAAAATTAGTCATTCCTCAATTGATAGTCACAAATATGAACAGTATAATGTAATGGTTAGACTAACTATCCTTTAAGATCTTTGCACCTCTAAGTTTATGATCCTAAACTATTATTAGGCCCAAAGGTAAAGTTGAACTTGGAAACTAGAATCTATCTCTGTGGTTCTAAAGCCTTCTAATAAGATTTATGATTCTAATAAATTAATTCTACTACTTTGATTTCACTAATTGCTGCAGCTGAGTTTTAACTTTAATTCAAGGTTAGAATTTGAGGCACTCAAAACATCACATCAAATACACACACGTACAGGCACACATGGACACACATTTAACCTAAGACCTCCTTAGACTCAAGAAAAATCTCTAGAGTAATGTTTTTCCATATTTTAATGGCAAGCATTTAACATCTTTTTTGAGTTCATGTGTCTTTGAGCCTTGCCCTGATTATACCAAGTCTTTGTTAAGAAAAAGAACTTGTGAACCCCACAACTTGTGAATCCCTGTTGCTGACACATCAGGAAGGGGCAGAATAGGGAGTAGCTAATTACCATATATAAGGAGTAGCCATGGCTGGGAAAGAGCAGAACTGAGAAGGGAGGTCTTGTGATGGAGAAGGAGAAAACTTGTGGTATCCTGGCACTCCGTTTATTGATTTTTGTTTGTGATACTTTTTATAGAAGACCTGGGACCTTACTGAAAGCCCTGAAAGAGGATTTTCACGTCTGTTTACAGAAGTCCTGGGACAGTAAGGATGATTTGTATTGAATTCTCAGACCTCATTGGTGGGTCTGTGTTGATTTCACAGGCAAATAGTGAGTTGATGATGGTGCTGGCAATGGGTACAAATGTTATCGTGGCTCTGTTAAGCTTAGTCTTCCCAGGAACAGAAGTTGTGAAGGATTTGAGGTGGACTGGACACTGTGAACTTCAATATGGAACAGGAACTGGACCAGGAACTAGATGAGAGGCTAGATAAGGAGCTGAGAGCTGCCTTCCTTTGAACCCAGGTGACAGTTGTATAGATTCAGGTAGGAGTTGGACCCATGAAAGAGGAACCATGGAATTTGGGACCCAGTCATGAGTCAAAGTGAAAAGATCTCTTCTTTGGTACTTAATGATGACTAGAAGATCATTATTTACTGTGGCCTAGGGTGGAGAACTTTGACCTTTGTACTTTGTGTCCTTTAAGGAGGCTTGCTCCTTAAGGACGATTGAGTTAAGGACTTACTAAATGATATCTTTTGTTTAAAACTATGTGGCCGCTTTGGTGAAAACCATGTGGCCCCTGTAGTGATGAGTCGTTATGTCATAACATTGTGAATGCTGTACTTTGATTTCTGTTAATGTTTTGTCTCAGTTTATTACTGAATAAATAGAGATTTCACTATACTTCGCAATCAGAACTTTGAAGCTGCCACAGCAGCAGTCCTCTGGAAAGCTGCTTGTGCTTGGCTTTATAAATATTAATACCCACGTAAGATTAAAATTCATTTTTATGCTCTTTACTCTGAAACACATGGAGCAAGATAAACTCCTACCGGTCCTGCAAAGTGAAAGGATAGAATCCCCTTATATTTTAAATTTTGGGCATCTGGATACCCTCTATTTTGTTCTTTTTACCTAGATCATTAACAAATATATAGTTTATTGAAATCATCTCTTAGAAATCAAAGATAAAAAACACATATTGAAATTTTGTAATACGGTGGCACAGAAAGGATCTTGTTTATCTGTTTTCAAGTTATTATTGATAACATAAAATCATTCCCAAAACAGTCTTATAAGCGGAAAAAGCTAGATTTTTTTTGTTTATTTAAAAATCCTTTTCTCTCTTCAATTCTATTTATATGGAATGTATTATTCCCCCAAAAAAGTTTTCTTCTACTGTTTTTTCAATATTTTTTGCTAGTAAGAGAATTGCATTGAATTAGTTGACCTTTTTCTTAATTAAATTATTTATGATATCCAATCTATACTTTAAAGCTTCCCTTTTTCCTTCAATTTTAAATAATAATGGATGTAAGATTACATTTATGTGATTACTCTCTTCAATTAAAAACATGACCACCTATATGTGCATTCTATATCTTTGTGACTAACCCCTATTCCCCAAAAAGTTCTTCATAATTAACTGAACAAATATGCTGGAGGTCTTTTGATAACATATAGATAACAATGAAGGTCATGGGCTATTAATCATTTAACTGTTTCTCTAACCACATGATGAATCTATTTTTTACCGCTCAGACCTATTTTTGATAATATGATTTGTACCACCTTCCTTGTACAATTCTTATTTAGTAACATGATTAAGCTTATACAATGCCAGCATAGGATTCTCAATTACCCTTTGGGTGACCCATAGCTTTAGTTTTTGGAGAATGTGGTATACTATGACTCACTAGAAAAGCTAGAAAAGAACTTAAAATATCACATAACTATACCTTTACCTTTGGGGTAAAAAAAATTTATAAACAGAATGAAGCCCAACTATGTTTAGAGACAGAAAACAATCATTAAAATGTAGTTTATCATCTGTAACTACTTAAAGTCTAGGAGCCAGATGGTAACCAGTAATTGGAAAGAATTCAACCAATGAAGAAATATTCATCTGTTTATCTAAATTGCATTTTAAAATAAAAAAAAATACTGTAAGTGTAGCCCCTATACTACTAAAAAATTAACTAATCAACAAGTCAAGGCAACAAGGATTTATTCATATTATGTGACAACCACTGAGCTATATGCTATAAATACAAGTGGAAGGAATATAATAACAATTTCTACATTCAAATAGGTTATTTTCCAATGAGGAAGGCGATACATTAAAAGGAAATTTAAAAACATACGTGGAGGTAGACAGTTTATCTATGTCAGGCTAAGTTAGCTAAGTCTGGAATATCAGGAATGAATGCCAGTATTAGCTCTTCCCCATAATAGAGTTTCTGGGAAGGATTCACAAATGGAAAAAGGTGCCTAAAGGAAAATCATATTCACACTCTTCTGAATGTAAGAACCCTAAACCATGTGTTACCAGAACTAAAGTGATTGAAGATTCTTATTCCTCCCAAACTATAGGCATGGATTGGGGGTAGGAGAAGGAGGAGAGAAAAACTAGCAAACAAACAAAAATAGAATGGAATGCACTAGCTGATAAATAGTTCTGAGTTTTATCATCTTTCTTATTAATTTTTTTAATTTATATTTTTAAATAGAGAGTGACATAGAATAAGGCTTGTGGTGAGGCATATCTTTTTTTTAATTCAATATTTATAACAGGTTTGCTCTGCTTAAGAAAACATAAAACCTCTGCATATTATTTTAAATTGACAAATTATTTTGGAAGGTTTATTTTTTTATTGGTTATATTTCTTTGATTTTGTCTTCCTTGGTGAAAGCTATTGTTAATTTCTCTCCAGCATCATCATAAATTGTTAACAAAATATGTCTTACCATTTGATCAATGGATATTTAAGGAATAATTTATAAGCTAATAAAATCATGGTTTGACTCATCCTTAGACAAATGAAAATACTCTTAATATAGTCAAATTAGCAAAAATTACAACTAATAGAGAATAATACTGATAAAATATTATCTCATTTGGCTAATATTTTAGTGTATATCTGGACAGCTGAAGGTTTAACTGAATCTATCAATTATTTAATAAATTTTTTCTGTATTCAAAGCTTTGTGCTAGGTACAAGGCTAACATCTGTGTTAATTTCAACCTACTCTCAAGCTCATTCGCATAAATTTTATGGCAAAACATTAATATTTTAGTCACTTTGAAGATGATCTCGATTAAATTTCACTTATTAATTTGCATATAATATAATTCTTATCTGTGTTCATCTTCCAAATATCAAAAAATATGATAGTTTACTGTATAGGGAAGGGGAGATCTCCAATCCTTTGATGAAGTTACAGAAAGTAAAGAGTAGATAGTAAGAGTGGTGATGTTCTAATGAGCTGCTAGTAAGATGTTAATTTCTTATGATCCTTTCATGAACTGGGAAACATAATTCTCTGGTGGAATTAAAGGGAGGCACCTCACTGGACAAAGAAAATTGAGATTCCTTTACAAGAATTCAAATAACTAAGCCTACAAGAGTTGAAGTGTTTAGGAGACTGCATATTAGGAACAATCTGTGAAAAGGACCCTTTTATGAAGCATGGCAGAAGAGATAATGGTTATTTCCTCCTTCTCCCTAATTATCCATGTCATTTAGAAGGGGAACTATTAAATAAGCAGAATATATTGTATCCATTAGGTAGTATAGAGACACATTCCAGATAAGCAGAGTTATAAGGAAGCAATCACCCAGACAGAACCAACTTTGAGGAACAGGACCTGTAGTTGAAAAGAAAAGTGCTAGTTATATATGCATTGATAAAGCTATCTATTCCCATCAACCAGGAATTGAAATACAGAAAGGATTGGACCTTGGGAGCCAAATTTAACAATATGCCCAGAAGAGACAATATACTTGGATGGGAGCTTTCAGAGGACACCATGGGTTAGAAGTGATATCCTATATTAGAATTGTGAATTACTTTGACCACTGATGTTCACTCTGTGTATACTACCCAAACATTGTGCTATAAGTTTGTGTCCATGGATACTGTCTATTTCTGAGCTGATTAACCAAGGTTTATGGGAAATACCTCCAGATATTATGATAGCTATGTCATTTTAGTAAATGTTTTTGTTAAGAGCTAATTGTGTGTACTGGCTGACTTTTAATGGGAAACACAACAGGCCTCTGAGAAATATATATGCATGCATGCATGCTTATAAACAAACATGCATACATACACACATGCACACATACATGTGTGTATATACACATATATAATGTGTATACTTACATGCATACATCCACACATACATATATACGTGCATGCATATATATGGAATTTGCAGGACACCCCAAAACCCATGGGTAGTTCCTAGAATCCCTGGCAATCCTGTTCATGATTATGAATCCTATTTGAGGGAAAAAGCCCAGTGGGGTATTACATAGAAATATAAGTAATAGAAAAGATACTGCATATTTCAGTATTGACAGAAATTATTATCTCTCTTGTATATTAATAACCAGTTATTGAATTACAAATAAAATCTTCTCCCTTTTATTTTCTCATTTCTGTAGGGTATTCAGTCCGTCTTTGAAAGGCAGGGCTGAAAAAGAAATGAAATCTTAAGCAGAGGCACTCCACTGGGAAAATTCAGACCTGATCAAAAGGCAAAGAGATTCCAGTAGTATTGAGAGATCCATCTCACAGTGTTTTAATTAGTCAGATCTGAGTAGAGATGGACCCCCTTTTTGTCTAGATTGCCCTAGGTGGGGGAATAGCCTGAATATAAGATAAGTCTCTTTGTCCAAGACTGGGTGATTAAAGTCACATCTACCAGCCCCTCATTAGAATAAGTCTACCTTTTATTATAATATTCATTCTCTCACTAAATGTTAACCCATTAGAGTTGATTTTTACCCTCAGGAACACCCACTCTTCCAAGAGCATATAAGCATTGAATGTGCTCCATGCAGAGCCTTTGGCATTTGAGAGTGCCACTGACCCCTTTCATTAAATATCTACTAGCGGAATTAATAATAACATGATTAATTACTCAGAAACTACATCCTTCAAACATTTGGTACATCATAATGTTAAAGAGAGATTTTCTTTCCTATCTTGGAAATCTTTAATAATTAGCATAGAAGAAAGAATCTATCAAACAATCAACGTGCACTTATAAATTGCTTACTATGTTCCAGGAATTCTACTAAATAAAAAGGATGCATTACAAATAAAGACAAAAAACACTCTTTACTCCTCAAGGAATGTATGTTCTAATAGAGAAGGCAATATATTCAATCTATTTCTCTTTCTTTCTTTATACATACATATATACACACGTGTGTATTAATATATTTAGATATGTACTAATATATGTATGCATACATACACACAGAAACAGACCAGTGTGTATGCACGTGCACACATGGAATAAATCGAAGATAATTTGAAAAGAAGGCCTCAAGAGTTGGAAAGACTAGGAAAAGACTTCTGCTTAAGGTGACATTCTTAAAAGAAGTCAGAAATTCTAAGACGCTGGAAGTGCAGAAGGAGAATATTAGAGGAAGGAGGATAAGCTACCAAAAAGGCATGGAAATGGGAGTGTTGGTGAAGTAGAGAGACAATATAACTAGATCAAACAATTCATGGAAAATAGACAAATGTATGGAGTCTGAAAATTTAAGTGATCCCTCTGTTATAGATTTAAATGAAAAATATTTCTTTTTTAAAAAGTTGTTACTGGTGGCAATAGGGAATTATAGCCATTGATTGATTTGGGTGGATGGGAGATTTGACTTGGCAACATCTACTTTTTAGAATAATCAATCTGACAACTGTGTAGAGGATGTTTTTGAGTGGAAATAAATATGAGGCAGAATAACCAATTAGACGTTTGTTGAAATTATCCAAGAGAGAGTCAATAACATCCCCAAATTACTGTGATGTCTATGTGGGAGCAGAGGAGGCAAAATAGAGAGATATTTGGAGCTGCTAGGTGGCATGGTGGCACAGAGCACCGCTCTTGGAGTCAGGTAGACCTGAGTTCAAATACGACCTCAGACACTTAACCCTTACTGGGCATGTGACCTTGGGCAAGTCACTTAACCCCAATCACCCTGCCTTCTCCCCTGAGAGAGAGAGACAGAGACAGAGACAGAGACAGAGACAGAGACAGAGAGAGAGACTGAAAAAAGAGAAGTGATAAAGTTTGAAAATTGATTCATTATATGAGGTGAGTGAGGGATAACAATCAAAGGTAGTTAACACTGAGAACGTAAGCATAGATGTATGGTGATTGGCTTAAGAATAATAAAAAGGGGGGAGATGATCCTGATCTTGGAACTCCCCTCCCCTGACCCTCCTCCTCCCTTCCCCCAGCCTGTCAGAGACTCCAAGTGTTCATGTACATGCCCCTGGAGAAACCTGGGGTTGAAGAGGTCCCAGGAGGCTTCTGTTGGCTCCCTCCCTCTTTGGAACCACATATTCCCCAAGCTTTCTCTTCAGCTTTTCATGTCTGGTGCTTTGGTCAGCCAGGCCAGGTCAGCATGGCAGAGATTTTGGAGTTCAATGATATCTACCAAGAGGTAAAAGGTTCTATGAATGATGGTTGTCTTCAATTGAGCTGCCAAGGTATAATCTTCAAGAACAGTAAGACAGGCAAAGTAGACATCATTCAGGCCAAGGAGCTGACTTGAGGGCATTTGGCAACAGGTTGCTCTGGGCCACACCCTCAAGCTTCTTACTAAGAATGGACACTTCTATAAGTATGATAGCTTCTGGGAATCAGAGTTTGAGATACTATCAGATTTCTTCAAATCACACTATCTTTTGGAGTTGTTAGAAAAGGACCTGTGTGTAAAGGGCTGGAATTGGGGCATGGTAAATTAATTCTTATCTTTCAATATTAGAAAGCAGCCAACCTCAATAACTCTCCCAGTGCACCTCAGGCAAGAATGAGGTCACTCTAGAATTCCACCAGAACCATGATGTGGAGGTATCCCTGACGGAGGTACACTTCTACATGCCCCCCACTCAGGAATATGGTGTTGACCCTGTCAAGGCTTTTACCCACAATGTGCTGTCTAAGACAGATGTGATCCAGGCCACTGGAGACATAATTTGTTAACTACTGGGAGCTTCAGTGCTTGACCCCCCCCAAGGTCATTAAGACATTCGCATCAATCCCACCTTCCTGCACCTCCTTGGCAAGACCTTTGATTATGAAATTCCATATACCTCTGTGTTATGACTTTTCCTAATGTCTCACAAGGACCAACACCAGATGTTCTTTGTGATCAGCCTAGACCCTTCTCTTCTCCAAGGATAAGGACATGTCACTGACCCTCCACATGAATGAGGATGAGCATTTTGAGGGTCGTCTTGCCAAGGACATGTCTGAGCCTTCTATGAGATGGTCAGCCGCCTCATGAAAGCCTTACTGAACTGCAAGCTCACAGTGCCCAGCAACTTCCAGGGGCACCCAGGAGCACAGTGCATTCACCTGTTCAGGACTGCTGTACCTATTGGAGTGGGCTTCATCTATGTATATAAGCCACCTGCACACATCCATTTTGATGAGATTTCCTTTGTTGATTTTGACTGTGGCACTACCACTACGTGCTCCTTTGTCTTTGAGATTGAGACAACACAGAGTACACAATATACCTTCAGCAGTATTGAGAGGGAGTAGTACAGGAAGCTGATTTTGTGAATGCCAAGATACTCAACATCAAAAACAGAGGATTGAAAGAGGACATTAATCTGATCTGTGATGTGTATGCTGACTCAGATGAAGAGCAGCATGATGCTTGAGCAGATGAAGGAAGGGGGCAAGATACATGAGGAGAATGACAATGGCAGCAGTGATGACTCAGGAGATGAGACTAATGAGTCATTCAACCCTGGGACTGAGGAAGATGACATAGCAGAGCAGTTTGACAGCAATGTTTCTGCCAGCTCCTCCAGTGATGAGGGAGACAATGACAGGGATGAAAAGAAGAAACTGACTAAGAAAGCTAAGATCATCAAGTAACAAAAATCCCAGAAGAGACCTGTGGAGAGTAGGAAGGGGGAAGATCCCAATGCCCAGAAGGACCCATGTCTACCTACATGTTGTGGCTTAATACTAGTCAGGAAAAGATCAAGTCAGACCCCCCTCCCTGGCATCAGCATCAATGATCTCTCTAAGAAAGCAGGAGAGATCTGGAAGGGGATGAGCAAAGAGAAAAAAGAAGAATGGGACTTTAAGGCTCAGGAGGCCAAGAGGGAATATGAGAAGGCCATGAAAGAATACAGTGAAGAGGGAGGAGCTGAGTCTTCTTACAGGAAGGATAAATCAAAGAAGCAGAAGAAAGGAAAGGTGAAGGTGAAGAAAAAATTCACACCTTCCAAAGGCTCCTCTAAATCTTCATCCAAACAACTGAGTGAGAGCCTCAAGAGCAGAGAATTTGTGTCCAGTGATGAGAGTTCTTCAGGGTAGAACAAGAGCAAAAAGAAGAGCAGGAGTAAGGATTCTGAAGAGGAGGAAAAACTGGGCAGCATATCTCCCAGCTTGGAAGAATCAGGGTCCAGCTGTGATGAGGAATAGAGCAGCAGCAGTGTCTTCTCTGCTGTCTCTGTCACTCTCTCAACTCCATGTCTACAGTTTCCATCCATTCCTTATTACCAGCATCCCCTAAACTGAGAATAATCCCTAGACTCAGCTCTCAGTGCAGCCTTCCTTGATTCATGGATTTGAGTGATTGGACAGGGAGGGTATACCCTCAGTGCTGCTTCACAGGGATGGCACAGTTGACTTTGGGAAAGAGGTGAAGGTTAGAGCACAGGTTATGTGGCACCTAAAAGCTTCATGTGATCTCCTCTCCACAGTACTGCCAGGTAATCCTTCCTCTGTCCCTTGGAAACTCATGGGAAACTGCAGGGGCCACGCACAGGGTCAGCCTTGTAGCCCCTTCTGGGACCTGTTTCTATTTTTATTCTATATTTCTGGTCAGTAGAAGTAACACAAAAAAAGATTTAATAAAGCAAAGTAACTTTTAAAAAAGAATAATAGAAAAGGGTTGGGGAGGGTTGGAGATAATTTAGGCTTAGTCTTGTTACCTTTAAGATGAAGTAGGTGATTTCCAGATGTCCTTTTCATCTCTAGGATTAAAAACACCATCATCATAGTCTCATCCCTCATATTTTGAGAAGTTATTTCTTCTCAATGCAAATGAAAATGTCTGGCATTTCCATTGATTTTTATAATCTGGAAAAAAAACAGCTATTTAATTATCAATTTAAAAGGAGGAGGGGATTCTTTCTTTCAGTTCTAGACTATTTAGTGTTAAAGTTTATAACACCCTGTACATTTTTTTTTGAAAACAGGAATTCATTAGTAGATGTGTTTTTTGATTGCTTAGGTTGGCCCATTTATCATAATTGAGATCCAATCCAATCTGAAGAATATTCTCTTTCATTTATCAACAACAACTATTATGTTGACAGCTTTATTTGATTGACATGTTAAATTATTCATGATAAGCCAAAAGGGATCAGTTAAAAGTCTGGCATTCTCTCTTGCCCTGTGCTTTGTATATTTGGCAAACTTTTCATCATTTTGTGTTTGCTTTGTAAATAGTATAAAGAGCAGTATTTTCATACTGTCTGTGGTTTCAAATGTTCTCATTCTAGCCATGGTTACATGCCCCAGGTGCAAAATTGCTGCTAATTTCCTTCTGCATAATAGATGACACATATGATGTTTTTTTTAAAAAAAGTTGTTAGATAGTAACAATCAATTTCTAACCTTCCACATCAAGATTAATCTATAACAATCTTTTTCTAGGCCATTATCTTACCAGTTTGAAACAATAGAATAAGCCTTTTTTTTTTAATAGAGAACCAGAGGAGAGCAATGTCCCAAAAGAACAGAGTATCAAGAAGAGAGAGTGATCAATAGTGCAAAATGCTACAGAGAGGCTAAGCATTATTAGTACTATGATACAACCCCTGGATTTGTTAACTTCTTAATTTAGTAATTCAGATCATTAGTAACTTTGGAGGGAGAAGTTTTGGTAGAGTGATAAGATTGGAAGCCAGACTGTAAGGGGTCAAGAAGAAAATGAGAGAAGAGAAAGTTTGTTACCTATTGTAAAATTCCTTCAGTTTAGCTACAAAGGATAGAAGAGAGATAATAAGATAGTTAGTGGAAATGGAAGGACCATGAGAGAGATTTTAGGGGGATGGAATAGATATCAGCGTATTTGTAGACTGTAAAAAAAAACAATAGCCTATAGAGATGGAGAGATTGGAATAAATGAGTGGGAATGACAGAGGGGCCAATCTGTTGGAGGAGATGAGATGGAATGGGATTGCTCAAACAAGTAGAGTTTCACCTTGGTATGGGGATAAGGCAGATCTCATTTTGAATTCCATTTCATATGTGAAAGTGTTAAAAAAAACATTTAACTTCTCTGGACCTTAGTTATTTTTCTTAAAAATGAGCAATTTGGACTCTATGATCTCTAATTTGCCCTTCCATTTTAAATATATAATCCTACGACTAGATAACTTTGAGGGCTCCTTCCATCACTAAGTGGATGGGTTTTTTTGTCGTTGTTGTTCATTTGATTGTTTGGCTTTGTTTTTTGAATACCTTGCAATACCATAAGAAGTAGGTAACAGAATATAATAAAAGAACAATAGAGTCAATAGCACATCCGTAAATAAACAAATGCAGCCTCTTAATTTTGTAGATGAGGAAACTGAGAGTAAGAGATATCAAATAATTTATTCAAGGTAACAAAAGCAAGTAAATAGCAGAGCTGAGCTTCACACTATACACATCTGTCTTTCAGAAAAAGAGAAAAGGTTCCTATAAAAATAGCAAACCTTCCATAAAATTTACAATGATACTCAGTTAAAAGAAAATCTAATAGTATGATGAGGGTAATCCAGCTTATCCTTTATCAAACTATTAGAGAGAATAAACTCAACAATAAATTCTCAGATTAATGAAGGTAAAATTCTGATATACTCAATATGAATTAGACAGAATGCATAATAGTAGGAATGCTTATTTTTGCCAAGCCTATACTTAATGTCTTTCCAGTAGACTGAAACTATTGAGACAACAGGGACACTTTTAAAAAACATTGTCCAGTGATTGTAATTTGATATAGGTTCTTTGCCTATTTTCCTAAATAATTTATATAGTATTGGAGTTATTGGTTCTTTGAATGTTGATAAAATTCACTTGTAAATCAATCTGGCCCTGGAGATTTTTTTTCCTTGGGACTTCATTGATGACTTCTTCAATTTCCTTTTTTTTTCTTTTTCTTTCCGAAAAGATATTGAAGTATTTTATTTCCTCCTCTGTTAATCTGGGCAATTTATATTTTTCTAAATATTAATCCAATTCACTAAGATTGTCAAATTTTTTGGCATACAGTTGAGCAAAATAGCTTCTAATTATTGTTTTAATTTCCTCTTCATTGGTGGTGAATTCACCCTTTTCATTTTTAAACTGGTAAATTGGTTTTCTTTTAAAAAAAATTAAATTAACCATATGTTTATATATTTTATTGTTTTTTTTTCATAAACCAGGTCTTATTTTATTTATTATTTCAATAGTTTTCTGAATTCCAATTTTATTAATCTCTCCTTTGGTTTTCAGTATTTCTAATTTTCTAATTTAGTATTAAATTGGATTTTTTAAATTTGTACTTTTTTTCTAGCTTTTTAAATGGCATGCCAAATTCTTTGATCTCCTCTTTCTCTATTTTATTCATGCAAGTGTTTTAGTGTTTAGAGCTATAAAACTTCACCCAACAACTACTTTTACTATATCCCATAATTGGATTGTTTCTTTCTGATTTTCTGCAGTATTTTCTCCTTGCCCTGATAATTCTGAAATTTGGCTGCAATATTCCTTGGAGTTTTCAATTTGGGATGTCTTTCAGGAAGTATGCAAGGGATTCTTTTGATAAATATTTTACCCTGTGGTTCTAGGATTGTTTTCTATGATGATTTCTTGGGAGATATTGTACAGGTTCTTTTTTTTCATCATGGCTTTCAAGGAGACCAATAATTGTTAGGTTATTTCTCCTAAATCTGTTTTCCAGGTTAGTTTAATTTTTGTTCCCAATTGAGATATTTAACATTTTCTTCTATTTTTCATTGTTTAGATTTTGTTTGACTGATCCTTAATGCCTAATAGAGTCATTATCTTCAACTTCTCTAATTCTAATTTTTAGCAAATAGTTACTCTCAGTTTTTGAAAGTAAAAGAAAAATAGAAATAGAAATTCAAAGAATTCATGGATCACTTCCTGAAAGTGATCCCATAGTGAAAATTCTAGTCCTACTAGGTCAAGGAGAAAATCTTGCAAGTAGCCAAAAAGAAACAATTCAAATATCATGCATCCACAGTGTGGATAACACAAGATTTACCAGCTTCTACAGTGAAGAATTGGAGGTTATGGAATATAATATTCCATAGGGTAAAGAAGAAGGATTATGACCAAAAATCACCTCCCCCTCAAAAAAAAAATAGCGTAATCCATTTGGGGGAAAATAGGCACTCAATGAACTAGAAGATTTTCATGTGTTCCCAATGAAAAGACAAAGGCTGAATAGAAAATATGACTTTCAAATAAAAGACTCAAAAGAAAAAGAGAGGAAAACAAAATAATAAGGTTTTCAATTAAGTTAAATTATTTCCATTTATGCATGGTAAAGTTATACTTGTAACTCCCAAAAAACTTTCTCATTATTAAGAAAGTTAAAAGAGTATGGAAAGATAGAGGGCACAAGTGTGAATTGAATATGATGGAATGATTAACTGAAAAAGATAGGGGTGTGGGGCTAGAAAGAGGAATACACTTGAAGAAGGGGAAAGGAGCAGTAAAATGAAGCAAAATAGCTGTAATAAAAGAGGAGCAGGAGAGATTTTTCACAGGAGGGAATGATGAGGGAGGTGAGGAGAAGCATGTGAACCTTACTGTCATTGTCTTAAAGAATAACATGTGCATTCAGTTGTGAAGAAAACTCTATCTTATTCTACAGAAAAGTGAGAGGGAAGGGGATAAGAGAAGGAGATAAGTGGTAGAAGGGAGAGTATATTGATGGAGGTAAAAGACAGGGGGGAAACCCTTTTGATAAAAGACAGAGTGAAAGAAAAGAGAGAATAGGATAAAGACAGGGAAATAGGTTGGAGGGAAATAAAAAATCTGCCACAAGTTTCTTCTATAAAGAACTTAATTCGCAAATAAATATATAACTTAGCTAAATTTAATTTTTAAAAAAGTGCCAATCCTCAAGTGATAAATGGTTAAAGAATATGAACTGTCATTTTTCAGACAAAATAATTAAAACTAAGCATAATCATTTGAAAAAAAGATAATCTAACTATAGACTGAAGAAATGCAAATTACAACAACTCTGAGCTACCAACCCACACCTATAAAATTTACTAAAATGACAGAAAAGGAAAATGAGAAATATTGGAGGATATGTGGGAAAATTGAGATACTGATGCACAGATGGTGAAGTTGTATGCTGATTCAACCATTCTGCAGAGCAATTTGGAACTATGCCCAAAGGGCTATAAAACTATGGATACCCTTTGGACAAACAATAACTCTCCCACAGCTGTATCTCAAAGAGATAAAAAAAGAAAAAAAAAGAAAACAATTTATAGGAACAAAAATATTTATAGAAGAACTTTGATGGTGGCAAAGAATTAAAAATTGAGGGGATATCAGTCAATGGGGGAGTGGCTAACAAGTTGTTATATGTGATTGTGAGAAAATACTATTGTGCTTTAACAAGTGATGAGCAGGATGTGATGCTCTCAAACAACAACAACAACAAAGACTTACTTCAACTGATGCAAAGTAAAATTAGTAGAACCAAGACAATGATGTAAACAATAACAGCAACATTGTATGATGATCAATTGTGAATGACTTAGCTATTTTCAACAATACAATGATGACAGAAAATTTAAGGACTTATAATTTAAGCAAAGTTATCCATCCATAGAGAAAGAACTACTAGTCTGAGTACAGATTAAAATTTTCTTTTTCTTTACTTTCCTTATTTTTCTTTTTTGTTTGTTTTTGATTTGTTCTTTCTTTTACTACATAACTAAACTTTGTTTTAACAGAAACAGAAAGTGCAAAGGGCTTGAAGTAGAATTGTCAAGATGAGCTTCCATAAGGAACAAGAAATGGAACAGGAACTGAAACAGGAACTGGAAAAAGAAGTGGAAGAGGAGCAGCGAGCAGCCAAACCGTTAATCCAGATGACAGTTGAGTAAATTCAGAAAAGAGCTTGCATCGTGGAAGAGGAGCCATGGAATTTGGAAGTCAGCCTCCAGTCAAGATAAAAGGACCTTTACTTGGGTACTTAGTGCAGACTGACAAGATTAAGATTGTGTGATCTAAGGGTGAGAGAACTTTGTATTTGTACTTTGCATCCCTTAAGGATGATTGCTCCTTAAAGGTTATTGAGTTAAGGATGATTGGAAGTCAGTCTACCATCAAGATGAAAAAAGTATTTAGATGAGTACTTTATATTGATTGATTGAGATTGTGACTGAATGAATGATATCTTTTGTTTAAGACTATGTGGTCACCTTAGTAATAAGTTAAATTATATTGTTGTTAATGTTGTACTTTGGTTTCTGTGAATGTTTTGCTTTAGTTTATTGCTGAAAAAATAGAGAATTTCACTATACTATGGCATCAGAATATTAAAGCTATTCAGAGAAGCAGCCCACAGGAGAGCTGCTCATATTTGGCTTTTTAGTTGGGGTGGTGATGGTTAGTCTGCTTTTCCATTTACAAAATGGTTAATATAGAAGTATGTTTTGTATAAGCGTGCATGTATAATCAATAGAAAATTGCTTGTCTCCTAAGGGAGAGGGGAGGAAAGGAAGAGAGGAAAAGAATTTGGAAGCCAAATTTTAAAAAATGTTAAAATTATTGCACTTTTCTATAATAATTTATTCTGATATCTACCTGCCCATTCTCTATTTCTTTTTTTAAAATTTATGTTTATTTTTGGTTTACAACATTCATTTTCCACAAGATTTTGAGTTATAAATCTCCACATCTTTCCCCTGCCCCCACCCCAAAATAACAATCCCACTGAATACCCCCTCCTCCATCTGCTCTCTCCTATATCCTCTGCCATCCCCCCTCCAAATTTCCAGTAGGGCAAGATGGATCTCCATACCCTAGTGCTTGTATATCTTATTTCCCAGTTGTATGTTAATAATAATAATAATTATTATTATTATTAAAAATAATTTTTAAACATTTGATTTTAAAACTTTGAATTCCAGATTCTTTCCCTTCTTTCCTCATCACCCACCCTTACTGGGAAGATAAGCAATGCAATATAGGTTGTACATATGTAGGTACACAAAACATTTCCATAGTGGATATATTGTGAAAGACTGATTCTATTTCCCTCCATCCTATCCTGCCCCCTACTTGTTCTTTTTTCTTCTTTGACCCTGTCCCTTTTCAAAAGTGTATGCTTCTAACTACCCTCTCTCCTAATCTTCCCTCCTTTCTATCATCCCCCCTCTATCCCCTTTCTCCCTACTTTCTTGTAGGGTAAGATACCCAATTTTGTGTGTATGTTATTCCCTCCTTAAGCCAAATTCAGTGAGAGCAAGATTGACCCATTCCCTTTTGCCTTCCTGTTCTTCCCTTCCACTGTAACAGTATTCCCTTGACTCTTTTATATGAGATAATTTACTCTATTCTGTCTCTCCCTATCTCCTCTCATTTAATCCTCTCTCACCTATTAATTTTATTTTTAAAATATCATCCCTTCCTATTCAATTGATCCTGTGCCCTCTGTCCATGTATACCAGTACATATATATACACACACACACTCACGTATGTACTCATACACACATATACACTTCTATATAGACATAGATATGTATACATACATATACATTTATATTACTTTCAACTATCCTCATACTGAGAAAAGTTTCATAAGTTACAATTATCATTTTTCCATATAAATAGGAATATAAATAGTTCAGCCTTGATAAATTCCTTATGATTTCTTTTCCCTGTTTATGCTTCTCTTGCTTCTTGCATTTGAATGTCAAATTTCTATTCAAGTATGTTTTCTTTTTCATCAAGAATGCTTGAAAGTCCTCTATTTCATTGAATGATCATATTTTCCCCTGAAATATTATACTCCAAATTGCTGGGTAGGTGATTCTTAGTTTTGATCCTAGCTCCTTTGACCTCCGGAATATCATATTCCAACCCCTTCAATCCCTTAATGTAGAAGCTGCTAGATCTTGTGTTTTCCTGATGGTGGTTCCACAATATTCAAATTGTTTCTTCTTGGCTGCTTATAATATTTTCTCCTTCATCTGGGAACTCTGGGATCTGGCTATAATATTAGTATATGATATTAAAAGATGTGGAAAATATCATAAAAAGAATGGAGTTATACTGCTGCAAATATATCAGTATCTCCTTGTGAAATGAGAGAGTGGTATGGAAAACCTCCTCTTCTAGTAATATGTAATGTCAAAAGTTTATGACTCCCTAAGGAAAAATAATATAAAAATCAAGTTGGGCACTATTTTCTCTTTAAAGCTGGACAGGAAATATTTACTTCTTGAAGAAATCTTCCTTGTAATTTTATTTGGGCAGAAAAAGTAAGGAAAAGATACACTATAATATGAAAAGGAAAGTTCATTACTACAAAATTGGGAGAACTGAGCAGTACAAAATTAGTCTGTCATATAGCATGATTTAAGGGGCAATAAGATGGCCCCAAAAGGTTTAACCTGCTTCCTGGAATAGCTTAATTAAGTGATTTGTTCTTCTGATACTTGAAAATTTGCCTATCTTCATTGATATTCATTGCAAAGATATAAATATCCTTGGGATAATGATAAACTGATAAATAATATCATTATATCACTAAAACTACATTTAAAAATTACTAAATTGACAGATAATGTGACCTTATTTATTTATTTATTTTTAGTTTACAACACTCAGTTCCACAGGCTTTTGAGTTCCAAATTTTCTCTCCATCCATCCCTTCCCTTCAGTCCCCCTTCCCAAAATGGTGTGCAATATGATAAAAGCTCTACATACACATTCACATTAAACATATTTTCATCTTAGTCATATTGCAAAGAGGAATAAGAACCAATGGAATGAATTACAAGAAAGAAGAAGCAAAATAATAAAGAGAGAAAGCAGATAGTATGCTTTCATCTGTATTCTGTCTCTGTAATTTTTTTTTTCTGGATGTGGATAACATTTTCCATCATGAGTCTTTGGGAGTTGTCTTAGAACTTTGCATTGCTGAGAAGCACCAAGTTTATCAAAGTTGTGTGTGTCCTTTGTTTTTGAAGGGGAATGATGGAAATGATGACATGACTTGCAGTTGACTTTGATTTGAATGAGGGAGGACTGTGTGAGGTCATCAGCCTCATTTTCTCCTCCAGAGCCAGAGCCATCTGGATCCAGT
>CM053591.1:99826288-99865321 GCA_028646515.1 Pseudochirops corinnae
TGCTTTGCTTCCTTTGCCTGCTCACGTAGCCAGTCAATTACTTGACTTTTTGGCTTAGTTGAACTCTGCTTACAGAGAGGAGAGCTTTGTCCCAAATTGCTGGGGTTTTCACAGCTGTGGCAGGTATTTGGAGGCTGCCATCTCTGCAGCCCCCAGGAACTTCGGCTCACTCTTCATGTATGTCAGGACTACCAACCAAGCCCACAATCTCGATACAGGCAGCTTAAGGCAAGAGCACTTAGCCTCTGAATGATCACTTGGTCCCCCCTTCAATCTGCAGGCCAGGGGCTCTGAAGCAGCTACATGGAGGTGGCAGTGGGGCCACGACTTCTGTTGCTTTCTTGCCCTGGGCCAGATGGCCAGACTGGCTTTTCTTCCCCAAATTTAACCAAATTCCATTGACCTTTCACTTCGTCCTTGTTTCTTATGTGTTGATGATTCTGGCAATTGCCATAGATGCCAGTGATCCACTCTCCTGCAAGCTCCAATCCCAGCTTGTCCTGGCCACCCTGGGGCCAAGCTGGAGTTTCAGACCAGGCTTGTTTTGTTTCGCAGTGCTCAGTGATGAGCCCTTCCTGCCCCACCAGCAGGCTGCCTTCAGTGGGAGCTTTGTTTCTCTCTACTTTTGTCAGTTATGGAGCTCTAAAATTTGTTTGGAGTCATATTTTATAGGTATTTGAGGTAGTTATGGGGGGAGCTGCAGAGTTTTCCTGCTTCTGTAGTACCATCTTGGCTCCGCCCCTTGATCTGCCTCTCTCTGCATCCTCTTTCTCTCAGCTCCACCTCATTCTCCTAATTTCTGCTCTGAGACTTTTCAATCCAGAAAAAACTAAAACAACTTTGAAAGTCAGGGGAAAAGGTCTGTCAGACCTTGGTGAGAGAGGAGCACAGACCAGCCACACTGAATGTAATCAATGAGAGTGCAAATTGATATTTAATGACATAGATGAATTTAATGCAGTCTTAAGAAGCCAGAGTTAGATAGAAAAATTAACTTTCAAATACAAGACTTAAGAGAAGCATGTAAAGGGAAACATTAAAGAGAAATCAATAGAGACTTCTTAAAGTTGAACTGTATACACACATACATATATGTGTATATTATATATACGCACACCCACATATATACATATAAATATATATGTGTGTATGTATGTATATGTGTGTGTGTATATATATATGTATATATATCTCCATATGTATATATATATACATATGTGTGTATATATATATATATATATGTATATGTCCATATGTGTAGCGAGAGAGACAGGGACAGAGACAGAGAAAGATAGAGAGACAGAGAGAGAGGAGGGGGGCACAGGGTAAGTTGAATATGAAGAGATGATATCTCAAAATTAAGCGATAAGAGAGGAATGTCCTGGGAGAAAGAGAGAGGGAAAGGTAGAAGAGGGTAAATTATCGCACTTAAAGGAGGTAAAAAAAAGTTTTTATAGTGGAGGGGAATAGGGCTGAACAAAGAGTGAACCTTACAAGCATGTGATTTGACGAAAGGAGGGAATAACACACATTAAGTTGGATATGGGAATCTCTTTTCCTCTATCGGAAAGTAGTGAGGAAGGGGATAAGAGAGGGAAGATGATAGAAGGTAGGACAGATTAAGGGAGGGAGCAATCATGAGCCAACATTTTTGAGGATGAAAAGAGAGACTAGAATAAATGGGAGGGAGGTGAGATAGGATAGAGGGAAATACAGTCTTTCACAGAAAGACTATTATGGATGTGTTTTGCGTGACTACACATGTATAACCTATACAGAATTGCTTGCCCCTTCATTGAGGTTAGGTGGGCAGGAAGGAAGGGAGAGAATTTGGAACTCAAAGTTTAAAAATCAAATGTTGAAAATTGTTTTTATATGCAACTGGAAAATAAGATACACAGACAATGTAGTATAGAAATATATCTTATCCTGCAGGAAAATAGAAGGGAAAGGTATAAGGGGAGGTTTTCTGTGACAGAAAAGAGAACAGATTGGCAGAAGGGTTAATCAGAATGTACACTGTCATAAGCTGGGGGAAGGGAGAGATGGAGAGAAAATTTGTAATTAAAAATCTTGTGAAAGTGAATGTTGACAATGATAAATTAATAAATTGTATAAATTGTATTCTGCTCATTTCACTTTCCATCAGTTCATATAAGTCTTCCCACGTTTTTCTGAAAGTATCTTTCCTGTGATTTTGTATAGTACAATAGTATTCTGTCACATTCATATACCACAAATTTTTGTTTCTTTATACTCTGCATCTGTTGCTGTGTCTTATTTCAGCTCCACAAAAACAAAATACTCTAGGTGCTCCACCACACATACACACACACATAAACACAAGTGCTTTCCTGACACCTTTGATAAAGAGATGATTTACAATCCACGTTTATTTGATAGCATGTTAAAAAAAAATTGATAAACTTCTAGAAAGGCAGATTTCAAGCTTTTCATTTTTATACTTGAGCTAAAATAGCCTACTGGTGGGTTTACTTCCCTTACATTTTTCCTTTTCATCCTCTAATCTGCTAAGGTAATTTTTCTCAAGTGCAAATGTTATCAAGTCACCACCACTCTCTACTTTAAAAACTCTAATGGCTCCCTATCTCCTCCAGGAACAAATACAAAATGCTTTGTTGTATGCAAATTCCTTCCTAACCTAGTTTCCTATTACCCTTTTAATTTTCTTATCCCCTTATCCCCTGCCACATACTCTTTCAGATTAAGTGACTTTCTCGATTCTCCACAACAAGGCACTCCTTTACTCAGCTCTGGCTATCTTCTCTAACTGTCCCCTATACCTGGAATGCTGTAACAGCAATCAATTTAGCAGATACTTAGCACTTAGTAACTGAGTTGGAGCTTTCCTGAGACCAGAATCTGGTGAAGTCCACCTGGATGGCTGAGCGGGCTTGCCTAGAAGGCCTCTTGGAAGGCAGAGATTTCTTCTGGGTCCTATGGCCAAAGGAACTGCTGGAGGACTGAAGAAGTATGACCAAGATAAGCCTTTGTTGGTTTGTGGCTTGGCTGATTTTTGAGTTCCTGGCAACAGAAGTGGTGAAGGGTTTGAGATATGCTGGACCCTGTGAACTTATGTGTGTGCCAGGGACTGCCCAGAAGACTGGACAAAGACCTGGGAACTGTCTACCTGGGAGGACTGGATGAGGACCAGGGAGCTGTCTGCCTCTGAATCCAGGTGACTGTTTGGTGGATTCAGGTCGGAGCTGGGACCATGGAAGGGGATCCTGGGAATCAGAGAGACCATGCTGAGCAAAGATGAAGAAAAAGGGCTCCCTTGAATGCATGATGAAATTGAAGATATCCCGGGGTGGAGGGTTTGTGTAATTTTCTAATGACTGTACTTAGTGATTAATGATATTCAGTAATTGTGAATCTAGATTAGTGACTGATTAAGTTAATGGTTGCCCCATTAGTGGAAGATTGATTATTGTACTATGAATATTGTACTCTACCTTGATTTGTTGTGAATATTAACCTTGATTTGTAATGGAATAAATGGAGTGTTCACTAAACTGTGTAATCTGAACCTTAAAAGCTGTTCGCATTAGCATTCTTTTGGGAATCTGCTTGTGCATGGTGTTACAAATACTCTCTCTCCTCAGTGCAGTTTACTGATTTCACTAGCAGTCTTTAAGTCTCAACTATAATCCTAACTTCTCTTAATTTTAGTGCTTTTCTTTTTAAATTATTTTCTATTTTTTTCCTGCATGTAGTTGCTTTGTATTTGTTTGCATATTATATTAACCATTAGATTTTAAGTTCCTAGAATACAGGGATTGTCCTTTGCTTTTTTCTGTATCCCCTGGTGCCTAGCACATAGTAGATGCTCAATCAACATTTATTGATTAATTGATTGTTGTGGTCGTGTTGCCTCTCTTTGAGTGCAGAAGCCTCTTCAGTCTCCATCGTAAAAAGGAGGGAGATACAGTGGAGTGTAAAATGACCAATGACAAAGTTTTTTTCCAACATGACTCAATGAGAGGAGAAAGGCACTTTTTTTTTAAGGAATAAGCTCCTTTTCTTTCTACTTCAGTGGAGGGAAAACCCTCCCTATAGCCAAATTTGTCTGTTCATTAGAACATCTAATGTTTTCAGAAATATTTTTGGACAAAGTTTTTTGTTTTGTTTTTTTCCCTCTATTGATTATCAAGCCAGACTTATTTTAGTGATTTCTGATTTCTGCCAGGAGAGGAGGCTTTTCCATGTTTCTAGTCTAAAGGTAATCAAAACAATGGCATCCATAAGTAAGATCATGTGGAGCATTTTAACATACAAAAGGCATCTCTTGAAGTTAGTCTTTACTTTGGGTCCTCTTCCTCACAAAAGCAAACATGACTGGTAAACATACATCTCCCTTTCTTTTCTTCCACCTGATAATTTTGATCAGTCATAAAATAGGATTATTTTGAAAAAGAAATAAAGTTTGCTGAACAGAAATAAAAATGGGGAAGGATTTTATTGATCTTTCTCTCTCTTTCAGCCTTTCCTGGGATAAAGAGATCTAAGTCTAAGAACAATATCGCCCACAACCAAATGGCCCAAAAATGCCTTTAGGAATCCCAGGTGACAAAGGTTCAAGTTTCTGAAAAGGGCTGACCTCAAGTTCCTGAGAAATGTGAGCTTTGCCAGGAAGTATAAAAAGCTAAAGAAGATGCAGGCCAACAACACTAACATCATCAAGACCTTAAGCACCAAGGACTCCTAGGTCAAGTTCTTCTGATCTAAGATTATCCAAAGCCAACACCCAGAGTTCCAACATCAAAATCACTGCTAAGCAGTCAGTCCTGAGAAAATTAAATTGATCCTATTTTGTAATACATTCTATTGTATCTTTTTGTATCCATGTTTCTTTCTCTGAGTTAAGTTCAGAAGTTCAACTTTCCTCTCTGAGTTAAGTTTAGAAGTTCAGTTTTCCTGCTGATCCATTCTTCTGTCAAACAAATTTGATATCTTTGAAGTATGCAGGTGATGCCATGAAATCTGGTCTGTTATCTCTGCAACCCTGGCTGTCCTTCTAGAAAGTCTGGTCTGTTATCTCTTTGACACTAACCAGCTATGTAGATGGACATCACCAATGAACTTTCCATAACTATGAGTTGAAAGGAGGCCTTCTTGCTAGCCTTGCATCCTAAACTTCCCATCCATCATATTGTTTTCCCATACATGATGCCACAGGATTTATAACCAATCCTAATATTTTCTCAATTATAATGTTGCCTTCTAGCTTTTGAATATTCCTCTTTTTTTCTGTAAAAATGATCTGTCTGCCTTCATTCTGGATATTTTTTCCCTTGATAATAAAGACTCCTTTTATTGCTAGCCTTACCAAGAAATTGAACATGCTCAGAACTTTGTATCTCAGTTTACCTTAAGCTCTATCATAACAGCCCCAGTGTCATTACTAAATGTCCTGGCCTCACTATCAGGAAGCCTGACTCTAAAGTTACCAGAATCACTGACCAAAAAAGCTGTCAATTTCATTAACCCTCAGGCTGCCAAACCCACTGAACCCCAAGGTTACCAAAGCTGGACCCAAGACTACCAAGTCTGATCCCAAGACAGCCAAGTTCAAGTCAAGGCTACCAACTCTAATTCTATGGTCACAATTCACAGTGATCCAAAAACTTCCAAATCCTGTGATGGCAAGGCTGACCATCTATTGACCCCTGGTCTTTTAGGTCACACTGACAATGAAGGAAGCCAAACCTAAAGATCTCAAGCTCCTCCCAAGCTTTCAGAATAGATGCCTCAGGAAGAAAGACTCATTTAAACCTTAAACCAACTTTTTTTTCCCCTTAATCTCTTGTTTGTTCAGTGGTTCAGTCGTTTCTCACTCTTCATGAGCCCGTGGACCACAGCATATTGATACTGTCTAGAGGTTTTCTTAGTAAAGATGAATAAGTCTTTTTTTAATTTTTTAAATTTTTTCCATTTTTTTCTTCTCTAGCTCATTTTATAGATGAGTAAACTGAGTCAAACAGGATTAAGTGGGTCACCCAGGGTCACACAATTAATAAGTGCTTGAGGTCAGATTGGAATTGAAGTTTCTGGACTCCAGGTCTAGTACTGTATCCATTAGATTACCTAGCTGCCTTTTTCTCAGTTAAGGTATCATTAGTCATTCTTTTATACAAATAAAGGAACTAGTGAGTCAAAAGAGGGAAGAAAAGATTCTATTTTCCAAGGAATACTGAATGAATTAGGTATATTTTTTAATTTATGAATATGAAATACCTTATTACAAAACAAAACAAAAACCTTAAAATGAGTTTTTTGCTCTACTCCAAACCTATTTTGTTGTTGTTGCTTTCGTAATTAGCAAAAAATACATAATGGGGTTTTGTACTTTTTATATCTTTCAAACAATTGCAAAATAGTAAAGATGTAGATGATTTTTAAACATGACTTATGGAAGCCTAACTTTTCCCTACTAATAACCATGTGAAGGATGCCCTAGATCTGTATTTAGACACTGATTTTTGAGTCCAAATGTGGTACTTTCATTCTCTTCGATAGTGAAAATAACTGTAAAAATTGTAGTAATCTTTGCTGATCTTTTACATTTCTCATCTGTTTGTAGTTCACCTTCCATTTTTTGCCCTTAAATACCACAAGAAAGACTTTGCTCACATAGATCTCTTCAAAATCTTGTTTTAACCAAGTTTTACCGGGCCTTGCTTTATTAGATGAAAATGTTCAAAATACAGTGACTTAGAGTTTACAAAGTGCTTTAAAAACATCATCTCATTTTATACTCATAACAATCTTTGGAGGCAATTGTTGTTATTACTATTTTGTAAATGAAGAAACTAAGGCAGATAAAGGTTAAGTGATTTTTGAGGTCATAAAGCTATTGTCTGAGGCTGTATTAAACTTAGAGATTTTCTAATTCCAGGTCCAGTACTCTACCCCCTGTTTCACCTAATTGCCTCTAATCATTCATCATCCTTTAAAAAATTAACACAGTAATTTGTATTTTAAACAAGTATTACCTTTGCTTACCATCTCTCTCTAATTTGGCAAGTAAGTCAGGGTTTTTGTTAATTGAGGTGCTTTCTAGGCTCTTTAGTTTTCCAATTGTGGCAATTGTTTTGTATTGGTTAAACTACTGTATATTATAATAATCATCATCTTTGTCATTTATCCTTTCATAACATAAAATCCTGGATAAATTATGACACAGTTTTTGCTTGAATGCTGCCACTTTCTAAGAGCTTGTTATCTCCAAAGAAAGGTCATGACTGAATTGAATACTAAATACATAAAAATATATCTTTAAATTAAACAAAAGTGTTTTTGCCTATAACTTATTTTCCTTACTCATTGACCCTAGTTCTGTTTTTTGTATATAGAATATATTTTTCTGTTATAGAGACTACAAGAAACTATTATATAGAGAATAAATTTAATTATTCTTCTATATGAAAATCCATTTAATTGACTTGAAGACTTAAAGTCTTCAAAAGGTCTACAAAAATCTTTTCTTTTTTATTTTTGGAAGGGGTAAAGCAAAGCAATTGGGATTAAGAGACTTGCCCAAGGTCACAAGCTAATACATATTAAGTGTCTGAGGCTAGATTTGAACTCAGATCCTCCTGACTCCAAGGTCAGTGCTCTACTCACTGTACCACCCAGCTTCCCCACAAAAATCTTTTGCAGACGTTGGAGTATGTAGATCCATCTTGTCCTACTAGAAAGTCAGAGTGGGGATGGAGGAGGATATAGGAGAGAGCAGATTGGGGGAGGGGGTATTCAGTGGGATTACTGTTTTGGGGTGGTGTGTAGGGGAAAGATGGGGAGAAAGTTTGTAACTCAAAATCTTGTGGAAAGGAATGTTTTAAACTAAAACTAAACAAAAAAAAAATAAAAAATAAAATAGGAATCTTTTAAAATCCAGAATAAACATCTCCAGTTCTTTGAAAAATTCCTCATGAAGACAGTTTATAAATCTCTCCATCTTGGTTATTTGCTTCTGAATATTCTCAAATATGCCAATGTACCTTTTAAAATACTATAGTCACCACTGCATGCAATTTTACAGATGTATTCTGACAATTCAAAAAATATTGAAACACTTAACCTCCTTAATTCTGAAAATTATTATTATCTAACACTTACATAGCAACTATTCTTTGTCAACCACTTTGTCAATGTGCCAAACATTTTATAAATGTCATCTCATTTGTTAAACATTATTCTTTCTAGTAGTTTCCCTCCCCTCACCCTACCCCCCACAGGAGCCAAAGGTAGAAGAGAAATGCTTCAATTCAATTATAACAAAACTGTACAGATAATTTAAGTGACTTGCCCAAGAGCAGAAGGATTAGAACCCATCTATCTTTCAAGACTAGTATTCTTTTCTCTATATCACACACTTGAGACCTTAATCCATTTTTTGTTTATTTTTAGTAGCTTGATCATAGCTTTATAAATGTTTATGAATTAATTATGTTAGATTACAATAGCGGGAGAAAGTAAAGAGGCTAACCAAAATATAAACATGATTAAGTTATAGGAGAAGCAGTTTTATTGCCCCACTTCCCAACATACATACACACATACAAAAGGGAATGTTAAATGACAAAGAATTATAGAATGGTAAGAAAGTTAGGAACTAATGTTCAAGTCTTGCTGGACCATTTAACAACAAGGCTGCTAATAAACTACTTTACATTTCATCTCCACTGAATACAGCCTAATCAATGACAAGTGAGATCTTTTATTTCTCTCTTTATGTGAAAAGTTTTCTGTCTTGATTGGTCTGCTGGTGCTTCTGTTTCTGTTGATGCTATCCCACTGCAACTGATCTAGTTGCTGACAATCTGCTGTTAATGTGTACAGGAAGGGGAGATAATGTCAATTGCTTTTCAAGATCTCACAAGACCTCTGAAGCCAAAGAAAGAAGACACAAATAGAAGATAGCTGCATCTCTGACAAAGTCTTGCCTAAAATGCAATACACAAATGGGATTGATCTTTGTGGGTCAAAAGGAATAACATATATACCCTCCAAAACTCAGACAATTCACCTTACTACTGGAGGCCAGCAGGAAGGAGAGGCCTGATTGGGTAGAGATTGTTCCTTAGTGTACATAGGCAGAGTTCAAGCTCAGGAGCCAATTTCAAATTATCATCATAGCTAAGGATGTTTTGTACCTGCTTTGAAGCATGTTTGCATGTGTTTATGTAATTGTGTTTGTGTCTATAAGAGCCATCAAAAATCAAAAAAGGAATACTACGCTCACATTATAGAATCCTAAATAAGAGCAGTCACTGAAGATTTCTTCCTCCAGGCTACTCTTGCTGACAATGATTTGCAAAATTATTTTTAAAATTCATAATGAAATCAAGATATATAGTTATATGAAGATTAAAATTTCATAACTTTCATGATTATTGCAATTAATAATAATGCTAATGTCAATGTGAAGCAGTCAGTTATAAAGAGAAACAAAAATACTTTTGCAACACAAAAATAAAAAATAGAAATTACTTATTCTTAAAATTCTTTATCATTCATTTATAGTTATACTAGAGACTATACTATTGCATCATACTAAGCTAACAAAATTGACGACATTTGTTTATGTGTTTATTTTAAACAATATTTTAATAGATGTGCCAATGTTTATTGTAGGAATAACCTATATTTTTTTAAGGGAGAGACATAGTCTTCCCCAGGAAAAGAAAATAAGTTAGTTTTAATTAAAATCAAAGAAATGGCATCTTACAGGACATGATTTTGAAATGGCTTAGGTATTCTTTTTAATATTAAATCAGTATGCCAAAGAAATCTTGGACTTCAGGAATAGTAGTGATCACATAGAGGCTATTTTCCTGAAAGATAAACTATTTGTAAATTAAACAAATGCTTTTAGTTTTAGAGTGCACTGTGATCTTAATAATGAATAAGAATATCATGTAATCAATATGCTAGTGAGCTTAATATAGTTACTATATTATATAAATGTAAGAAAATAAAAGATGTAACTCGTTAAAAAAATATGAGCACAAAAGTCTGCTTTGAATCAGTTCTTCTCTACACATATACACAAACCACAGGAATTATTTTACTAACGTCATGGAGAAATGAATACCAAGAGATTAAAAAAGTCAATAGTGGTAACAATATTTAAAAATAGAAAAGTTAGCCTGAAGAAAATGCACATTTGCAAAATACCAAAATTAAAAGCTAATGTGGTAACTAAGATTTTGAGGCTATTCACTGCCTTTGTCCTGCTGATGGGGAAAATAATAGGAGAGTGAGCAACAACTGCTAACATGATGTCTAGATTCTACTTGATTTGGAATTGTAATACTATAATATGGAATCATCAAATGCCTACCCAGGCTTATCAGCATTGAGCTGAAAAATAAATTGAGATAACTACTCTAAATTAACTTGACAGGACTTTAGTGTTAATTTATAAATGAACAAGACAAAAAGGTATTATTCATGAGTAATGATTTTTGAGTCAGGGACTTGGTCCTCTTCCTACATTTGTTCTTTAGTTTTTGAATGCTACTTATCCTCTATGTACTAGTTTTTCATCTACAAAATGGTGATTTTAAAATGCTATCAGAAACTGTTTAGAAAATTCTAATACTGATTTACAGCCTTAGTCATAAACAGAGTAGATGGCCAATGTGATAATATAACTGAAGAAGTTCAGATCCTTTGCCGAGCAGATAGAAATCCTATTGTCTGTCCTTCTGGTCTTAATGTTATAGATTCTTTGAGCTGTTGTTTCATTTTTGAAGATTACCATGCCATTAAGGAGGTGATGCCCTGATATGCAAGTGAATTGGATTTAAGAGAGTAAGAACTATGAAAATCAATCACCTCACTTTCTCCCCTGGAGCCATCAGTGTCCATAGATGAGGAAAACTGAAGATGGCCTTGGATGTCATGGGAGACCTTGGTCTTTTTAAGATAACGTCTTTAACAGGTTGTAAAGCCACTCACAAGCAAACAGCATTAAAACAACAACAACAACAACAAAACCCTCAGACGACAGCGTCTTATATTGGTGACAAAGAAGATCAAAACGTACAGCCAGAAGAAGACAACAAAGCCAAAGCTCTTACAAATAAAGGCTCAAAGATTTGAATTGGTTGCAAGCCATAGAAGAGCTCACAAAGGATTTTGAAAATCGAGTAAGAGAAGTAGAGGAAAAATTTGGGGAAAAAAATGAGTGGTACAAGAAAATCATGAAAAATGAGTCAACAGCTTGCTAAAGGGGACCCAAAAAATACTGAAGAAAATAACACCTTAAAATATAGATTAATCAAAAAGACAAAAAAGGTCCAAAAAGCCAATGAGAAGAAGAATGCCTTGAAAAGCAGAATTGGCAAAGTGGAAAAAAGGATCCAAAAGCTTACTGAAGAAAATAATTCCTTCAAAATTAGATTGGAGCAAATGAGAAGCTAGTGACTTTTTGAGAAGTCAAGATATTATAAAACAGAACCAAAAGAATGAAAAAAATAGAAGACAATGTGAAATACCTCATTGGAAAAATCACTGACCTGAAAAATGGATCCAGGAGAGATAATTGAAAAATTATTGGACTAACTGAAAGCCTTGAACAAAAAAAGAGCCTAGACATCATCTTTCAAGGAATTATCAAGGAAAACTGTGCAGATGTTCTGGAACCAGAGGGTAAAATCGAAATTGAAAGAATCCACCTATCACCTCCTGAAAAAGATCCCAAATTGAAAACTTCCAGGAATGCTGTACCCAAATTCCAGAGTTCCTAGATCAAGGAGAAAATATTACAAACAGACAGAAGTAAACAATTTGAGTAATGTGGAAACACAATCAGGATGACACAAGATTTAGTAGCTTCTACATTAAGGGATTGGAGGGCCTGGTATGAGATTCTGGAGGTTAAAGGAGCTAGAATTAAAACCAAGAATTACATACTCAACAAAACTGAGTATAGTCTTTCAGGGGAAAAAATTGACATCAGATGAAGGCAGCTAGATGGTACAGTGTATAAATTGCTGGGTCTTAATTCAGGAATAATTATCTTCCTGAGTTCAAATGTTGTCTCAGATACTTATTAGATATGTGACCCTGGGCAAGTCACTTAATCCTATTTGCTTCGATTTCCTCATCTGTAAAATGACTTGGAGAAAGAAATGACAAAGTACTACAATATCCTTCCACCAAAAGAGTTCACAATTAATCTCAAGACTTTCTCTTGCACAGAGTTCCAAATATGTCCATAATAACTAAGCAGAATTAAATCTCTTAGACTTTTTTCCACATGATAGTCTTTTAGATACATGAATAGTGACATCATATCATATGTCAGGCCTTTTGTTCTTCAAGTTAAACTTTCTCAGTTTCTATGATTTCTGTTTCATGACATTCTCTATCACCCTATGCATTCTTGCCACTTGTAAATGTGTATATCTTTTACAAAATGGTACCTAGGTTTAATAGATTAAGCTATACATATTTTGAGCAGTTTGGATTGAGAAGAACTATTGCCCTGCTCATTCTGCATACTCTTCTTTTCCAAATGTGCCTTGGATAACATTAGTTTGTTGTTTTGTGTGTGGGGTGGGGGGTTGGCTGTTACTATTTTAGATCATTCTTTTCACTCATATTAAGCTCTCAATTTCCTAAACTCCACCTCATCTTTTCCACAGAAAATAGTGTCAATGTCTCCCTCATTTCTATATGTGAAACTAATTACTTGAACCCAATTTCAGATCTTTATTTTATTCCTACTAAATTTTACGTTACTCTACTTTTCTCTTTGGGACCTGAGAAGATATTTTTGATCACTGCCTTTGACACCAGATTGACGCTGTCCTTTTTCTACTATAGCTTTATGTTATAGGAAAAATTGATAAGCATGTTAACTGTGCTATTTTCCAAGTCATTGGTAAAATAATTAAATAGTGTACCTTTTAGTACCCATCCCTAAGGAATTCAATTATAGGTAACCCCCTCCAAGACAACAACTATGCATTTTGGCTTTGATCATTCTCATTTTTCTGTATTACCATTTAAACTATATATTTCCATTTTACACGTGACAACAATAATGTATATCACTCTATATCAAAAGTTTTAAGTAACTTTGTGGAGTATATCTATAGTCTGGGACAATGGAGAAGTTATAAGATTTGCCTTTAATTATATATTAGGACATGTCAGAAATGAGACTTGAATTCATATTATTCTGACCCCAAGTTTAGTTCTTATCTGCTACCATGTTTCTATAAATGATATGTTATGATATGTTTTATATGGATTTGATATACTATACTATGATAAACACAATAATATGTAACATAAGATAATATATAATATTGATATGATCTTGTTGTGATATACTACTAAGTAATATATTTGGTGTGATATGATGCAATACTACTGGTATAATTTAGCATCAAATTTAAGATCAGGGAGATAATAGGCTACACCTATGAAGCTTTTTGTGTATATCATGTAGGACAAGCTACCTAACTTCTCAATGCTTCTGGCAATGCTGTAAGACTCTCAGTTACAGAATATATTTTTGCATGAAAAAAAAAGTTTTTGTTGTCATTGCCATTGTAGCAAACTATATCTTAGGAAGACCACTAACGAAAATAAAACCATGAAACAAACAAAAAAAAATCCAATCAACTCTATAGAATACAGAATTCTATATGGAATTGACTTGAATTTGGAAAAGGAATTAGTACATGTAGATGATAAATTCCATTTAGGTTAAAATAGTGTCATAAGACTTATATTTACAAAGTTTTCTTAGAGAAAGTTGAAAACAATTTTTGTGAAGAGTTTCCATTTTGTCATTAACTAGTTATATGACAAAGTACAAAACACTCTAACAGTTGAAATTATGAACTTCGAACTTCCTGTCCATAAAAAAATATTGTATTAAATAATCAGTCTAACTTATACAAATATAGTTTTGGCCAAATGAGGCAAAATCTGTCTATCAGTCTATACCTATGTATTTATGTATCTATCATAGAAGCTGGTAAGAATTTTAATTTTTTTCAATTAAAAGCACTAAAAAGACAGCATCACATAATGGAAAGGACTATGAATTGGAAATAAACAAACCCAGGGTTAAGTCCCAACTAACACATGTATTTATTGAGTGACAGTAAGCTATATCCCAACCTCTCAGAAGTTCATATTCAAAGGATTGATTGGGGATAATAATAATACTTGCTTTACGTTCCATAGTGTTGCTATAAATTAAAGGCAATGTTAGCCTTGAATTGCTAAAGAAAAGTCAATCAATTGTCATGATTGCTACTACTACTACTACTTCTACTACTGCTACTACTACTACTACTACTATTACTACTAATATTGCTATTACTTATGCTATCATGTCTAATAACCTGCTTGATTGCAGGAAATTTAGAAAGAAATGAACAAGGGACAAGTTGTTTACCTGTTATTAGTCATTTTTATTTGATATTCTATAAACTAGTTCTACTAGTGGATAAAATTATTTTTGGAAGATAATTATTGGAAGATAATCTCATCTTTCAATGCTCTCTGAAGGCATTCTTAATACTAATTTAGTAACAGATGAGACAACAAGGATGAAATGTATTTTCCCATGTTCTCATGTTATTATAATCTCCTTAGCCAGGATTCTACTTTGAAAGTTTTTCTTTCTGTGTAGTTAGAATTTATAAGTGTTAGAAAGGGTTAGAAAATATGAGTATTTGGAGAAAATCCATTAAAATATATTCTAAATTTTTAATGAATATTATTATCATTATCATCATCACTATCATCAAATCAGAATTATATAAATATTGCTCTAGAACTGAAGAAATCTCATCCAAGGTTACCCAGACGATTAATTTCGAACTCTAAAGAAGTATGACCTACTTATTTTGTATGAATCCCCTGACAATCTACAATTGCCAAGTTCAGAAAAACAAACAGAAGCTGTGGTTTCATGGACTATTTTATGATTTTAAAGATTCCAATTAATGTCAACCTCAGCTCTCAACTTTTGCCAGTGATTGCCCAACATGGGATCTAGTTTATGCTTAGAGGAGGAAATTATTTGACAAAAATTATGAGTCAGGACTTGGGTGGGGCACCAAAGAAATTTCATAGCTTAAAAATAACTGCTAAGTATTCTGAAAATGTAATTGTGACTTTTTCTAGTAACTTTTACAACCATAAAGTAATTTCATTTAGTTTCCTCTGGAAATTAAAACCAAGGCTATCTTTTCTTCCAGACTTTTGGAATGGATAGTCATATGCAAGTCAATTTCTCAAAAATTCATAGAAATTTCATCATTATCACAGTAATAATAGTAATAACTCACATTTCTGCTGTGCTTTACAATTTTCAAAGTATTTAGCTTACAATAACTCTATAAGGAAGTCAGAATAAAAACTATTTTTCCCAAATTTATAGAGAATAAATAAAGCTGAATGAGATTGAATTTTTTTTCCATGACCATAAGCCTAGTAAACATAGAGTTACTATTTCAACCAAGATGTCCTGATTTATACTCCAGCATTGTTCACCCTATTGTGCCATGCAGCATGCTAAATCTGACTATAATATTTCCAAGGATTGATAAATTCATCTATGCAATCCTTCCTTTGGTTCAGATCACACCCATCCACACTTTATGTGCTATGATACTTTATTTCATTTTCTCTCTTAAATTCTTCATGGTTTTATGTCAATTTCCTTCTCCAATTCATTTTACAAATGTGGAAATGGAGGCAAACAAGGTTAGGTGACTTACCTAGGGTCATATAAATGTCTGAGACCACATTTGAAAGCAGGAAGATGAGACTTTCAGACTTCAAGACTGGTACCCTGTCCACTGTACTACCTATCTGCCTTTCTTTTGTGATTAGTTGAAGGATTATTAATATCAACTAAAGTGCTCTTCAATATTCCATGTCTAGATGCAATCAATACGATAAAATCTATATCAAATTAAGAATAAGAAAT
This sequence comes from Pseudochirops corinnae, assembly GCA_028646515.1. Lineage (NCBI taxonomy): Eukaryota > Metazoa > Chordata > Mammalia > Diprotodontia > Pseudocheiridae > Pseudochirops > Pseudochirops corinnae. The sequence continues at coordinate 99,842,283 of CM053591.1, forward strand.
GAAAGAGAAGTCAATATATAAAGTGTTTTATAGTTTTAGAAAAACTACAATATCTCAATTTAATCTTTTAGGAAACAGAGATAATGAGGTTCCATGATTTACCCATGCTCACATATCAGAAAGTTTCTCTGCCTCCAAGTGTAATGCTCTTTTTCTACTACACCATCCTTTGAAAGAAAAAGAAAAAACATTGGAATAAAGTAGTTAGGTTTCACTAAATATTTTATTCATTCTTATGAACAAATCATTTCCTTTTTTGCGAGGAGGGTTCCAAGGTTAATAAAGCATTCAACCCTGAAGAATGTATCTTATTTCGTTTATATATTCATTGCACAAAGCTATTTTTGTGTCTATTAAGGATTTCATCTTTTTAGCTAAAGATAGCTCTTTAACCATATGTAGAAAACCAGCTGTCTACTTGCATTCTTAAGCTTGCTTAGAACTTTAACCGTTATTTCTATTTTTCCTCCTTTAGAATAAAGAAAAAAATGAATTCAAGATTTTACAAAATCAAACGCAGGCAAAATCAAAAATATTTTTTTTGTGTGGTCCTATCTTTCATTTTTCCTAATGATACATGAATACAGTATTGAAAGTCATATTTATTTACTCTTCTAAGCTTCTGAAATTCAAGTATTATGCTGTAACATCATTAAAAGGAATTAAAATTTCACTTCTTATCTAGATTGAATAATTAGGTGGATTATTGATCCCTTCCAACTCAAGACTAGGAATCTAAATGCAAAACCTGAGATAGTAATCATGAAAATTCAGTGTTAAAAAATAATATCAACTTTGAAAATACAAATGACAAAAGAAATAGGAAGGAGGCAAAAAGTAGGTATTGTAAACTGTTCATTCAGCATATCATACATGTAATTAAAGATATGCAAATAGATATAGTTTACTTCCCTGTTTAACAATGGGGAGGACATTTAACATTGTTTAACATTGTTCCTAAGAAAACATTGATATGCTATTGAGCATCATACAATTTTTAATGCATGCATATACACATACACTAAAATTATCTGAGTCATATTCTGAATATCTGCCAAACTGTGGCCAATTAATTTTTCCATAGAACTCAAAATTATGATGGTATCTCCATAGATTCTTCTTTACTATCCCAGATGTCTTAATGAAATACCAATGCAACAAAGGCTCCCCCAATTATGAATTGCAAAACAGCCTTGGTCTCAGTAGCTATTTGAACTATAGAGAATTCCTTTGATAGAATTTTGATATAATCAGTGAGACCAATTATTATAGTGCCATCAAGGAAAAAATAATTCTTCCAAGTTTTTCCAAATTAATTTCAGGAGGGCAAAATAGCTAATAGTCTAGAGTTTTCTAAATATGTGAACCAATTGCTTACTAGATACAGGTCCCATATGGTTATAGAGTATAGAACGCCAAAGGGTTATGATAACTGATATTGGCAGGCATTGGTGTTTTCTTAACCTGGGATCCATGAGCTTGTTTTTGTAATATTTTGATAACTGTATTTCAGTATAACTGATTTCCTTTTGTTATCTTATGTACCTTATGTGATTCATTGAAAATCACTTGTGTTTGAAGGAACACAGAGGCTTCATCAAACTGATTAATGGGCCCATTTTTTTTTCCTCTGGCTACAAAAGTTATTGAAAGTGAGACAGAAAAATAATGATTTTGGAGAATGGAGGAGAGGAAGGGAGGATGAGCAAAAACTAGATGAGTGCTGTGAAGGATTTTACCATTATGCTAGAAGGTATTTAATGTTGAAGGTAATAGTAATTAAAACTATTCTTGGAGTGAAGTGAGACACAAGAAAACAGTCAAAATCTGAGATGAACAGTAACATTTAGGGTAGGTCAGAATCAGGAAAAATGTGATCTGTTGTCATTCAGCTGTTTTCAATCATATCTGACTCTTTGTAATCCCATTTGGCATTTCCTTAGCAAAGATACTCCAATGGTTTGAGATTTTCTTCTCCAGATCATTTTATAGAATAGGAAACTGAAGAAAGCAGGGTTAAGTGACTTCCCACCTTCACACAGGTATATGAGGACAGATTTGAACTCAGGAAGATGAAGCTTCCTTATGATGAACTGAACACTCTATCCACCTGGCCACATAGCAGAATAGGGTCAAAATGAAGTCAAAGTGACAAAATAAGAAGAGAAATAAGTCCATACTGAAGTAAAGACAGGGAATTTAAAAGATCCCTCCATTCTTTTTGGAACGTGGTGAGAAGAGGAAAGTTGGGATTAAACATTTGAACATGATTCTTAAATCTCAATACCTAGTATTTGAGAGCTTATGAAAAAGAAGTTAAAGTAATAACTACATTATATTTCATTCAAATTAAAAAATAATATTTCATTTCTATACTTTCCTATTTGTGAAAAAAATTCATTATAATTATCACCTATAATTGCTGCAAATATCCTTTTAAATTCTGAGGCAATACAAAATGAATTAATTTGTCTAATGAAAATTAAATAAGAGCTCAAGAATGGTTTATTGTGTTTGTAATTTCTAAGACTAATGCATGGGTAACCTATGATAATTTCATTTTTTATTAGGGGAATATATCTTTCTTCCCCTTTTATTGTAGCATTTCATATTATAATTTTAATAGAGAAAAAGAACTGTACTCCTTTCAAACCCTTTCCTCTTCTCATTAAATTCATTGTTATGGGACAATATTAATTAAGCATCATTCAGTTATCATTAGAATATTGATCATGAAGTGGAAAGATTAGGCTTATAATATTTGAGGTATTTTGTGAAAGAGAATACACTTTGCTATGGGGACTTTTGAATTATCTTTTCATAGCTTACTAAGTCATAGAAAGGAATGGCATGCATTGAAAGTCAATCAAATTACTATTAAGAAATATAAATTACTTTGTATTGTACATCATTATCTTCTGTGGTCTCCAGTGAATTAGTATTTTCATTTTGATGTCTCATTCTCAAAGATCTTAAATAGGAAATAGCATATGAATTATTTTTCACACATGCGTGGAAGAGTCCCTTATTTTGACTATGTCTTACATTATGATCAAAGGGATATTCAAGTTAATACCATTTTTTCTTTTTAACAGGCACTAAGGTTAGTCAGATTCAGTTTAAAAATATCATTGGCTTTTTAGAATGTCTACCTTTCCGAATACAAAGGTCATTGCTACAGAGAAAAGTAGAAGCCTGATTTGTATAATACACCAGAGAAGGAAATGTTGTCTACTCTTTTCTTATGTAAAAGTAAATGAAGCATAAACAGAATTGATTCTCCCTATCTCTCTGTCTTTCTGTCTCTCTCTTTCTTTCTCTCTCCTGCATTCCCATTCTCTCTCCCACCCTCCTCCCTCTCTTTCTCTATGACTCTGTCTCTTTCTGTATCTCTGTCACTTTCTCTCTCTCTCTCACTCTTTCTCTCTCTCTCTCTCTGTCTCTCTCGCTCTGTGTCTCTATCTCTATCTCCCTCTGTCTCTCTCTCCTTTCCTTCCTTTCTTTTACCTCATGGTGAAGTATATAACATAATTTATACTTTAACAAGTGGTTTAAAAATCTCTGCCTTGCACGTAAAGTATAGAAAAACAGAGGCAATCTAGATAGGTTGCTTTATTTATTTGTGTTCCTTTTTAATCCTATTGAGGATAACATTAATTACTCAATGCTCAAATGAATTTGTGGTCTTAGTGACTTTGGAGTTATTTCCAATCAAGGAGGCTGAAACTCATCTATGCCTGTCCATCATCTGTGCCTCCCATAAGTTTGCCTCAGCAGAGACACATAACCTCCTAGAGGCTTTTTCTTTTTACTGACATAGCCAGGGTATCAATGGAGTATTCTGGCTATTTTTCACCCTTTATTATGTCACCAGTCTATCTAGATCTTTGATTATATATTTTACTCCAATTGTTTTGAAACTTTTTTCTTCTAATTTATTAATTGTCACAGATTGTTCCTATCTCATTATCTAGCTCTGTGATTCTCATTTTAAAATTTTTGGAGACAGCTATACTACATGTGGCAACATTATTGAGAATTCAGACAGAAATCCTTGCATAGATTGATCATGAACCTGATTTTCCCATTGCATAATCATGAGAGATTGCAATCTTCTTCAAGACTTGATGCTAATTTTTCAAATAATCACTATTCTACTTCAACTCATTCTATTGGGATACTTGTAGTGTTTTTGTTTTCATTTGAAAAACCTGAATTTCAGTTACAAGGTTTCTCTAAGTTTTAATTTTGAAGTTTTGTTTTATGAGATGATTTGTGAATCTGTTTTCATTTTGACCTCTGCCCATAGAATGAGGCTCTTCTTTTTGGTCATTAATTTCAGATTTACTGTTCATTGATTTTAATTGTGACTGACTCTTTCTGACCTCATTTGGGGTTTTCTTAGCAAAGATACTACCATGGTTTTCCATTTCTCTCTCCAGCTCATTTTACAGATGAGGAACTGAGGCAAACAGGGTTAAGCAATTTGCCCAGGATCACATAACTAGTGAGTGTCTGAAGCCAAATTTGAACTCACAAAGATTGGCCTTTATGACTCTTGGCCTGACACTGTTCACTGCACTACCTAACTGTCCCTAGGTTCAGATGTTCAGATACTTAAGTGATCTTTATCTCTTCTTGATATCTATTTAAGCTAAATTGTTTTGATATGAGGTACATTTTTTTCTCTATTTTTCTTGTATGTTGACCTTGTTTTAAACTTTCTTTTATTCTCTTGGTTTGTCCCATTCTAATTTTCAAGAAGTGTATTATTGGAGTAAGGTTTTATATCTCATACTAGTTACTCATTCTCTTGCCAAGTCTTTCCTTCAAAATTGTAACTTTTTTCATTTTTATCTTTAGTGATCTTGTTTCACACTATCATTTCAAATCTTAAAAATGAATCATTATTTCTCTTTGAAAATGTGTATTGATTTTTAAAATACATATTTCAACCATTTTCAGGTTACCTCTACTCCATGTGAATCTCATTTAACGAAGTAAAACAAATAATAAAAATGAAATAAAACAATTAATTGACTACAAATAATAAAATAGTAAATGTATTAGAAATTTCATCTAATATACTACATCTACAGTATCCCCTAAACTCTCTACTTTAATTGTTTCTATCAATTAACAGAAATCAATGAATATTTGTTGTCACTTCAGCTCTGTTTAGGGGAAAAGGTAGAGAAAAGAAAAAAACAAATTCTCTTAAACAAATATGCACAACCAGAGCAAAACAAATTGCATCATTGTGTCCACAAAAGTCTTCATTTCCTTTTGCACGCTAACCCTATCATCTTTCTGCCAGGTGGCACATTGTGTGTTTCATTATTCATTCTCGGGGAAAAAATGGATAGCTCCTGTATTTATCATAATTGTTACAGATTTTTGGAGATTTTTTGTTTATTTATTTGTTTTTACAGTGTTGTTATTGTATACATTGTTCTGGTCATCATTTAATTCTTCATTATTTATATAAGTTCTCAAAATTAATTTTATACTATTGATGTTAGAGCACATATTTTATTGTTCTGCTTATTTAATTCTGCATCAGTCAATATAATTTCATGCTTTTAAAAAATCTATTTCATTTTTCATACCACAGTAGTACTCCGTCACATTCATCTTTCACAATTTATTTAGCCATTACTCAATTGATGCATCCCTTTAGTTTATATTTTGCTTTACCACTCCTAAAAAGCTGCTACTGTTTACATAAAACAATCATTCATATTTTTCTTTTTAATATTTTATTTTTTCCAGTTGTGTGTAAAATGAATTTTTAACATTTTTTTAACAATTTTTATCCCAAAGTCTCTCCCAGCATCCCTAATTTCCCTGATCATTGAGCAAGCAAGCAGTTTGATAAAGGTTATACATGTGCATTCATATATGTGCAAAATGCATTTCCATGTCATTTGTGTTATGGAAGAAAACAGACCAAAACACAAGAGAAATGAAGTTTAAAAGAAGACTTGGATCTTCATTTAGACTCCATCTGCAGGTAGATAGAATTGTTCTTCACAGGTCCTTCATAATTGTCTGGTCATAGTAGCTAAGTTGATTATCATACGATATTGTACAATATTGCTATTACCATGGTATAATTTTCTCCTGATTCTGTTCAATTCATTTTGCATCAGTTCATGTAAGTTTTCTCAGGTTTTTCTGAAAGTATTTTGCTCATCATTTCTTGTACCACAATAGTATTTCATCACAATTATATACCACAACTTGTTCAGCCATTCTCCAATTAATTGACATCACTTCAATTTCCGTTTTGTTTTTTTTTTTTGCCACCACAAAAAACCTGCTATTAGTATTTTTTTTACATGTAAGTTCTTTTACTTTTTGTGTGTGTGTTTTTTTTTTTATTTCTTTGGTATAAAGATCTATTAGTGGTATTGCTGGGTAAAAAGGGTATATGTAGTTTTATAGCCCTTTGGACATAGTCCAAAATTATTCTCCAGAATGGTTGGGTCAGTTCACAACTGCATCAACCATTTTTTTCATATCCTGGTTTTCCCACATGCCCTCCAACATTTGTCATTTTCCTTTTCTGCCATATTAGCCAATCTCAAAGGTGTGAGGGGGTACCTCAGAGTTCTTTTAATTTGCTGTTTGGTCTCCTTTAAAGACTGGTGATTTGTCTTTGTACTAGGGATATGTGAGCAGCAAGTTCATAGTATATTAGCATGAGGAGTCAGGTTTCTTTTGATACATTTGAAACAAACATTTACATAATAATAACAAGCTGAGAGGATTTAAGAGTATATTTATTATTGCAGCAGCATGTCCAATCTGTATTTATTTATTATTTTTAATCTTTGGTTGTAGGGCTATAAACCAAGCCAAGGCATAGCTAAGTCAACTGTGATACACTTCTTGGTAATTTCTGTGCTTAAATCCTAATTGTTTTCTAAAATGATAGTGTCCATTTACAAGTCCTTAGTGTACCAATGTATATATTTTCTTAAAGGAATTCCAATAATTAGAATTTTCCTTTTTTTTCATCATTTTCACAATCTAATGAATATGATATGGAACCTTAGAAATGTTTTAATTTATATCTCTGTAAATACCTAATCTTTGGGAAACAAGATATTTATCAAACAAACTTGCTGTAAATAATTTGCCCTTTAATCTTAAATTTATTGAACTTGTGGAATTTAAAAAAATATTCTAAATTATCTATTTTCTTTTTTTCTAATTCTATCTTTTGTTTCATTGTTTTTTTCATAATTCTTAAATGTAATTTTGACCATGTCTATCTAATTGCTTTATTATGTGACCTTCTACATGAAGTTCACATACCCATTCTCATCAAGAACTCATACCAAAAACTTATCTTGGTACAAGGTATGAGGTAATATGTTGTTCTAAATATGCTTTTCCCATTCTGTTGTTTTGTTTTCCCAACAATTTATGTCATATATTAAGTATTTATCCAAATAGATAGGACCTTTTATTTATAGAATACTAGAGTACTAGGTATATTTGGTTCTTTATTCTTAATTCTTTCTACTGGGCAAGCTCTCTGTTAAATTGTCTTAAGAATAAATGTTTTATAATGTAATTGGAAATATAGCACTGAGAGGGTCCCTTTCTTCCAACTTTTCATTTTTTCCTATGAGTTCTTGGCCTTTTCTGCCTTCATATGACTTTTGTTATAATGTTTCTTGTTTTATAAAGTAAGTCTTTAAAGTTTTATTGGTATGCCATAGAATAACTTAATTAATTTAGGTAATATTAACAGCTTTAATACACTTATTCTACATATTAGCAATTAACATTTTCAAATGTTTAGATTTGTGTTTCTGTGTATTTATAGTTGTATTTATAGAATTCCAATGGATATCTTGGCAGTTAAACTCCAAAGTGTTTTATACATACTGTAGTTATTTTTAATGGAATTTCTCTTTCTACATCTTCCCAATAGACTTTATTGGCATTATAGAGAAATGCTGATGACCTGCGTGTCTTTATTTTATAACCTGAAAGTTTGTTGAAGTAATTATTTCCATTATTTTTCTAGTTGAATGTTTAGACTTGTTTGAGTTCCCTTATAGCATCCACAAAATATATATACATATATATATATAATTATGCTTTTTTTGTCTGTTGTTATTCCCTCAATTTCTTTTTCTTCTCCTTTTCCTGTAGTTAACATTTCTAGTGCTATGCTTAATAGGAGTGTAACAATAGATATTCTTTTTTAAGCTATAATTTTATTTGAAAAGATTCTATTTATCTCCATTACATATAATTACAGATTTTTATTTTAGAGCTATCCTACTGGTCATTTTAAAGGAGAGTACCATTTCCCCCATATTTTCTAGGGTGTTTTTTTTTTTAACAGAAATGGACACCATATTTTGTCAAAAGGTTCTATTTATGTTGGTGTGTTCTTTGAACTATTGTTCATTTTATTAATGTGCTTAAATTTACAGTTTTCCTAATATCACACCAACCTCACATTCCTGGAAATCCCTTCTTTTCCTCCCCGTTCACATGTTTTCCTTATACAAGACACTCCATCTACCAACTGCAGACATACCCACTGGCTTTCCCCCATGCCTCATCTGTTTTGAATGTTCTGTATCCTTGTTGCCTCCATAGCTTCCTTTTAGTGCTAAATAAAATCCCATTTCGTACAATACATCATTTCTCGGTCCTCTTGATTCTAATTGTCTTCCCTCAGTTGATTTTTTTCTCATTTATTCTAGACATAATTTGTTGGCATACAGTTGTTTGCATGTTGTCTCTTCCATTAGATTCTGAGTTCCTCAAAAGCAGGAGCTGCCATGCATTTCTTTGTATCTTCAGCGTTCATTATTTTTCTTTTGCTATATAGTAGATGCGTAACAAATATTTATTTACTGATTGAGGATAATATTCTGTTATGTTCCTGCAGAAGAATCATTAAGGCAGACCTACAATGGGTCTCTACAATATTTTATTTTTAAGTCTCTGCTGACACACACACACACAAAATGTTGCCATGATTGTTGGTGTATGTGCATGTGTATGTGTGTACATGTGCACACACATGTGTGTATTTGTATATGTGTTTATGTGTATAAATGAAACACTTCTTTCTGTCTGGCATCTTTGGAGAAATATCCAGATCCTATTGTCCTAATGCACACATTTTCCTTATGAATTTCTAATTCTAATTTCAAATCTTATTCTTAATCTCTTCCTTTAGTCTTTTTTATTAGATCTTCTAACTATTCTGAAATCTCTTTTGGGCATTCCATTTCCTTTTATGGAGGAAAGGGATCTAGTTGTATCTGTTTTTTGACTTATTTTTTCCTTCAAAAGTTTATTTCAGACTTTCTATTATCCATTAGTGTAAGTTTGTTCATTTCCTTATATGAAATGTCTTTTCTTCTTCTCTATCCTAGCTATGACCTCTTGATGGCAAATTCTTTTGGAGATTTCATGTGTTTCCACCTTTTTATTTGAAATTTTCAAAATTTATTTTGTGAATCTCCAGTTGTTTTTAGATGATAGACAATCCTTGACATATATTCAGCCTCTCACTGAGCTACTTCATCTAGAGCTCCTGAATAAAAGTTTGAAGAGATGAGAACTTGAGTTAAAGATGGCAATATTTTTACTTAGCATGGTATATAGAAACAAAAATGAGTGGAAATTAGGAGAATCTGATTTTAGTCCTAAACATCATTTTTCTGAATCTCTACAAACCAGTCCTTGAAATTTCAAGATGTAGCATGGGTTAGGGATTTAATTCAACTAACAATCTGCAGGAAGCTACACGAGGCACATACCAAATGCAAAACAATACTTCTTTTTTTAAAATTTATTTGCTCAAGCTTTCTAATTTTTGCATTTACTCTCGCTCTATTTTTTCATCCTGTGAGGGATAATTTATAGTAGAGTTTCCCCATTCTGAAAAATCAAATCTAGAATGGCTTCAGTATTCACTAGGCCTAGGTTTAGGTCACCTGACCTTCAAGCAATCTAGGGACCCTCCCCCAGAGCAAACTCAGCACAAGATATGCCAAATAAAGTTAAGACTGCTTTCATTGGACACCCACATGTTACCAGGTCCTTTGTCTCAGAGAGATTCCCGCACTTGGTTGTGGGTCAGCCCCTCTACCAATAAGAGTGAAGGCCAGTTGGGGGGGTTGGGTTTCTGCATTAGAAGATTATATAATCATGGGCTGGCTTCTACCTGTTGCTTTCTCCCTTCTGCCATGTGGACAACAGGGGCAGAGTCCTTTCTCGTGAGAAAAAATAAAGACCTTTTCTGACCTTAGATTCAGACTCTGAACCCTTTCATCTTACATAGTCCTGTCTTCTTTTCTGATCTCCCAAATTTTTTTAACATATTTTTTTTTAATGTGGCCTATTCCCATCTAGTTACTCTTATCTATTCCATGCTTTCAGCATTCTGAACCTGAACACTGAGCTCTTAATTTCACATTGCAGGGTGAATTAAGTAGTAGAGTTGTCCTCAAATTTGAGATATTATGGTTATCCATTAAGATTTTGGAGTGGTGACACAGGTTTTTCTATTTGTTCGTTACATGTCAAGACATTAGAACTCTGCTAGGTGTAGAGACATTAGAAAAAAAATAGGTATTGGAGGCTGACAAATTTGATCAATTTACACTATTTGAACATTGATGGGTATCTTTTATTTTAAGATAAGGTCTTAAGGTCAAGTAGTTCCTCTTGTTGTGTTTAATTGAGTTTACAGAATAGTACAACATCGCTTAAAATATTGCCATAACTGGCAGTTACTTCCAAGATGAACTGATTAATTTGTTATTCTTAGGAATCACTTTTTAAACTGGCATGCAAAAGGAAACCACCTAGAAGTCAATGTTCCTTTTTTTTTTTTTTTAAATTTTTCCTGTTGTGGAATCTTTGAATTAAAGTGAGTGTGGGGGAAAGTTCTATATCTCATTTCCCAGCCATTTTTGTTGGTGATTTTGGAGGGATACAGGACAGAGATAGGTATGCTTGTTCATTTGATCCATTCTTATACAGTGCTGTCCCTGAACTACTGGATATTAAATTTGAGAGTATTTCCTAGGCACTATGACCAAGAATCCAATTTTGTAGATAGGGAGATTTATTAGACAGTTCTAATCTTGGGGATTACCTTAGAGTCATTCAAAATTTGAGACTCCAAGAATCTAGCTTGTATACAAAGATGGGGAGCACCTTGACAACTTGACTACACAATCCATTCTTCTACATACAGAATGGAGAAATATTTGGAGGTTGCCTAAAAATTAATACTAAACTTGAAAATTTGAGAACTATGGTCGGGCCAGCAGTTTTCAGATTTAGGTTCTTTGACTCAGACATAGCTTACTTTCAGCATGTAGCATGATTGGCTTAAGATTCCATCATACATCTCCCTGGTCTGGGAGCAGCAAAGATCCAAAAATCCTATAGTCTAAGCATCTCAGTCTCCGTGGCTGTCCAAGGCCATATGATGACTGACTGATTGAATGCATTTCCACATGGAAAAGAAGGTGGCTTCATTTAGAAAATCTACATGCCACTGTGTCCTTGGTATATTTCCTTGTTGTGTTAGAGCAAAGTTAGCTTCCTCTTTCGTTAATTGTTCACTGACTTGTGAATGGTGCGTATTGTCCCAACATTGACTGGCTTTCAAGTCACAGCTACAACAAGAACCAACTTTATCTATAAAGATTTTCCTGAGAATCATGTCTTATAGAAGAATAAGCTGATGTACCATATGGCTCTTGTAGCTGGAATATAAGGGACAAAAAGAAACACCAGAAGCTAAAATATACCTCTCTACTATGACTAGAAGTTAATCAGAAAACACAAGGTTTAATGGATGGGAGAAGCAAAGTGTACTTCCCTTTCAGTTGAGTCCAAGCCTTCTGAGGGTCCCTTCTTGGTATGAGGCACTTTTTAGAAGGTTGGAATGCTTCATTGTTTGGTTTTGTTTCAAAAAATGTCTATACCTAGATCTAGATCTATCCATATATTTATCTACTTATAAATACATATAGATATGTGTGTATATGTGTATATCTATATCTCTTTATACATATACACAAACATAAACAAATATAAATGGATAGATACATATAGATATATGTAAAATTTACATTTAAATAATTCAGTAAGTCATTTATGATTTCTGCTTTTTCTTGGGACAAAATTAAGGTTGTCCCATAGCTTATATTATTACCTCAAGAGCTTATCTAGAATCTATTGTCTCTGTTACCATCAGAATTTGGATACCTAGACCTGAGTAATATGTAAACCACATTTAGATATTTTCCAAGATTAAACTCTGGGTGAAGAAAATATGAACTAAAAAGTGAGGATACTTAAACTGAAGCCCTCTATATTGAAACTGATTTATATTAAAATAGATTTGCTAGGACCAGGGTCATGTGTTACATAGTTAATAAGAAGTTTTTATTTTCTCTGCAGCAAGTATATGATAATATAGGTAAAAGATAAAATTCACTAACTATTAGAATTAGTGTTCAATAGTCATTCTTCAGATTTCCAGGTTATACTGTGATCACCGTTGCTTGAAATTTGTGAAGGCTTGTTTGCAGGTATGTAGGATAACTTTACAAAATAATAATATTTTATATTTCTATAGCACTTTATACTTACAAACAGCTCTTCACAATCTTGTACCTGGATGAGCATAATAGATTGTTATGTGGAGCAAAATGAAGATATGGTCAGAGAGAAAGGCAAAAATTACAGTTTTTAAGTCTTTTATCTTTTTCCCTTAGATAGCTATTATAGTGTCTATAGTTCAAGATATTCATGCCAGCCTGGGTCTTGCTGGGTATGGATTCAGAACCAACACACATATGATACATACCTTGATGTAACAAATAATTATGATAGCTGTGAGATCAGGTCAACTTTAGTATTTTTTTCACCATCATAGCAAAAAAATGACAAACAAAAAACCAAAACCCCTCTAATCTAAAGAAACACATGATAAACTGAAATTACTTTTGTTAGTAAAGGAAAAGATTGATACTATAAATGATTTGATGAGCTTTCGCACTCAATATTGTTTCCAATTATAAAATTTTCTTAGGACGAATAAGTACTTCCTTTTCACTAAATAAATTGCAATAATATTATTTTGAATGAAACTATCATCAAATACATGTTGATCAAATGCTAATGCTAATTGAGAATAGCATTTTAACACAAATACTTTTAAAATAATTTGATTCAATTTAATAATAGACATTTATTAGGGATTTACTGTATTCCAGGCAGTATATTAGGTGCCGGACATACAAAGAGAAAAATGAAAATGTTTTTGTCCTCAAGAAGATTAAATTAATTAATTAATTGATCTTAAATTCGTTCTGTCTTTGAATTCTTTGGAGGTCTATCTCACTTCGTTCTAAGGAACATCTTCTCCTTAAGAGTTTTTGATCAAAGTTCTAATTTTATTGCTTACCTCTTCTTTCAATGTTTTCATTCAAAGCTCTCAGGGTTCCAAAGTATTCTACAGCAGATTTAACATGCAAATATATACATTTATGGTTGTATTTGGAAACCTTGTGGCAGAGGATTAACATTCTAAATTTTACTTGTAAAACATTTGTTGATTTCTTTATACATCAGTTGACTGGTAAGTGGATACTATATGCCAGGCCCAGGTCTGGAACTGGGGAAAAAAAACAAGTCTAGAGAAACAACTAACCAAAAATAGTATCCCCTTCCCTCAAGGAAATTACATTCCATTGGAATGTGTACATAGATGCATTTTTACAAATATCATCATCATCATTATCCATGGGATTTATTTTTTGGAAAGACAATATTAGTCAGGAGGTAATGGGGGGGGGGTGTTCAGGGGAAATGTTATCTGGTAAAGTTCTTGTAAAAGAATTAAGTGCTTCCTTATTTTTATATTTCTTCCTGTGGATCCCAAGAACTTTTAATGGGTTTAGGAAGTATATAAAAGGCTTTTAGTAAAGACTCAATGCACTGGTAGCTTTCTATTCCTTTGTGTAGACTGTAAGAATGGTATAAAGCTTCTTTATTTTTTTCTTTTTTGAGTGGGCTATATAATATTAGTCAAAGGGTAGGAAAGAAATTGACCTTTTAGTTCAAGTCTCTGCCCTGAGGAAGGAAGAAATTTCTGACATGTCACACAGTTGAGATTCTATCATATTTTAAAAGATCTTCAAAAGGAGGATATTCAACAATACCTCCCTTCCCCCATCCTTCTGTTAACTGCTTCCAACTTAACAGCCCAAGAGGTCAAAGAGGACTGCCACATCTCCAACCTAAATCCCTTATATATTGTAAATTAAAGTTTTTTCCTTTCCTTTTGAACTCAATGGAGACAGAGAAAGGCCATTTTCCATCTCAATACACTAACACCTCCTTTCTTTGAAATTCTTTATTATTACTACTACTGTTATTATTATTTTAAGTTTGTTATTTAAAAAAAAATCTTTCAGTCTTCTGATCAGCAAGCTAAAACATTCTATATAAATGTCTGAATCAATTTGAAGTGGTCTTTAAAACTTCCCCCCAAAGTACTCTTTTTTTATGTTGGGTGATTAGAATAAAATAATGTTGATTGTATTCATTTTGCTATTCATGAATCTCCAGCAGTAAGAGGGTCATAAAAGTTTTGTGGACTAACCTTTTTTTTCACTGTTTGCAACTATTTAAATGCTATTGTTCTGCTCTAAGAGCAATTTGTCGAAACAACAGCTGCAGTAGAAAAATCTGCATATAGTTTTAAAAATTTGTGATACTTAGAGAAGCAACTGACCTTTGAAAACAAACAAATGAAAAGTACAATGGTGAATAAAAGACATATTTCAGGCAACTATTATCTCATCTGAACATAGCAGACATGCTGACTGGTAGACAATAGATGGTTCTTTCACAGATTATTTGGTAGCACGCAGGAGCCTAGATCTCCAAAGCCACAGTAAATACTAAACAGTGAAATTGTTATTCAGTGGATAATTTTGCATGGGAAAGCAAAGGTATTCAAAACAAGTATTTCACAGTCCACAAACACAAGCAATAGTCTTGGTTTCTGTGACTAGATGGAAAAAGTGAGGCTGTATCAACTTGTTCTGTGAGATAATTTACATTAAAAAATTTCCTTATGAAAATTTAATTCTTCAAGTAACTGATTGCCGTTAGCATTTTCTTGGCATGGCAAAATGAAATCTTCCATCTGAAAATATGTTGTTACCTGTGTTTTGGAAAATATTCTTATCCTACATCAGCAATATATTATGGAAGATATTATGTTCAAAATATACAAATACCAGAATTGAACCAATCACAGATTATTCATTTGAAGAAACAGATTCAAATTTTAAGGTACATTAAATTCAAATATTATTAATGATTATAGATTTAGAGCTGGACCAATTTCCTCATTGTTTAGACAAAGAAACAATCCTCCTCTCACCCCCAAATTTTTCACTACTTCAGTTCAACTGCCTATGAGGTCAAGGAGGGCTTTCAAATCTTTAACCTAAATCACTTAAATATTTAATATTCATTTCCTTTTCTTCTGTCTTCAACATAGACAAAGAATAGTCATTCGCCATCTTAATACACAATACTTCTTTTACTTGAAAATTGTTATTATTAATTTTCTGCTTATTATTTAAGGGGAAAAAAAACAAGCAACTTTCTTAGCAATGCACAAAGAAACAAAAGCCTGTAGATGAAGTGACCTGTCTAAGAATATACACTTAGAAAACAAGTCCCAGGAGGCTTAGTGATTGGCCAAATATTACACAAATTAACAATTAAAGGTGTTATTTAATGCCACAATTCTTTCCACCATGCTGCATACACTTCATGGGGGGAAAATAATAAACACATCCTACATAAATTTTCCCTCCAAAAACAAACACATTTTTTGTTTTATGGTGGGGGTGGGGTGGGATGGATGGCTGTGGCTTAGAGATCTTAAATTTCATAAAATACATGTAGAATTTTGGAACTACTTAATGATAATATTTACTATGAATATCCAAATGAGTCATAGGTAATCTCTGACTCTGGTAATGGATGAAACATGCCATAATCAGAAATGTTACATTGTGATGAAAATAAATTGATCCAGATTTTAAATTCACTAATAATGGTAGAGATTTAAATGTATATTTTTGTGAGATTAGTAACTACTTTAAAAATTAGAATTTGGCATATTTTAGATTTCTCAGACTCTTTGATGGGTATAATGATAAGAATTATGATGTCCTGAAGTAGCATTCTTAGGTATACTTTATGTCCTTGAATATATTGTCAAACCTCTGGCCAAGGCACTTCCCTTGTTCTCCCCAAAGACTCTAAGCTTCTATTAGAGTTATTTTCCCTTCTCTTCTGCCCAGTGACGTTTAAGGTCCTATTTGAACAACACAAGGCAAAAATTCTTTCTTTCCACAGTTTCCTTTTTTCAGTTTTTAAGACATCCTCTTACCATCTGGAAGATATTACTCTGAATTCTTCTAAGACTAGGGATATCAAGTTTACACCTTACCACTCTACCCAAGGTTATCTTTTTGTAGGGCTATTAAATTAGTTATAGGCCTTTTGGGTGACCATTCAGGGAGTCTATCTATGCAGGTAGGCAGCAGGATGTTTTCTAGAACTATTTTGTAACTTTTGGTTAAACTAATAATCCCACATCATATATATGTCACCATAATCAACAGGTACCTAGAATAATCATCCAGTTCAACCTCACAAACATGGAAACTTCCTAAGTACATGTGTTTCTCTTAAAGGCAAATCTTTGTTGTTTATTTTTTCCCTGAATTATTCTGTTAACCAAATTAGCTAAGATGCAACCTAGTCTAGTAATGTTGATCAATTAATGCAGTTCTGGCCATGTTGACCTTACTTTTCAATAATTCACTCTATGAAAATGTGTTTTTATTTGTTTTCAGAAGACCAAACAAGAAGAGAAATTACCTCAACCCCAGATAAATTTTGGTTGCATAAAAAGAAAAAATGTATATAAAGCTAGAATAAAAAAAAAATCCTAATTGATTTCCAAAGAGGATCATGAAATCCCCGTATCTGTTCATGTTCAAGAAAACTTCACTGATGCAGGTTACTTAATCCTGGCAAGAAAATTCCCTTTGCTAATACAGAGTGATAACCTTTTCTGAAACTTGCTTATTGATTGCTATTTGAAATTTACAATCTTTTAGAGTGGTAACTAACATACTCAGAAGTGAAGTAACAAATTAAGGATTTGAAAGCAGGTATTCCTGACTCTGAAACAGCCCCATATTCATTCAATTATATTTCCAAGAAAAGGCAAAACAAAGAATAATGTGAATGAATGAATGACAATGTAGTCAGTCAATAAATATATATTAAGT
The DNA here is from genome assembly GCA_028646515.1 of Pseudochirops corinnae. Taxonomy (NCBI): domain Eukaryota; kingdom Metazoa; phylum Chordata; class Mammalia; order Diprotodontia; family Pseudocheiridae; genus Pseudochirops; species Pseudochirops corinnae. Next base: position 99,859,679 of record CM053591.1, read on the forward strand.
ACCAACTACATGGCAGACACTGTGCCAAGCACTGGTGATACAAGAATAAAGGTAAAAAAAAAACAACCCTCATTTTCAAGGGGTTCACAGTCTGAAGGGGAAGATAGCATGAAAACAACCATGCAAACACAGCTTTATAAGAATATAGAATTAAATATTCTATAGTTGAGAAGACACTAGATTTAAGAAAGATTGGGGAAGGATTCTTTCTGAAGGTGAGATTTTGGCTATGACTTGAAGGTTGCTAGAGGAGCCAGTAGATGTAGATGAAAATGGAAGGATTTCAAGCACTGGGGCAGGCAGTGGAAATTTCTGGAGTCAAGAGATGATGTTCCCTGAAAGGAGGCCAATTAACCAGATCTAAGGATTCATGTGTGCGGGGTGGGTTGGGCACAGAAGGAGGTTAGTTTGTGCAGAAGAAGAATGGACAAGTAGGGTAACATGCTAGGAAGACTTTTGAAAACCAAAGAGAGGATGTTCTTTTTGATCCTGGAAGTGAAAGGGATCCACTAGAATTTATTTAGTAGGAGAGTGCCATGGTCAAATCTGTGCTTTAGGAAGATCATTTTGACAGTTGAGTGAAGGATTGTGAAACAATGTGTTAAAATTGATTATCTGAAATAAAAAAGGAAACCTAGTACAAAGTTACTTAGACATCTATGATTTAACTTGAAAAGCTAGCATTTGTTTATCAAATCAGGTCACTTGACTCTTCACAGGGGACAGAGACAAAGAGTGTTTTAAAAATATGATTTTTTACAAGAAAAATAAAAATAAAAAAGAAACTTGTTTTGAACATAATTCAATTTGGACATGGCAGGTCACCTGACTGGTTAGTTTCTCCCAGACCTACTTAATCCTATGCCAGACATCCTTTCCTCCAGGTGGTACCTTTTGTAACCAAAAATTGGGAGAGAGGAACCTGTGGTCAGTGGTTAGCAGTCACTCCCAATTTTCCTTATTTATTGAGTCCTTGACTCAACACAGACTCTAGTTTAAAAATAAGAAACAAGGATTTAACTTAACTTCTGGCTAATATTTCTCCAACTGTCAGAAAGGGGAACTTGGCCTCTGGTCAGTCCTGCTTTCTGCTTAGCCTTTGGTCAAACTCCTCTTTCTGCTGGAAAGGTGGAAGCTAGCCTTTTGGAAAATCTTATAATCTTATGATTATTTTATTCTTCTAAGTTATCTGCTACCAAAGGATAAAGTCTTATCAATCTATGCATTGGCTAAATCTACACTTAAGAGACTATCTTTGTCTCTCTAGCTTAGTTTAGAGCTACAACTTCCTAAAGAAGATTTCCTAGAATCAAACTAAAAAAAAAAAAAAAAGTAATCAAAAAGAGCTGATTTCTTCTACCCTCCCCCCCATGTCCTAAACACTGAGGATACAAATTTTAAAAAATTAAAAAATATACAACAAATAAAAATAAAGACAGTCTTTGATTTCAAAAAGCTTAATTTATAATAGAAGGAGTCAATGCTTATGAAGAAGTTATGACCAGGGAGGGGATTTTTCATTTGTAAAAATTCAGGAATGGAGTCATCAACCAGATAGCACTGTCTAGAAGGCAGCTAACTTTAACCAACATTGTCTTATTTGAGATTCATAAGATTCCTTGCTGTAAATTTTAAAGCTATTCATAATATGCTTATAGAGAATAGAATACTGAAGTTAAATAAGTGGCCCATGGTTATAATACCATATTTTGTATTTGAATTTAAATTTTATAACTCCTAATCAGAAATCTATTTTCTCAAAATCTCCAAACACATCCTGTCTGGTTTGGACATTGGCTAACAGGGAAAATTTAAAAGTTCTTAACCATTGGAGGCTTTAAGTTGGAGCATTTTCTGAGTCTGTAAACCTACTGTGTCAATGACAGAGAGACAGACAGACACACAGACAGACAGACTCAGTGGAATAACAGAGGAATATTGACTTACATGCAATAAAAGAAATGATTCTGACAACACAATATATAGAAAGGAAGAATAATTGGTCTATTGTTAAAAGGCAGTTAACTGGCACAGTGGAGGAGTATGCTAAATGTGCAATTGGGAAGTTGTAAATTCAAATGCCATCTGAAATGCTTACTGGGTGTGTGATTCTAGACAAGTCACAATATCCTCCAGTTTCAGTTTACAAAACATTAAATTAGAGATAATAGAATTTGCATCACAAGATTGTGATGACAATCAAATATACATCACATTTCAAATTTTACCTTTTTAAGAGTTTTACATTTTTTCCAATTACCTGTAAAGATAGGTCTAATCTTGGTTGCATTGGATTTGTTTTTCTGTCTCCATTCAGTTTTTTCCCCCCCACAGAGGTCTATCTTATCTAACTTTTCTAAAATTCTGTTCACCTCTTTTACTACTTTCTTGTTTATTCTGTGGTTAGTTTTAACTAGTTCTGAGAGATGAGGTTGAGATCCCCCACTAGTATAATTTTGCTTATCTGTTTTTTCCTTTAAATCAATTATCTTCTACACTAAGAATCTGGATGCTACACCATTTGGTGCATATATGTTTAATTTGGATACTACTTCATTGTCGATGGTACCTTTTAGCAAGCTGTAGTTTTCTTCCTTCTCTCTTTTAAATAGATCTTTTTTTTTTTGTTATTGCTTCATCTGAGATCAGGATTGCTACTTTTGCTTTAATTTTTTACTTCAACATAAGCAGAATAGATTCTGATCTAGTCTTTTACATTTACTGTGTGTATACATCTGCATCAAATGTGTTTCTTGTTTTGTTTTTATTTTTAGTTTTCAACATTCATTTCCACAAGACTTTGAGTTAGAAATTTTCTCCCCATCTTTCTCCTACCACCCACCCGAAGATAGTGAGCCTACTGAATGCCCCTTACCCCAATCTCTCTTATATCCTCCCCCATCCACCCTCTAATTTCTTAGTATGACAAGATGGATTTCTATACCCCAGTGCCTGTATATTTTATTTCCTAGTTTTGTATAAAAAACAATTTTTAACATTTGTTTTTAAAACTTGACTTCCAGATTCTTTCTCTTCTCTACTCACCCACCCCGCACTGGGAAAACAAGCAATTCATCATAGGTTGTACATGTGTAGTTATGCAAAATGTTTCCATAGTACTTATATTGTGAAAGACTAACTAAATTTCTCTCCACCCTATCCTGCCCCTCACTTATTCTATTTTCTACTCTGACCCTATCCCTTCTCAAAAGTGTTTGCTTCTAACTACATTTTCCCCAATCTGCCCTCCCTTCTATTATCCCCAACCCCTTTTATTCCCTTTCCCCCTCCTTTCCAGTAGGGTAAAATACCCACTTGAATTTGTATGTTTCTCTCCTCAAGCCAAATTCAATGAGAGTAAGGTTGACCCATTCCCTTTCACCTTCCCGCTTTTCCCCTCCATTGTAAAAGTTTTCTCTTGCTTCTTTTATATGCGATAATTTACCCTATTCTATCTGTCCCTTTCTCCTTTTCTCATTATAGTCCTCTCTCACCTATTAATTTTATTTTTCACATATCATCCCTTCCTATTCAACTAATCCTGTGCCTTCTATGTATACATGTACACACACTCACATATGTATTTATACACACATATATCCTCCTAAACATACACATATATAAATGTATACAAATATATGTATACGCATATACATATATACATACACACACATGTACATGCACACATACACACACACACATATATTCCTTTCAACTAAACTCATAGTGAGAAAAGTCTCATGAGTTAAAATTCTTGTTTTTCCATTTAGGAATGTAAATAGTTCAACTTTAATAAGTTACTTATGATTTCTTTTTCCTGTTTACCTTCTCATGCTTCTCATGCTTTTCATATTTGACAGTCAAATTTTCTGTTCAGCTCTGGTTTTTTTCATCAGGAATATTTGAAAGTACTCTATTTCATTGAATAACCATATTTTTCCCTGAAGCATTATACTCAGTTTTCCTGGGTAGGTGATTCTTGGTTTTAATCCTAGCTCCTTTGACCTCTAGAATATCATATATCAAGTCTTTAGATCCCTTAATGTAGGAGCTGCTAGATCTTGTGTTATCCTGATTGTGTTTCCACAATACTCAATTTTTTTCTTCCTGAGAGCTTCTAATATTTTCTCGACATGGGACCTTTGGAAATTGGCTTTGATATTTCTAGGAGTTTTCTTTTTGGTATCTTTTTCAAAAGGCAATTGGTAAATTCTTTCCATTTCTGCTTTCCCCTCTGCTTCTAGAATATCAGGGCAATTTTCCTTGAGAATTTCTTGAAGAATGTTTTCTAGGTTATTTTTTTTTATCATGGCTTTCAGGTAGTCCAAAAGTTTTTTAAATTATCTCTCCTGGATCTATTTTCTAGGTAGGTGGTTTTTCCAATGAGATATTTCACATTGCCTTTTATTTTTTCATGTGTTTGTATCTGTTTTATAGTATCTTGATTTCTCATAAAGTCATTAGCTTCCATTTGCCACAGTCTAACTTTGAAGAACTTATTCTCTTGAGTTTTTAAAATTCCTTTTCCATCTGGGCAATTTGTCTTTTTAAGGCATTCTTCTCCTCATTGGCTTTTTGGGCCTCTTTTGCCTTTTGAGTTAGACTACTTTTTAAGATGTTATTTTCTTCAGTTTTTTTTGGGGTCTCTTTTAGCAGATTGTTGACTCACTTTTCATGATTTCCTTGCATCATTCTCATTTCTCTTCCCATTTTTACCTCCACTTCTCTTACTTGATTTTCAAAATCTTTCTTGAGCTCCTCTATGGCCTGTAACTGATTCATATTTTTCTTGGAAGCTTTTGAAACAGGAATTTTGACTTCGTTGACTTCTTCTGGTTCCATGATTTGATCCTTTTAGTCCCCAAAAAAGGATTCTATGGTCTGATTTTGCTTCCTCTGCTTGCTCATCTTGCCACCCAATTACTTGACTTTTGAGTGCTTTGCCATGGTAGAACTCTGCTTCCAGAGTGGAGAGCTTTGTCCCAAATCCAATTAGAGTAAGGTACAAACTATGCTCACCCTCTCTCTCTCACTTTTTTTTTTTACTTCTACTGTAATAGATCTTTTGTGCCTCTTCATTTGATGCAATTTACCTTATGCAGCTTTTCACTTACCTCTTCTCCCATTACAATCCTTTTTTTAGCCCTTAATTTTTTTTCATATTATCGAATCAACTACAACATATACCCACACTTTTGACTAAGTATAATTCTTCTAGTTACCCTAATAGAGATATGGTTCTCAAGAGTTATAAGTATTATCTTCCTCTATAGAGATAACATGTTACATCTTTTGAATAACACTTTTTCTTTCCTTTCATGACTTTTTTTTGTTTTATTGGTTTTTTTATGCTTCTCTTGAGTCTAGTATGTGAAAATCAATTTTTTTTTGGTGAACTCTGGTGCTTTCATCAGGAAAACATATTTAAGATATCTTTAAGCTTTTTATTTCTTTATTTCTGTACTTCCTTGCTCCACGTCCTTCACCCCAAAGCATCTCATATACACTGACTATGCTTGGCATCCTTTTAGCTTTTTTTTGTTTTTTGGTTTTTTTGGGGGGGGAAGAGTTGTTTTTCCAAAAGGTAGAAGTTATTCAGATAAAAGTCATAACAAATATATTAAAATGTGAATTCATTCTATC
>CM053591.1:99865821-99892055 GCA_028646515.1 Pseudochirops corinnae
AACAAATATTATTTTCACCATTAAGGATTTTAGAAGCATCACTTTTGGGTTATAATATGAGCACACCCTGAGGTGCTACAGAGGAAGAAACTGAGTCTCAGAATGATTAATTTATTTAAATGTAACAGCATAGGCAGTAATATAATTTTTTCAAATCTCATACAACATTGTCTATTATTTTTATCTATTTTCCTGGGTATAACTAAAAAGTACAATACATGTTTGATTGTAGAGATGAAAACATCATCTTCCATTTTGCTATTGATGTCGTTTACATAGACTGAAGAATTAACATGGACTAGGCCTACTGGTCCTAAAGCAATGGATTCAAATGTCAGCGAACAATGATATTATCTATTCTACTTCCTATTGCTGTTCTCCTTGGTGTCTATTTAAGCAAGTGGACTTACATATCTCAAAGAACTTCAATTCTTTTAGATAGGCATTCCTTCCACTGACAACAGGGCCTTTTGCCCTGTGTTAGATGATCTTTATGAGTTATTATGGTTGATAAAACCACTAATAGGTGTGCAACCTGGATATGAGCTTCTTCTAAATTAGCTAGATGGTATACCACACCATATAGTCTGATACCCTCAGAAAGGACCTGGACTTTTATTGGGTGGTGCCTATAGTATAGATTGAATACTATTCTATCCTGGGAATGAGGCCAAAAAGGAAATATGGTGTTCTAATGTAAATGGAGTTGCAGCACACTGAACAATTTGCTGGTAGGCAAATGCCTTGATTGACTAAATGGTAAAATGTCAGAGGCTATGGCAGAAGCAGAAAGAGAATCAAAATCTGAGATTTACAGTAAGATCCACGGATGATATAGGGATAAGATGAGGGGTGGAAGTGCTAATCAGAAGCAAAGCAAGTGATTCCTGTTGCATGTTGCAAGAGTTTCATGTAAGAAGACAAGTAACCAAGGAGTATAATTGTATTCTCACGTACTCATACACCTCACGGATGCATGAGTTTTAATTCTTGTCATATGCCAGTCAGACAGCCTGCTCAGCTACCCTGATTTTTATAAACCCCTGTTTCTAGTGGTTTCATTAGCCTTCATGAAAGTTATGGGGTAGTGGGTCCATTTGGACCCCTAGAAGCTGGAACATTTTCATTTCCTCTGTTTCATTAAATTACAAAGAATTAAAACTAAGTTGATTTTCAGCTCTTGGTCATGGAGAGTTTTCAGACTGTGGAAATGACCAGAAATTGTGCTCCCCTAGCAACAACTTTGACAACTAAATATCTCCTCTACAACCTGTATGAGACTATGACTTGAGTAGCAGTTAGGAGCTTTACATGTGTACTGCCCCACCCCTTACTGAATTTTAATTGAAAGATCAGCAAATACATTTTTGAAAAGTTGTAATAATACTTTTACTTTTTTAACCATAGTCTTTTCCTCACACACAGTTCTTCCATTAAATCCTCCCTTGTGATAAACAGCAAAGTTAAATGACAAAGTCACTAAATCTGCCAATGTATGTAACATTCTGTATTCATCACCTATCAAGCTCCTCAACTCTCTACTGAGAGAAGTATGTATGCAGATGAGTGTATATGTGTCTTTCATTTTTTCATCTGTCCTTTGCAACCAAGATTGATCAGTGCAGATAATTAGAGCTCATTTTAGCACATGAATCTTTTCTTGCTTTTATTTGATATGCCCAGTTCTTGTCCAATCCTTTAAGCCCTAATTTAGAAAGACAAATTCAGTTCTTTACAATATCATCTTCCTTGTCAACTTTTCACTTCCTACCAGATCCTTCAGTGTCTCTTTTCTTGGATTGTCTAGTGTCTAGAAGTTCTTTCCTTCTGACAGTGTAATTTTTCCCCATGGAGATCACCAGGAGTAGTAGGTAATTATCAAGTCTGCAAAGTTTCAGGAAAATCTCCATCTCATTCCAAAAGCCCATTTTGGAAAGATAATACACCTGAGTAGTCAGTCCAGTGGCAGGCTGTCCTGTATCTTTCAGATACACCACTAACTATATTGTTATCATCAAAAACACACTTAAATGGTCCACGACTCATTCTAAATTATTTCTACATCTCTGGCAGCTTTCTCTCGGCAACCTGGGAAAACCCAGAATAAAAGGGGTAATCATGCTTCTGTGTGTTTCTAATTTGAGAATTATTTTCTTCAGAGCAAAAAATGGAAGGATATTTTTTCCTTGAATTGGAGATGGTTGTTTATAGTAGATATCTCAGGGCCCCAACATGGATTTGGCCTCACTACTTTGTTAATCTTTTTTGTCAGGGAAAAGAAAAAAAAATGTACCATCTGATTTAATTTCCCTTAAGTGTAAAAGCTAGATTATAGTGTTTAGGTATTTATTTATTTATAATGATAGTTGACATTCCTATAGCTTTTTTAGTGTTACAAAATCCTTTACATACATTCTCATATTTGTTCCTTATTATCTTTGAGGTAGTCAGTGTAAATAGTATTAGCTCTATCTTATAGTTGAAGAAATCGAGGTGCCAAGAAGACCAAAGGACTTAAAATCATCTCACATTGAGTAAGAATCTGAAATTTGAAACTAGTTCTTCTAACTTACAGTTCACTCTTACTTTTCTTATGCCACATTGCCTTATATATTTCTTAGATGTATTTATTTTTGACAGGGATAAAAGGAAGACAGTTGAAGTTTCATTTGATGATTTTTGATGGAAGAAAGGTAAGAAAGTTACATACAAAGGGCAGACACTTTAAGGTTTAGAAATGTCAGTCTGTGAAGAGAAATCTTATTACTGCAATTGTATTTGGAAACCATTTACAATAGATCACTATTTAGGGCATATAGACAACATATTACATATTAACAACATTTTCTACATTTTTGAACATACACCATAAATTTAGAATGATCAACACAATTGAGAACTTAAGAGTTCTAAGTCTTCATTAAAGGAATATACATCCAACTCCTGTCACAGGTTATTTGTTTATGTAAAGGCAAGACAGATACCTATTGTTTTGCAGTCTCAAAATTTTCATTTTCAAATATTCATTGGGAAAAAAAGGTCTCGAAGAAAAGCTGCTGAAATACATTTTTGCTGTTAGAGCCAGACTCTTGAGCTGATCCAAAGGAACTCAGTATCTTAAGTCAAGAGGCAAATGGAGCGAAGATGACAGTTTGCATATTAGTGATACCAGAGGTTAAGAAGCAAAAGTTTTCAGCTTTAACTGATGTCAAAGATAGCTCATAATTATTCAGTTACTGTATATGCCTCTAGTTCTTGAATACTTTTGACATAAAAATGAAGGAAAGCATTCTCCAAAGAGAACAGAGAAAATGTTCAGGGTGAAAACACCAGTACAAATTAAGATACTGCATTAAATCCACACCATTAATAAATCATGTGCGTAAAATCGTAAGTTCTGAGAATATAATATTGTAATCTCTGCAAAAATGTACCTGCATTTTTAAAAAGACAAAGGGTTGTATGCTCCTATAAATAGAGTTTCATTGAAAGGGATAAGATAGGTAAGAATCTAAGGGGACACATGGGAAATTTCAGGAAGTAATTTGAGGACAAATGAGAACTTATGGAACGGAGGGTTCGGAAAGAGTAATAGGAAGAAAGGATAGAAGAAAAACACAGGAAAGCAGAAGAGACATTGGTATCCTTTTAAGAATTCACTTTCAACTGTCAATGGAGTTGAGCTCAGAGAACCTAGGCACATATCAATGTTCTGCCATTGAATAACTCTATGTGTCTTTGGTAAAGTCATATAATTTTTTTTGCAAAGCTCAGTCTTCTCCATAAAGTACAGGGATTGGATTAGATGACCTCTCAGATCCCCTCTCTTCTAAAGCTATGATGTTGTGACCACATTTGTGTCCTTTCCTCCAGCTCTTGTTTCTAATTCTTTATGTTACTCTTATATAGCTTCTCCATGCCTGACATAACCTATCATCTACTGTGCTCTGTGGTGGGTGAATATCTGTGTGCCTATATGCACTGTTACAAATGCAAAGAGATACTCACCTTCATATTTGTTCACAAAATACAACTAAATACTCTCTAAAACCTACAGCCTACTTCAACAGACTGACATACACTCAGGCAAAAAGTATTTATTGCTTATGATGTACCCCTCACTGTGCTATATATTGGAGAAATTTAAAAAAAGAGAGAAAAAACATTCCTTCCCCTCCTAGTATTTGGTGCCAAATACTAGAGTCAGAAGCACAACAGGGAGGTTCATGAAGGATAGCTAACCTAGGACTGTACTCACAATGAAGATCCAGGAAGGAACCCAGCGGGAAAAGGGAACCAGCTTGGTGAGACAATTTTCCAGGATGAGATGCACTAAGGGACATTCTAGTAGATGAGTCAGGATGGTGAAGTCCAGACAGTCTGAAACACAGGTTGAAGCAGATGAAGTGTGACTGATGTGGGACTTTACTCAGCAATGAGAGAAGGGGTCCAGCATGGAAGAAAAATGTTCCAGGATGAGAAAGTTCCAGACTTTAAGGGAAATTCCAATTTAAGACTGTAGCTGCCTTATTCATGGAGTCAGGATAGCATAGTTAGGAAAACAATGTAGTCCTTCAATAGTCCTGTGACTATCCTTCTCCTAATTCGCTTTGATGCTAATATAACAGAATTTACCCTTTCATCTTCTATGTTATATTTGAAGTAAAAACAGATTTATCAGAATTTGGGTAATTTAAATGCAGTCAAATATAGGTAACATGACATGCAGAAGTCAGGAGGCATTTCTAGCTATTAGTTCCTCTTTTAATAAGCATTTGAATTCCCCTTGACTAGAGAATAAAGTAGAACAAGTCCAAATATAGTCCTGGCAGGTAAATTTATATAGGCAAACAGCAACAGATATGCCTGAGGCTCTTCCTACAAAGAGAAGAGAAAAGAATTTTCCTGTCCCTATAATTAAGGTGTTAATATGAAAAAGTCCCACATCTTAGTCCAATTTTCACACTGATATTCTCTAAATCCAATTCTCTACTACCCATTATGGGCTCCTTCATGCAATTTTAATACTATTGAGTGAACTTGATAGTATTTTTAGACGGAATGAGCCTCTGAAGTTATGTCGTCCACAGCCTTCATTTTGCAAATAATGAGACTAGTCCAAAAATAGTAAGGAACAGCATCCAGATCTGAACCCATCTTCTCTGGATTCTAATATAGTGAACTTGCCATTAAGCTCTACAGTCTCTCAAAGCATTTTGTTAGCAATTGAATAAGCAACTGCCTGTACCAGCAAAATCATTTTTTTTGCATTTGGTCTAATATAAACCTACAGGTAATAGAGGAAAGTTTTCTTCTCTTTAGATTATTAAGGGAACATCGTTAGACTTTCCAGGTAATGATTGAAAATTAGGATGGTTAACTGCCATCATAAATGCATACCATTTTGAATTACTATTTATGCTCTATTTTTTATCTTCATTAAAACAATATATTGGAGGATAATACTTTTTTGCTATTTTGTCAACAATATTTTTCAATTACTAGTTCAGTTCAGATGTCAATATCTTCAAAATGTGGTTTTCTCAGTAAATACTTTTGTCCAAATAGGAATTATAAGACCATAACAACTTATGTAACTTGAGAGATAATTATGTTGGTCAATTTCAGTTAGAAAAAGAAGATGAAATGGATGCTTGGTTAAATTGACCAGTTGCTTGACTGACTTCCCTGATTTATTTTGCTACATTCATAAATCTTTTAACTGAACTGATCTTAAAAACTGAATTATGAATTCTGTGCTCTATATTATAGGAGACCAAATGGATGAATGAATGAATGAATGAATTTTGCAAAAAAATTGAGCACTTAATAAGGAAGATTGAGTTGATTTGGTTAGAGTGGTTAAATTAACTTCATAGGTTACATTGTATATTTAAGATTATGTCCTAGTAACTGATTATTTCTATGAAAGCTTCAGAAATGTTCAAATTCTAAAGCCCAATTGATTCAGTAGTCACAGCTGGAATAATGTTGGCAATATGTGTATTGTGTGCATGTGTATGTGCGTGTGCATGTGCATGTGCATGTGTGTGCATGTGCGTGTGTGTGTGCATATGTGTGTCCGTGTGCGTGTGCATGTGCATGCGTGTGTATGTGCGTGTGTGTGTGTGGGTGTGGGTGTGTGTAGTGAAGCTGCAGTTGCATTTATATAATGAGCTCCTGGTGTGAAAATTATCTTGACCCATGCAAATCAGCAATTCATCTGTGAATTAAAGATTAAGAAATTTTCTTGTAGTATGGAGAGATTATTATTTGTTTATTGGGATATCAGTAATATTATAATGCAGAATTTAAATCCATACCATCCTGATTACGTGAGTGGGTTGCAATCTACTCTACCACACTGCTTCTTACTTAGATGCCACAAAGCAAAAATTACTCTGGAGTAAGAAACACACTCCATAACTATCTCCCCATCCCAGCAAACATTTATGAAGGGCTTCCTATGTTCCAGGCCCCTTGCTAAGCACCAGAGGTCAAAAAAAGAGGTAAAAAGTTCCTGTTCTCAAGGAGCTTACAGTCTAAGGGGGAGACAACATGAAAACAAATATACACAAAGGAAGTACTAGACAGGATAAAGAGGATATAATTCAAATAGAAAAGGCAATGGAATTAAGTGGTATTTGGGAAGGCTTCCTATAAAAGGTGGTATTTTAGTCAGGACTTAAAGGAAGCAGAGGAAGTCAGTAGTTGAAGTAAAGGAGGAAAACATTCCAGGAATGGGGCATAGCTAAAGAAAATGCCCAGAGCTGACAGATAGAGTGTCTTTCTTTGTGGAACAGTCAGGAAGCCAGTGTTACTCGATCAAAGAATACATAATGGAAAGTAAGGTGGAAGACTAGAAAGGTAGGAAGGAGTTAGGTGGTAAAAGAATTTGATTTCTAATCAGTGCATTGTATTTGATCATTGAAGCAATAGGAAGCCACTTAAATTTGTTGAAAGTTTTTTGGTGTGGGGAAGTGAGGGAAGGCCATATGACATGATCAGACTGGGACTTTAGGACAATTTCTTTAGTGGCTCAGTGGAGGATGGATTGCAGTAGGAAAAGAGTTGTAGTGCACATACCAATAACCTGGCTATTGTGATAACCTAGGCATGAGGTAATGAGGTTCTGTCTTAGAGAGATGGCAGTGTCAGAGGAAGGAAGGAGGTAAAGATGAAATTGACAGTTCTTGGCATTAGTTTAGATATGGGGGATGAGAAATTATGAGAAATCCAGGATCATTCCTAGGTTATGACCCTGAGGAACTGGGAGGATGGTGTTGCCCTCAGTAGTAACAGGGAAGGTGAGAGAAGAGAAGGGTTTGGGGGGGAAGATAAAGAATTCTTTTGGTGGCATATTGAGTTAAGATGTCTATTGGACACCCAAATAAAGATATCTGAAATACACACACACGTATACACACACACACACACACACACACACACCTCTAGACTTTGACTATAGTGTGCATTTCATTCATGCCATATAGAACTGACTTCCTTTTCAGTTATGTAAGTTAAATTCCAAACAATTGTTTACTCATTACACACTTAAGTGGCAATCTTTGCCAATGGGCAATTCAAGTGCTTTCAATGTCACTGAAGCTAGTATTTCCTAACTCTTGATAAGACTTTAGTAGGTGGATTTTTATAATATGTTTGAGTTACCCTAATGAAGCTAATGTTTAAATATGCATTTCTTCTAGACAACCACGGAGGTCCCCCAAGTGTTCCGGACTTATATAGGAAAACTTGTGGGGAAGCAGGAGCAGCAGATGGAAAAACATTTGGTCAAATTCACTGCCCATAGTATTTGTTTGCCAAAGTACTTGAAAGAAATGGTCCATTTTGGAAACATTTTCTGAAAGAACAAATGTTTGCAACTGAAACAAACATTTGGGCTATTAGGAAGTGCCCAAATAAAACATTTTCACAACTGAAATAAATGTTTTACTGAGGAAATGCTTGCCAGTATAAATATGGCATTTGAGGTAATGAGAACTATGCAGTCATGTCACAATAACTAGAGCCAAGATAGAGGAGTGAACATTTCTTTGCCCCATCATTTAGATTAAAAGCCTGTTCCATTAAGAATGTCTCCTCTAATGATCTCTAATCTCATAATTGATGCTTTCACATTAACAGAGTTGAACTGGCAAGAACACCTGGACTGTACACAAATGACTCTTACTTACAACACCCCACCTTAAGGAGTTGTGATTTTTTTCAGCATGGGAATGGTTTCCATTGACACAGATTAGAATTTATCTTGCACTAGAGTGAACTGCTTTTATGAAGTCTGGTGGCCAGGTTTCTTTTACTTGATGGCCAGTTTCCTGGGGCTTGACCTTTCTGAACTTAACCATTCCTGGTCCTGGCAAAAAACACACAATCCACTGCTGATTCTAAAATTAAAGTCTTTCTGGAATAGTTAGACCTATGAGATTTTGTACTATTGATATTGAAGGCCATTCTCCCTGCCACGATGACTCATGCAAATGTTTCTGGTGAACAGATTTGAATATAAATTATATTAATGTGTCCACTCATCTGTTTCACAGATAAAGTGGGAGAACTGAGATTATATTTAATTAGCCTAAATTTTAGCCATGCCCATTTCACATGGAATAAAATCTTTCATTATTGGGGACTATTTTCCATATTAATGAGATTCATTTAATTTAATTAATTAATGAGATTTCCTATGTGTCTCCTTTGCGTCTTCCTATGAAATATCATTTATGCTAATTAAATAAACCATTGTTGAAAATGTCATTCATTTCATTTCTTGAAATTATGCATAATTAATGAGATTTCCTATGTGTTCATACTTTAGGGACACCCTGTACAATGTAGTGAAGGGCACCATGGTACAGAGGATAGGGAACAAATGTTTGTGTGGGATAAATTGTGTCCAAATCCTGACTCTAAAACATACTGTCTACGCAACTCTGGACAAGACCCTCAAATTCTTAGTACTCTAGGCAATTCCTGAATATTATAAACTTCAGAGAAGACACAGATCTATATTGGTAAAGGAAGTTTCCTACCATGGAGTTCCCTAGACCAATGAAATCAATGTCCAGTATCCAATTACCCCATTAAACAAAATAAAGGAAGCAATATTGATCTATAACCCTTGGTTTGTCCTGGCTTCATACACAATGCAGTTACTTATGTTGGACAGATAACTTAACTTTTCAGTATCTCTTAATTTCCTCATCTCTGAAATGGAGATCCTGAGACTCCTGATACCTAAACATAGGATATCTGTGAGTACGAAATGAGAAAATGTGTTTTATAAGAATTAGTTTGTATGTATGTTACTCATTATTAGTATGATCCAATCATTCAGGAAAAATCAGCTAAGCTGTCATATACTGATCAATTAACAATCTTTTGGACCTAAATGAAAACAATGCATCCTCTCATTCAATTTGTTCATGGAAATCTGTCCTCCATATGCTCATCGTTGCCAGATAGATTCTGTGATCTTGAACAAGGTCTTTCTTGGACATCAGTTCCTTCACCCTGAAAAGGAAAAAAATAAGACTAGAAAACCATAATTTGATTGTATATGAGTTCATCCTTGAGGTCCAATGCCCATTCAAAAATCTTTCTACTATATTACAACACCCAGATTCCTCCATATTATGACATTCAATTTTCATTTTATTCATTTCAATTTGAAGACCAAGAACATAAATTGCTGGCATTTTTTGTCAGAATGGGAATGAGAAAAGTGGATAAATACCAATTGCAGAAGCTATAACCTGAACTTTGTCACATGGGAACTATAAGCAAAGTCTTACATAGGTTCATAAAAGAAGATTGATCACATGAGGTTTGAGATTATTGGAATAGCTACGATAAAGAAGCTGGGAACATTAGACAATACTTTGTGTAGTAACCTTTCACTAGTCATATGGTTGTTTGTCTTCCTTTATTTGTCTTGTTCATTTGAAGATCTTTAACTCAGTTAACAAGAATATTGGATTGAGATATTGAAGGTATCTTAACAAAGACATTCTAATCTCCCTTTTAAAAAATGTATAGAAGGTGATTAGATTAGAATACTTTCTATGTAGTTGGATATACGCAGTTGGACTCCATGGTTATGCTCTGTGCCCTTGGTAAAGGGTATGCATGATCACAGGTCCCTGAGTCTTCTTTTTGTTTGCATGATGTAGGAAAAAAAAGAGCAGTGGCAAAGAAAATTGGAAACTGATGCAGAAAGGACTACCACTATGTGGACCAAAGGAAGCAAGGAGAGATGTCCTCATCTCTTTTCAAAGCAGTCTCTTTTCTGGGAACAGTCAATGAAAGTTTTCCTCTGAACACAGCAAAAAGAAGAGAAGGGGGAATTCTCTCCACTCTTTCCAGCAACTGTTAGGATGGCCATGAGCCCATGTTAGTGATATTCTCTACTTTTTTGTATGAACCTAGCTTTCAACCTAATGCACAAGAATAGTGATCCAGAGAGACGAACATTTCTATTCCAAACAGTGGTGTTGTGGGGTCATAAGGTTGAAAGTTATTCTGCGCTGATTGAAAGAGGAGGAAATTCCTGCAACTTCAGTGATTCTCACAGAGAAGGAATAGTATCACCAAAAGAAACCATTAGGAAGATTATGTTGTTCATCTGCTAAAGCCCAAGATATGCCCTCACTTCCTAGAAGGTCTAGACTTTGAGAATAGCTTTAATGGCACAAATCTTAAGAAATATAAATTACATGCATAGGAACCCAAAAAATATTTCTCATTTTTAAAAAAGTGTTCATTTATTCTTATGAGTCTGTCATATTTTCATTATTTTCCCCTTGTGGGAGATAAAATGAATAGCTGTCATAAATCTCACATCTAATACTTGTATATTAAGTAACTTTTATTGATGCAACCCTGTGAAGTCCTTTAAGCAGAAGTCCTACTCATGAGTTGTACCTAAGCTTGGATCAAATTATTTGCATGGGACTCCAGAATCATAACATAATAAGCCAGAAGGTGAGAAAAAAAATCTGAATTCCTTCTCTTTGGGGCCAAGTTCCCTCAAGACTAGATTGGTACAAGTGAGCCTAAAATTACAGTCATTTTGAGGAAGGAAAATAAATATGAAAATTCCAGGACCTGCAGTGGTGAAATAACTAGCAAGCATTATTTGAATAGTGGCAATGGAGGATTCTGAATCTTAGCCCACTTATGACAATCCCTTCACTGATGATGATCCTTTGCTTTCTTCCTTCCTTCTTTCCTCCCTTCCTTCCTTCTTTCCATGCTTCCTTCCTTCTTTCCTTTCTTACTTCCTCTCTCTCTTCCTCCATCTTTCCTTCATTCTTTTCACAAACATTGATTATTTGCAAATAATTGTATTGGGTGCTAAATGAAGTTTTTTTTTCTTTGTTTTGTTTTCTTTTGTTTTGTTTGTTTGTTTTTTGTACAGAGCACTGCCTTAAGAAGTTGGAAAAAATGCTAGAAGGCTGAATGAGTTTGTATGCACTCCCTGTACAAAGGCTTTACATATCTTCAGAAATTGGTGACTGAAGTTCAGGGGAGAAACTATGCCTTGATGTGTGTCCATGCAATTAATTTACATAAACAAGGTAAATTCAACTCATGGGAGCTGATGAAGTCACCGTTAGTATTAGAATATCTACATAACAGAGATTCTGTCACTAGTATGAGATCTTTTGTCATCAAATTAAGACAATATGGAAGATTATTCTGCTCTGTTAATCAGAGATGGATGGATAAATCATGATGGATAAATCATGAAAACTTTAAGATTCTGGGAGGCATTGTTGTTTATTAGAAAGGGTATTAGATGAGGCATCAGAAAATTTGTTATCAGTTTGTGGCACATATATTTTAGCTATGTGATCTAGAAGAAGAAACTTAGTATCTCTGAATATCGGTTTCCTCGTATATAAAATCTGGATTAAAAATTAATTATTTGCTTCACAAGGTATCTATGATGAAAACACTTACAAATTTAAAGCATTATATAAATATGAATTGGTATTATTTATCTTTCCCCTAGACTTTTTCAGTTTCCCATCTTGGTTCCTAAGTATCTAAGGATTTAATGTTGTCCTTTAAAAGTTCCATCCCCTTGTCCCCTGCTATGTAGACATATGAATAATAAATATTGATTCTAGTAAGGGCATAAAGGTGTTTCTTGTCTGTGGGAAAGAAGTATATGGCATTTAAAAATGAAAAAAATGAGACAACTCCAATTTCTTTTATTTTTTTTTATTGTATAATATGTGTAAACAAAAGAGAGCTTGAAAAATAGGAGGGAAGGGGACATTATAACAAGAATGTTAGTGCAATTGTTTATACTTGTCTTGGGCTTATGATCAAAATGTCCTTCTTAGATACTGTTAATGAGATCCTATGACTCTGAATTCATTCTTTTCACCAGCTTTGAATGTTCACTTTTGATTCTAAGATAGTTATACTTCCCTTTTCCTTTTCTAACCAGAAGATGTGAACTTGCACCTATGAGGATTCCAATAAAAATAGGGGAAATAAAGCACAGCTTTGTTCCAGCAAGTTTTCCTGAAGCTAAGCACAGACTGTAATTGGGTCCTGTGGCACTTTGGGAAGGCTCTGAAGCTCAGAGTGAAAAGGTAAGACTGACTTACAAAGTAATCCTTCTGAAGGACTTCCTGATCCACTGTCTGTGCACCTATTATTTCAACATTCGCAAAGTCGAACCTTGCTTTGGGCTCTTGGCCTCTCTGTCAGTTTGTTCAAATCAACTTTTTGAATTAAAAGTTACCAAGGGAAGAGCAGAGAAGGAGAAAAGTAATGGGATTTTTTTTTTCCTGTACTTTCTTTTGATAAGGAACAACAATGAAAATTGTCATTTATTTATTTATTTTGACTCGCTCTCCATTCATTTCTCCTAAATTTGATTATATCTTTGGGACAGGTATAATTTTGACCCTGAGCTAAATGTTATGGAGAAAGAACATGAAAGACTGATGAAAATATCCTTAGGAAATATTGTGAACTTCTCATGAGAATGACAATAGGAATATTCTGAGACAGGTTAACATGGAATAGAAGGAAATAACAACTTTATTTTCAAATAGCAAATGATAAAAATATACTTGAAAGTTCTTAGCAAACTATACTTTTTCAGCAATAGTTCTTGCTCTAACTGAAACACAGGTCAATTTCATTTGTTTCATTTCAATTGAAATGTAAGTACTTATTATGTTCAATAAAATTGTTATATATTTATATTCAGATTTATGGTTTACAAAGAACTAGAGATTTGGTGTCTCCTTAAATCCTCACTAGAGCTCTGTGAAGTATATAATACAGACATTATTATCCCTATTTTAGTGGTAAAGAAACTGAGAGTCATTGAATTGCATTGTCCAAATATCTTCTTCCTAAGTAGCCAGCTTGCTGATTGAACAGCTTCTGTCTTTAACTAGTCTGTTACCAAAAATAATGTAATGCTCAAAGGAGTGTTTCTTTGTGAATGGGAAGGCCTTGCAAAATAACAGAAATGGGAGATATGATTTAGTTTTAAGGGATGTCAACAGAAAAATATTTATTTAGAAGAAAAAATGTGCCATCCATTTTGCAAGTATAACTGATGGACAACTCTGTGTTGCATTGGTGTCTATCAAGAGATTATGAATTAGACTTTCCACAAGATGAGTGGGACCAGTGTAAAAAAAAATTAGGGGAGGGCATGGAGGCAAAAAGGTGGAGTAAAAGCAGGAACTTGCTTGAGTTCATCCCCCAATCACCTACAAATACCTGTAAAAAATGATTCTAAACAAAATTTAGCACTACAGAACACACAAAATGACAATGTGAAACACATTTCTCACTGAAGGGAGACTGGCAGGTGGGTAGGAAGGGTCTATTGCTCTGGGCTGGGAGTGGAGCACAGTCCCATGTGGGTTCTGCCAGCAGATTAGGTTGGAGCAGGCCTCAGGGGACTGAATCACTGGCAGTTTCCAAACTTCTCAACCCACAAACAGCAAAGATAAAGTAGAATGTCAGTGAGGAAACAATCTTGGACTAGGTTGAGAAAAGAGCACAGTCTGGCTCTAGCCTCTAGGCTGAGGAGGTGATGGGAGTAGCAGAGGCAGCAGCAGCAACATCAATGGCTGCTTCCAGAGCTCCAGGCCTACATATGATGGTGTGGGGGGAATCAAGCAGCTGAGCATTGGACAAATTCAGAGATCTCTTTGCTGGTGCTAAGGCAGGATTTTCTTGCTTTGTCCTGCTTGGGTCTGGGTTGTAGTCTTGGGTGGCAGTCTTTAGGTGAGGAGAAGGGTTGGTAAGTCAGAGGTTGTGATGTAGCTGGAGAGGGAGTATTCCTCACAGTTCTGAAGCAGAAAAGAGTGATTGTGGTCACTCACAGATGAGACCACAGTCCAGGAGAAGAGTAAACACCTCTCTTTTGATCATCTCACCTTAGAAGAACTAAAAATTTAAAGGTACCTAGAAGTAGCTCAGAATTGCTGTGCAAAAGCCCAGAAACTTAGGACAAAGGATGCTTCATTTTGAATTCAGAGTCCTACCTTAGCAAAGAGCTCAAAAGTCAAGCAATTGACTGGGACCATGTGGAAACAGAGGGAAGAAAATCAGACTAAAGAATCTTACTTTGAGGACAAAAAAGTCAAAACTCCTACATCAAAAGACTCAAAGAAAAATAAGAATTGGTCACAGGCCAAGGAGAAGCTCAAAAAGGATTTTGAAAATCAAGTAAGGGAAGTAGAGGAAAAATTCAGAAGAGAAATTAGAATGATTCAAGAAAATTATGAAAAACAAGTCAACAGCTTGCTAAAGGAGAGTCAAAAAATACTGAAAAAAAAAAACACCTTAAAAATAGACTAATTTGGGGCAGCTAGATGTGCAGTGAATAAAGCACCAGCCCTGGAATCAGGAGGGTATAAATTCAAATACAGCCTCAGACACTTAACATTTACTAGCCGTGTGACCTTGGGCAAGTTGCTAAACCGCAATTGCCCTGCCTTCCCCCCTCCAAAAAGAAAAGAAATAGACTAACTCAATGACAAAAGATGTCCAAATGAGCAGAAGAATGTCTTAAAATCAAAATTGGCTAAATAGAAAAGAAGGTCCAAAAACTCTCTGAACAAAATAATTCCTTCAAAATTAGAATGGAGCAATTGGAAACAAATGACTTTATGAGAAAACAAGATATTTTAAAACAGACCCAAAAGAATGAAAAAAATAGAAGACAATGTGAAATATCTCACTAGAAAAATCACGGACCTGGAATGCAGATCCTGGAAAGATAATTTAAAAATGATTGGACTATCTGAAATTCATGAACAAAAAAAGAGTCTAGACTTTATCTTTCAAGTAACTATCTAGGAAAACTGCCCTGATACTCTAGAACCAGACAGTAAAATAATAATTGAAAGAACCTACTGATCACCTCTTGAAAAAGATTCCAAAAAGAAAACTCCTAGGAATATTGTAGTCAAATTCCAAAGTTCCCAGGACAAGGAGAAAATATCACTGATAGTCAGAAAGAAGCAATTTGAGTATTGTGAAAACACAAGGTCCAGCAGCTTCTATATTAAGGGATTGAAGGGTTTGGAATATAATATTATGGAGGTCAAAGGAGCTAAGATTAAAACCAAGAATCATTTAACCAGAAAAACCAAGTAAAATACTTCATGGGGGAAAAAGGAGATTCAACAAAATAGAGGACTTTCAAGCATTCTTGATAAAAAGACCAGAACTGAACAGAAAATTTTATTTTCAAATACAAGATTTAAGAGAAGCATGAAAAGGTCAACAGAAAAGAGAAATCTTAAGAGACTTATTAAAGTTGAACTATTTACCTTCCTACACGGAAAGATGATATTTGTAGCTCATGAGATTTTCTCAATATTAGGATGGTTAAAGGGACTACGTATAGAAGGGAGGGCAAATTGAGGAAGAGAAGAAAACATATTTGAAAAAAGGACAGGATCAAAGAAGAAAATAGAATAAATGGGGGTCAGAATACCATAGAGGGAAATATAATTAGTCTTTCACAATATGACTACTCTGGAAATGTTTTGCATGACTACACATGCATAACCTATGTTGAATTGCTTGTCTTCCCAACCCTCAGCTGATAGAAAGCTATCAGTTGAAAATAGCACAAGATGGTTTCATTTGATCACAGTGTAATGGTGAACAAAGAGTACTTTGCTCCATGTTCCAGTTATTCAAGTGCCTTTGAGCCTTACCTCTGATTATATCAAGTCTTTGTTAGAAACAGAAACTGTGAAGCCCATGGTGGGAGGAACTTGCTGAGAGGAAGGACATAAGAGGAATTTTGGTGGAATAGGAAGGAACAGAGCATATAAAAGCACAAGCACCAGCTGGAACCAAGCAGAAGTGGGAGGAAGGATGTCTGTGGTATCACCACTCTGTCTGTCTGTGCTGATGTTAATTTGTCAGACCTGTCTGCTGATGGAGGACTTTTCTGCTTTTATCTAAGCCCTGAGACCTTAATGGTTTAGAAGCCCTGAAAGAGGACTTTACTGTTTTCTGTTTACAGAAGTCCTGAACAAGGATTTTACTTCTATTTCCTGAGATCCTGCAACTTTACTGATGATTTGTATTTGGTTTCTCAGATAGAAGCCCTGTCAGTCCATGTTAATTTCTCAGACAGAGGCCCTGCTCATTGGTCTGTGTTGATTTCATGGGCATAAAGTGAATTGATTATAGTGCTAGCAATGTGTGTGAATATTATTTTAACTCTGCTTAGCTTAATGTGTGTAAATATTGTTGTGGCTCTATTAAACTTTGTCTTCCCAGAAACAGAAATTGTGAAGGGCTTGGAATGGACTAGTCATGGTGAGCTTCAAGATGGAACAGGAGCTGGACTAGGGACTGGAACAGGAACTGGAACAAGAGCTGATATATGCCTACCTGTGAATCCAGTCAAGAGCTGGGAGCATGGAAGAGAAACCATGGAATTTGGAAGTCATTTGAGTAAAGATGAAAAGACCTTTACTTGGGTACTTAGTGCTGACTGATGAGATTATGACTTACTGTGATCTAGGGATAGGAGACCTTTGTACTTTCCACTACCCATTAAGAATGATTACTCCTTAAGGATGATCACATTAAGGATGATTGGAAACCAGCCTCCAATAAAGATGAAAGGAAATTTTAGATGGGTATTTTATATTGATTTATTGAGATTGTGACTTACTGAATGATATCTTTTGTTTAAGACTATATGGCCACCTTAGTAATAAGGTGTTATGTTATATTGTTGTGAATGTTGTACTTTGGTTTCTGAAAATCTTTTGCTTTATTTTATTACTGAATAAATGAAGACTTCACTATACTATGTGATCAGAACCTTAAAGTTATTCATAGCAGCAGTCCTTAGGAGAGCTGCTTGTGCTTGACTTCACACAGTCAGAAATTCTGTGTCAGCCTGGTGTCTTTAGAAATATACATTATGACCATTGTCATCACAAAATGAAACACTAAAATTATAAATTTTTCCAAGTAATTCACATCACTACAATCCAATATCCTTAAGAACTTACTATATATGATTCATATGAGGAGCAAATGAGATGGAATATATAAAGATATCTGCAAACTTAAAAATGATTGTTGTTATTGCTGCTGATGCTGATGTTGTTATAGATGAGGAAACCAGGACCTAGGAATGAGGTGAATTGTGAAATGGCATATAGTCATGATTTAAAACCAGTTCCCTTAGATTCTACAGGCAATTCCACCTTTCATTGTATAGTATACACTATAGTTCTAAATGTAAAAAATCTCCTCCCCCTTTAAATCCATCCTATATTTATTGCTCCTACTTCTATCAAGAGTTGGAGTCCATGAATATTAAAAGAAAAAATAACTATATTTTTGTAATCTAATATGCATTCTTAATTTTAAGTTTTTTAAAAGTATTTAAAACATTTTTATTAAAAATTTTCAATATTATTCTGAAAAGATTTCATAGGCCTCACCAAACTACCAAATGAATACATCACACAAAAAGGTTAAAATCTCTTCATGTAGAGATGGGAAGAACAAGTGTAATTTCTCTTAACATGACACCCCTTAAAATAGATAAAGACAGCTACCCATTATCACCTAAATATAATCTCTTATAGTGCGTATAGATCTCCAATTTCTTTATCTTCCATACTTCATCTGGCATGAGATGCTTTTTGCTCAGTTTGTGTTCTTTTCTTAACTTTTCTTCTTAGTCTAAGATCATTCTGAGATTGTATACTACTGAAATATTTCTTTTTTTTGTTTTTTTGATAATGTTCTATAATCAAATGTTAAGATATATATATGTGTATATATATATATATATATATTATTATCATTATTATGTACATGCAACTGGGAATTAAGATATATAGGTACTGGGGTAGGGAGATCCATCTCGCCCTACCAGAAAGTCAGAGGGGTGATGGGGGAGGATATAGGAGAGAGCAGATTGGGGGAGGGGGTATACAGTGGGATCGTTGTTTTGGAGTGGTAGGTAGGGGAAAGATGGAGAGAAAATTTTTAACTCAAAATCTTGTGGAAATGAATGATGTAAACTAAAAATAAACAAAAGTTAATCCTGAAATATTTCTTATATGACCATTCCACACATTTGTATACATCTTGATACCTGTCCTTGCTTCTAGCTTTTGTTATGTGTCTTTTGAAAAAGCTATGTTCTTTAGAGTGTTCTATGTACATTCATGTCAGTCTGTTTAGACAACTTTCCCTTTTCTTTTCTCAGCAAACTTGACCTTCTTTTTTTGTCACCAGAATGTTGTTCCTTAGAGATTCATACCACTCCTGAGTTACCTTTCTCTGTAGAACTTTATCCTACAGTATGAGAACTATCCTTTCCCAAATCCATTAAAATTTGCTCTCCTGAAATCATCATTCTTGTAAGAACTCACATCACATTTTAGGGAGGACTTGGATTAGTAAGCATGATCCCATTCAGAGGAAGTCAACCAGGATAATAAAAGGATTAACATCACAATGCATGAGACCACATGAAAGAAGTGCGAATGTTGAGTTTAGAGAAGGGGCCTTAAGGTGTGTAGGATAGCTGTCTTAAAGGAAGTTTCAGTAAATTCCAATGACAGTTACATCCAGATTTAAATATAAAGTTTTCTTTTGATCATTGAAAGTCATTCAAAACAGATTTGGTTAGTATTATAAAACTTACTATATGTTGATTTTCTTATATATTGGTTATGCACTATATAGTCAGGTTATACTGTCCTTTTTGCTGTTTCCTACACGTGAGCCTCCATCTTCCATCTCCCTTCTTTAGTACATTAAGTTTTAAATGTTTTGAGTCCACTCTTTCACCTCTACCTCTTAGAATCTCAATTTATTTTACAGTTTAGTTCAAGTAGCACCTCCTATATGAGGCCTTTACTGATCATGTCTCTGCTTGACCCCAGACAGCAGATTTAAGAACAGTGGTCAGAAGTTCCAGAGGCAAATTTTCAGTTGAGCAAAATTAAAAAGCATTTTAACAACCAGAATTATCCTATGGTGGAATGGACTTTCTCAGGAAGTGGTAGATTGTCTATCTCTAGCATTCATAAGTCAAAGGTTTGATGACTACTTGTCATATTTTTTTTTTGCATTTTTTTTGAGAAGGAAGGTAGGGCAATTGGGAGTAAGTGACTTGCCCAAGATTACATAGCTACTTTTTTGTGTTAAGTGTCTGTGGCCGGACCTGAACTCAGGTCCTCCTGATTCCAGGGCTGGTTCTCCAATCACTGAGCCACTTAGCTGCCCTCACATATATTTCAAAGAAAATTCTTGGTAAGTTATGAATTAGAAGAGATGGAACTCTGAATTCCTATTATCTACCTTTCAGAATTTATACTACTTTCCTGAAATGGAATTTCACTCTGTGTTTCATTATGGAATGAACTGTGCTGCTAAGCTACCTCTGGGAAGTTCTGATACTATTTTCAATTCCATGTGCCCCTATTATGGAAAAGATATTTCAAACTAGAGTGTATCCTAAGGAAGAAGATAAATATGATGAAAAAACTAGAAACCATTCCACATGATGAGCAATTGGACTACCTTGGAATGCTAAATTTCAAGAAGAATTAGGGCAATATATTTGAAGAGAAATTATGTACAGATGAATAAGATTTATTCCCCTGGTTGCAGACAGCAGATTGAGGGGCAATATTCTAAATTATAGTAAGATTAGAATATGTTAGGATATGGTAGATGTTGTCATGAAGTAGATTTTGAATTACCTGAAAGGAAAAAAAAAATCAAAATAATAAATTTTATCCAAACTGCAGCTAGATACTTCACAAAATTTGCCATTTTCAGAGGACTTTATTAACAAGATGATTAATTACTTGCCAGGGAAAAAATGAATTGTTTTCTTGATTAGGTTTGGGTTGCATCAGATGAACTCTGAGGTTTCTTCCAGGTTTAAGAATATTTTGAATAATTCAGTGCTTTTACTGTGAGACTTTGCTACCAAATGATGTGCCCTTATATAACATCAATGTGATATTCATAACACCCATGGCAGCTGGTGTATGCTGGTGTAGTTGTGAATCACAAAATGTAACAGACTCTCCACATGAAGGACAGGACCAAAGCATTTTTTCCAATAACAGAAACTTGAATCCCAAATTCAGAAAGACAGATTCATCATAGTAACCAAGAAGTTGGCACACATAACCAATGTAACACCAACATTCCCAAACCTTCCCTCCATCAGGCCTTCAAAACAAAACAGACTCTCTTAAGTAAGAATGCCCCTCTCTCACTCATGCTGGTTGCTCAAGCTCCATGCTACTTGCTCCCAGCAGTTCAGGCTCTCTCCCAGACTCCACCCTGATACACCCTCCATGTTCCACCCTTTCAGCAAGCTCCTCCCCCCATGGACTCCATGCAACTACATTTGGCCTATTAAGGGGCAGAGAACATCTTCAAATTAACATTGCCATTATACCTTGCCAATCTCCTTATTCTCACTCATTTCTCACTTGGCTGCCCTCCTGGACTTCATCACTGTCTCCAGAAATTCATGTTCTTATATGATGAAATTAATTCTGAAGCTCACGCTTCCTTGGGCACCTTAACTCTGACTGAAGAGAGTAGAAAGCAGAAGGTGGATATGGTAGAATTCCAGATCCTCCATTTAAATAGGACACCTACAGCAGTCATTTTATCATTACTCACTTGGTAGCAGGCTTTCATCATGCCCCTGAGCTGTATACCCTTCCCCATCATACCTCCACTTTTCAGCTTCTTTTTATGTGTTGTATTTGCCCTTTACATTGTGAGTACTTTGAGGACAGTGACTGTCTTTTGCTTTTCTTTGCATCCCCAGTAGTAAGCACAATGCCTGGCATATAGTAAACACTTAATAAATATTTTTGACTGGCTATTAGATGTATTATCTTCCAAAATCTATTCCTTCAATTATTCACTTTCCAATCTCTCTCTTTAAAAGACAGTCTTCTCCCACTCACCCCCACTAGTTCTGTAGAGTGGAAATTAAATTCTTCCCATAATAATAGCTCACAAATGAAATGAGCTTTATGACTTATGAGGCATTTTATTCACCCTATGAGTAAGAAAATTCTATTATCATCATTTGACAGAGGACTAAACTTGAAGTTCGTAATGTTGAAATGATTTTCCTAAGGTCTCTCTGTGAAGCTCAGACTTGGGAGTTCTTGCCAAAGAATTGAAGATTTCTTGCACTGTACCTTAGCCCTGCCTAGAAACATCATTCCTCCTTCACTTAGAATCAAATACTGAAACTGACAACTGTGATTTGTGGACAAGCTGAGGGAATAAGGGGTAATAGCAGATAATCACAACTCTAAGAAACAGCAAACTATCATGTCATAAACAAATACCTGGTTGATTCATGTTTGTGAACAACAATGAATAGCAGCATTTTGACATTTTAGTCTTCTTGGATTGTCATCTTCTCAGACATTCTGGCTTATTTTGACAAATAGATGAATAGACAGATATGGATTTAGACATAAAAATATGCAACTTTGGACTTAGGGTGACATAGAGGGATTAGTATGGAAAGGGAGTAATAAAAGGCTACCAATGAAAGAGCAAAGATTCAAAGCTGTAATGGGATGTTTAAGTTATTAAGTTCAATTCCTTTATTTTACATATATGAAAAAGATGAGATTTAGAAGATTTAAGTGACTTGGTCAAGGTCACAGAGCTAATTACACAAATGAACTTTGCACAACAAAGACTAGTTCTTCTGCGTATAAATTATGTTCTCTCCCCTATTACCAAAGTGTTTCAATAAGTTTTGATTAGGTTCAGCCCTGCTGATAAAGATACTAAAGTCTTATCTGTTGATCTCTCTATTAATCAATCAATTATTCAAAAATATTATTTTAGTATTTGTTATATACTAAGGGTGAGAAGTGAGAAATGGTTATCTTCCATATTAGGAGACTGGGTGACAAAGAGGAAGTATCTTAGGGGAGGGGAATTCTAAGAAGTAGCAGGGGATTTACAAAGAGCAAAAATGGGATAAAGGTCAAAGATAAATTCTACTGGGCATGCTTAATAAGGCTGATTCATATCAACTTTCATGTCCCAGAGGAGGAGTTAGGCACTATTTTTGAACATGTTACACATGAAGCAAGAAGTACTTATCAAAGGGAAGACATAGTAGGTGAACTATGTTGACTCCTACCAATGAGAATCAGTTAGGAGTCTTGCAACCAGAAATATAGATTTAGGGCCTGCTCTTGCTTCTGTCTTGTGTGTGTGTGTCGAGTCCCACACCCGCTTCCTGAAGGAATGTAACAAAATTTTAAATGCTTCACTCATCCTGAGTCTAACTTATTGTGCCTATTTGGGCACGAGACATTGTTTCCAACACTAAGAATTACCCATAGTAGTAGGTGATAAGGATACAAAAACAGAACTAAGGCAGTCCTTGCTCTCAAGGGCCCTGAGTTCTTTTGGTAGAGATCCTCCTTTAAATTAAAGAATTAAGTTCAAAACTTCACTTGGATAATATTGAACAAGTCACATAATTTTACTGCGTTTCCATTTCCTCATCTATAAAATAAGTGAATTCAACTTGATCCCCTCGAATACTACTTCCAGTACCAAACATTTGATGCACATTATTTTTAAAAAATGCAACTTAACTGCTGAGGGGATCAGGAAAGGTGTCATGTCAAAAATGTTGTTTGATCTTGAAAAACAACAACAAAGAATTCTATGTATCAATAGTTTATATGAAAGCTCATATTTCTGTATTTCTGTATATCATATTTTTACTTCCTATATATTTAGAATCTATTCTTCTGTCTGTCTGTCCCTCCCTATCTGTCCATCACTCCATCCATCTATCTATCTCCTTAATATTCTTGATAAAGCAAAGGCTTGTATAGTTTATATACATGAATTTAAGGACAAATCTAGCTGCTGACATTTGCCAGTTATGTGATCA
This sequence comes from Pseudochirops corinnae, assembly GCA_028646515.1. Lineage (NCBI taxonomy): Eukaryota > Metazoa > Chordata > Mammalia > Diprotodontia > Pseudocheiridae > Pseudochirops > Pseudochirops corinnae. The sequence goes on from CM053591.1 coordinate 99,889,310, forward strand.
TGAAAAGATCATGACATAACTACTCTAAGCCTCAGTTTCCTCATCTGTTAAAAGATCTCTATAATCTTATTTTGAGCTTCAACTAAGATAAGGTATGTTTCACATACATAAATGTTGACTATTATTAACATTATAGCATAAGGCAGATTTAAGTGATGTTATGAATCTTCAATTCTATCTTTAGTTCAGAACTCATACAATATAGCATTATTAGAAAATGAAGCCATAAAGCAATTTCTCATAATAAACAATACACTTTGTTTTATTGAAATGAAGATCTCATCCTAGAAAAGAATGAATAACTGCTACTGACCTGATGTGAACTTTCAGATTCAAAAATTTAGGGCAGGCAGTTATCCCAAGTTGATGAAGTATTCTGCTAGATGATCTCATTTGACAAGCAATGAGCCTTCACAACTGAGATAACTCACACGATTAATCTAATTTTAGCATAATAACATAAAGACACTGAACATAATTCTGAGTACATCTTTAAATAATAATAATACTTTATGTACATTTAGTTAGCTCTTTGAATTGTACAGTGTTTCCATTTACATTCTGACATTTTGTCCTCACAGCAGTACTGTAATATAGACAGGATGATCAATTACTATTTTGCAGAATTGGTTACTGAAATTCAAAAATACAAAGAAACAGTAAGAGACATTACTGGTACCTGAACACCCATGTATTCTTACTCTAAATCAAAGCTGTAAAGCTGAGGAAGATAAATCCTGTTTGGGATCACTTTTATTCTTTGTAGCATTATGACTATACCAAACTTGGGGGAGGGGGAGTGACAAATAATCCTGGTCATAGCTTCACAGAATCATTTGCATCAAATTGGAGCCTCCTACTATGAATAATGGTAATGAATTATTAAGAACTTTAAATGGTCTAATTTTACAATTACAAATTACAAATAAAAATTTATATATAATAAAAACTTTGTTGCTAAAACAATATAAGCACATTAATTGATCATTCTATGAATGAATTGATGTTATTAAAATAATTTTTAAAAACTACACTGAACAGCGTCTTAAAATCAAATAGTTTTCAAAAATTATCAGAAAAGTGAGGTTCCAGTTTTTCATGTTTTTGCTCTCTTATCTTCAGATAGTGACTAAAAAAAACCTGTGACATTTAATTTTGGCAGCCTTCTATCATCCCTTCTCTTTCTCTTCCCTTGAACCCAGTTTGCTAAATTCCCAAGGCATCTGTCTTACTTTCTGCTATGGTATAACTCTTTATAAAGTGTTATCTTCTGAATAATTAACTTCTACTCTTAATGTGTGAGTGTATGTATGTGTGTGTGTGTGTGTGTGACAGGTAGACAGACAGACACAGAGAGAGAGAATGAGAGACAGAAGGAGAGGAAGAGAGAGAGAGAGAGAGAGAGAGAGAGAGAGAGAGAGAGAGAGAGAGAGAGAGAGAGAGAAACTCTAATTTTTGCAAGGGAATATATATTTTAATACTAATACATATTATAAATTTTTCAGGATCAAAGAAAATTAATTTTTGTAAATTTTCAAATGATAGAGGTTTGACTATGTTTCCAACTGGTTTTACCTAAATTTTACCAATTCGATTTTGTTTTTCCTGATCATCTTCATAAGGTTGGACGTATTTATAATATTTAATGATGTTTTCTTTTTTGCATAAAAGTGTTCATATAAGTGGTTGTGAAGATCTGATTTCTAATTTTTTGGAGCTGTGAAAATATATGAATGCGTGTTCACATGTATGTGTTTCTTATTATTTGCCTAAATTCAGTGTTTTGAAAGAAGCTAGTGTGAGTGAATTAAAATATTTCAATATTTCCTTATAAATTTGATTTATATGTGTTAAGTCAAGTGAAACCCTTTATTTCATAGGCTAGGGTTGAAACCCATGCATGTATATAGATATACACAAAGCATAGTAAGAGAGATGATGCTGCAGAAGAATAAATTGAATGTTTAGGACTGTCATATTATGAATTCAGAAGAGATATTGAAATGCAGCATTGTGAGTAAAAGAGTCTCCTCTGGGATTCACATTTCACTGAATTTCAGGGCCATAATATTTCATATTTGGGGCCAACTAGAGAAATGTATGTTGTAAAAAAAAATTCCCTCTACAACATACTTGACAAATATCATTTGCCTTATTTTAAGCCTTCAAACAGTGCTGATGTGGGATATGGGAGGAGTCAGGAGACTATTTGTTACCTTCAAAGGCACCCCATTACACATTAGGAAAGTTATAATTGTATAAAAGTTTACATCATCTATAGTACTGTGGAAGGGGTTTAAGTTTTGTTGTTGTTGTTTTTGCAAACAACACTTTTATTTCTGTTTTCTGTTCCAAACAAACAGACAAAAAAATGAATCCCTCTTCCAGTCTTTCAACTACCAGAAGGATTTTAATGAAAAAATGTAATTATCTTAGTTGCGGTTTGCTACCTTCCAAGATAACTTATTTTCTTGAAAAAAATGGAGGGAACAGAAAAATATATTTTCAAGGAGTAGCTTTTAGTAGCATATTGAAAATTGCATAATCATTGCTTTTCTTAGTATTACTCTAATAAATGGGCATATAGTTAATATAATCATTAATTCCACTCCTCATTTTACTTCTTAAACACTTTTTCTTAAAGTAATATCTCCTAAAAGTACTTTTGTTCTTCTAAACTACAATTTGTGCTCAAATTCCTTTTTCCTCCACTTAATAGTGTTTTTATCCAATTACAAATGAAGAT
>CM053591.1:99892555-99926766 GCA_028646515.1 Pseudochirops corinnae
ATATATACACACACACACAATCATATGAAGTATATTTCCACATTAGTCATATTGTTAAAAAAAAGAATCGGAACAAAAGGGAAAAACCATGAGAAAAAAAAACAACAACAAAAGCAAATAGTATGCTTCATTCTGCATTCCCATTGTTATTGTTTTTGTTTTTTGGGGGGGAGGATGTGAATATTACTTTCCATCACAAGTCTTTTGGAATTTTCTTAAATCATTGTATTGCTGAGAAAAGCTATTTCTATCAGAGTTGATCATTACATATTGCTGCTTATGCTATGTATAATGTTCTCCCAGTTTGCTTACTTCATACAGCATCAGTTCATATATGCATTTCCAGTTTTTTTTTCCCCTGAAATCCATCTCCTCATAATTTCTTACAGCACAATAGTACTCTATTGCATTTATATGGCAAAACTTATTCAATCATACCCCAAATGGTGGGCATCCCCTCACTTTCCATTTTTTTTTTACTACCGCAAAAAGAAGTTGCTCTAAATATTTTTTGCATGAGTTTCCTTTCCCTCTTTTTGTGATATGATCAATATACTCAATGCCACTTAATAATTATATTGTCTTGAGAAAATCCCTTAAAATTTCTGAATCTTGTTTGTCTCCTATGTGAAATGTAGACGTTGGGCTAGTTATTTCCAAAAGGTCCTTGAAATTCTTAATCTTACGGCATATCATAAATACAAATTCTGCTGGTTGGTTCTAATTGTAAAGCAAGAGAGAAATAATTTTACAGAATTACTGAGCAATGAAACATCTGTGTCTATCATATTCAGCAAGATGAAAGTGATGTCACAGGAAATAATTTGTTTATAAAAAAACCTGAGTAAAGTCATATCCCAACTCATATATTCAACAATTTTATCTAAATCTTTATTAAATTCTAGTTTATTCTCATGTATAAACTATAAACATATTCAGGTTTTTTAAATTTCATTTTCCAGTTATACAGTTAATGAAGCTATGATTTAGCCTGAAGTACATTTTAATCCCTAGAAAACAGAATTACTATTGAGTATCTCAGAGTAAAAATTCATATATATATATATTTTTTTTTTCCTATCTGTGAACATAAATGAAAGCATTACAAACAACAGATGGTAGTGTTTTCATCAACATGTAAAGTTTTTATGAACTGAATAATACAGAAGAAAAAACCATTCAAGAGCAGTCCTTGGAAACTTGTCATGACAAATTATATCAAAGTGAAAATAAATACATCAGATAGATTGCAACATTGTCACCTAAGGATGGATGGGTCCTCTGTCTACTTTCTTTTTAATATGGCATTGTAAAACAAATAAATAAATAAATAAATAGAGAAATAAATAACTATTTATGAAAGAAATACTTGAGCCACGAAACCTCTTTAGAGCACAGCTATGTTTTGTAAACTATGGGGAACATTCTGTTACAAGTTGACTTTAAAATTCTTATAATGATGGGAAAATTGGCATTGTCTAATACAGCACAATGAACTACAAAACAGAAGACATACAAATAAGGAAATATTAAGGATTGGAGAAATTCCAGCTGTAGGATCTTAACTGCCTAGAAAAGAGGGGGGATAAATAGGTAAGGGATAGATCTGGGTAAAATAGTACCACCCAGTTCACTATAGCTTAGACTACATTAGTTCAAAATCACAGAATCAGAAATTCATATCTCAAATGGATCTTAGATACCAAAGAGGCCAAGCCCCCTCATTTTATAGATAAGATAACCGAGGTCTAGAGTTCAGTAGGTTGCCCAGAGTTACACAGCTAGTCATGTCTTTACCTCCCCCCCAAAAAAAATACGCAGAAAGAAAAGTTGATAGAGTAATAATCCTGCATGGGATTCTGTAAACTAGATACTGCCTGTATATATGGGGCATTTTTCTTATCATTTGGGACGGACATTTGCCTTGAAAATGGTCCATTTCATTCAGCCTTTCAGAACCTGATCAATTACTTTAGACAATTCTTGCTTTGATTTCCCTCATACTTGACTGGATTGACAACACTTTCTTCAAGCTAGGATTGCCTCTACTCCTTTAGGAGAATGGGACCCTTAAGCTAAGTTTAGAAGCTATGTGAATCTAATGGTCAAAATGTTACAGAGACAGTGTTGGATTGCTATGGGTGAGAGTCATGATGACAATTGCATTCTGTTTCATAGTGCTTAACTAGACCACATTTCTTCACTGTGACTAGTAGCACATCATATGCATATCAGAAAACCATCATCAGAGAAAAAACTTTTGTTATATAAACTCATTATAATATTAATAGCAGTAATAAACTGTCAAATTCTATCTATTTGTCTGGTTATTCTGCAGACTATAAATTTAAAGATGCTTTATTTGTCTACATTTTATATTTGTCTAAAAACCCTTTTTCTACTTGCCTCCAGGGTACTTTCCTAACTTGTGTTAAAATATCTACTACTGATTGATTAAGTTAGATAAATGACTTAAGTGGAAATTTTTGGATAAAACCATTATTAGCATGTACATGTTATTAGAAGGAATGATGAAGGTGGGCAGAGGGTGAAAGTTCCCCTCTAGCCTTATACAATCAGTGCATTAGTAAAAATTAGTTTATCATATTCAGAACATATATTCTCATAAAATACTAGTTCTTAAAAATGAGGTTTAAGAGAAGAAAGTTTAAATGACCACTAAATAGGGCAGCAGCCAACTCTGAGTGATCCAGAAAAAATATATGTTACTAACAAGGATGGGTGGTTCTATATGGGTCAGTTCAAGGAACTTTAAGTAGCTTAAGTAATGTAAACATGTTAGCAAGGCCTTGAGAGGCAGGATTAAGATGGAGTAATGACTAGGATTGATCCTGAAGGTTCAAAAATGGATAGCAATTAAATTATACTAAAGGCTAATTCTATTTCAGATCTAACAATATTCATTTAATTAGCCAACTGGGTGCAGACTGTTTTTCCTAAAGTATATTTTATTGGGAACCACATAGTGATACCTTTAATGAAACTTTTTTCCACTTAAATTATTGATTAATTAGATTCTTAGAACTCTATTCTTCCCTTAATTTTCACGATGTGATGATTTTTACTTGGTGATTTTTCTCCCCTGGAGGTAAAGTAATAATAAAAACAAAAATAATCATTTCTGTTTATATTTCACTTTAAAGTCTGCAAATCACTTTATATGTCTTATCTCATTATGTAGTCACTTCAGTCTAGGAAATATGTGTTATATATATATATATTATTATCCTCTTTTTAAAGATGAGAAAACAGACTGAGAGGTTGCATGTCTAGGGTCACACAGCTAATAAGGGTCTGGGACAGATTTGAACTGACATTCTTCTGACTCCAAACCTAGCAATCATACAAATTCAGTGGAAAAAATTAAATGGCTGCTATTTTTAAAGAGGGGGTCATTTTAAATGAGTTACTCTAGATATGTCCACTTGCTCCATAAATTTCTGTGATTTTCATAAACTCACCAGATGATTATTAAAAATATTGAAGGTGGAAATGCTTAACACCATTATATTCAACATGCAGCCAATTATACCAAAAATTGATTTTTTAAAAAAAAGTGCATTTAAATTATGATATAGTCTAACATCTAGCACACAACTGTTAATAACAACTGTTATTATTTAACATTGCATTTAGTCCGTATCTCTAAAGCACTTCTGTTATTATTTGTCTAAATAAAAATGCTTTAAGTCTTCTTGAATAGCGGGAGAATGGAGAATAGAGTTTGAATCTTTGCTCTGACAGTTATTAACTGTGCAACTCTGGGCAAGTCATCTAACTTTGAGTCTGAATGCTCACTTAAAGACAAGGATAAATAAAATTTGCTCCCCCATTACCTATAAAAATTCTATGTAAATACTGAAGTAATATAAAAGTAAATAAATTTATTCCTGTAATTGTAATTATCTTAAAATTCTCTAACCATTAAAAAATACTGTTTCGTCCATAGTTTTCTGGGATCCTTTAGTAGAAATGATCATTAAATACAATAGATTGTATTTATCTTGCATTAAAATTTATCAGTGTTGATAATCTAGGACTTGAAATATGGGACTGACAACATGACTGCTTCAAGAAAAATATCATATTTACTAAGAAATCTCACATATCATACTCCGAGAGGACTCACTGGGCTTATATTCTTATTTCCCAAAGATAATATTTATTCATTTTTTTACCTGATAGAAGTTAGTTAATTTCTCTGATAAACTCAATCTTTGTTTCTAATGGAGGAATATATCAATGTGCCAAAGATCTATGCTTTCATTAGAGTTAGATTTCACTAATGTTATAAAATTCCAGGTGCAGATGGGTTACACAGTGGGTAGAGCACCATGTCTAAATTCAGGAGGACCTGAGTTCAAATCTGACCTCAGACACTTACAAGCTATGTGACCCTGGGCAAGTAACCTAATTACCTCAAAGAAATAAAAAAGAAAACTATAATTCACCAGTGTAGGTCATAACTTTAAAATATCTTAGTAGATAGCTATTTGAGAGTTGCCTGAAATTGAAAGATGTTAAGTGTCAGACATGAGACAGGAATTCAGGGGAATGATAGACCAGCTTCTACCAAGGAGGTAGAGCAAAACATTAAAGTTACATCTCAGCAATCAACAAACACTCTAAATGAGAGATCAAATTATTATTTTGCTGATAATCCACATGTAAGAAAGGGATGAAGAACATCTTAATAAGGCAGATTATACTGTGGATATTGAGTGAATTTTTCCCCCATGGAGAGCTAGATTTTGGACATTTACTAGCACTCCACCCCAGATGACATCATCAAATTGCAAAATTAGAAGGGACTTGTACAGTTGAACCCATACATGAACCATAATAGACTACATTTCTGTAATGGACTTGACAAGTCAATCTCCAGTCACCTCTTCCTGAAGATGTCCTCTTCATTTGCCACCCACAATTATCCCTGTTTCTTCTGCTGCTCTTCAACTTATTCTTATAATTATTTAATGACAGACATTTAGGAGAAAACAGCCCCATATTGTTTATATCCTTTCATCCCCATCCTCCTAAACCCTATTCCACCACTGTCAAAATCCAATATTTTCCATCCCTTTGACTACGCACTCTGAAATTTTCTTTCTATAGTGAAAGAACCTCTCTCTTCATCTTGGACCGCTTTCTTTCACATTCTCCATCTATTACCCCTCACTGATACCTGGTTCTCCTCTGATGACACTGCACCCATATCTTTTATAACACTGATTATTCCTCATATACTCTGTGATTCAGATAAATTAACTTTGTCTCTTTTACTTATAGGATACTCCATCTTTTGGTTTAGTGTTTTTCTACTAACTATCCTCCATGTCTACAAATGCATTGCACTCTTTCTCACCCCTAAATCATAGAGACCTTCTAATTTTTAAGATTCAATTCAAGTACCATTTTTGCATGAAGCCTTTACTGATCGCCCCAAGTGCTAGCATGCCTTTGCCATAATCAATATTTAACAAATTTTTACACATGTGAATTTGCTGAGTTTGTATTTATGCTATATATGTTTTTAATTTATATTTTGTGTACTATTGCAGTACAGCCTGCTTCTGATCACAAATTGTTTCATTTATTGTTTTTCTATCCCCAGTGTTTAACACATAGCAGGTAGTTATAAATTCTTTATTGTTTTGTTACCAAGGAAAATTAGATTATGGTGACAGAGACAGTTAATATAACAAAATAACAGAAAAAGAGAAGCTTTGAGTTATACTGAATTAACTATGCAAGAAAGAAAGACCTGGGGATAAATAGTGCCTCTGATGCATACTGGCTCTGTGACCCTGGGCAAGTCAAATAAGCTTTCTGAGGATGTTTCTTCATTTATAAAATGAGGTGAATTAGATTAAATAAGAAGTCCCTTCCATATATAAGACTATGGTCCTATGCTTTTTCAGTTACCTGAGAAACTCCTTGAGACTATAAATTGCAATGGAAGTGTCCATTTTATTTTGAGTTTTCTGAAAACTAATCAGTCAACAAGTATTTATTTAGCATTTACTCCATGGCAAGCACTGTACTATGTGCTTAGGATAGAAGGACAAAGAATGAAATAATCATGATGCACAAGGAGCATAAACTTTATTGGAAAACATTCATATTATGAAGAGAAATCACAGGTCTCATTACAAAAAATATTTAAAGTGATATAAAAAATTAGAAAAAACAGATTACATATAAATTTTACTATATAAAAACATATATTCTACAGATTACATATATATAATACCTAACAATAATAATCAGTTCCTCAAAAGTTTACATATTGTAACCTAGTGAAGGATTTAGAGAGGATTTGGCATGAAATATTTTGTAAAATTTGTTATTCTTTTTTGGACAAAGTAACTAACTACAATTTCTTTTTTTTAATTTTATTTATTTATTGTAGTTTGCAACATTCATTTCTACAAGACTATAAGTAACAAATTTTCTCCCCATCTCTCCCCTACACCCTGACCCAAGATGGCAAGCATATTTATTAGCCCTTCCCCCAGTTTTCGCTCTCTTTTATCCACCCTTATCCTCCCCTTATGCCCTTTCTCCTTACTTTCTTGTAGGGTAAGATGAATTTCTGTGTCCCATTGCTTGTATATATTATTTCTGGTTTGCATGCAAAAATAATTTTTAACAATTTCTTTTTAAATTTGAGTTCAAGGTTCTCTCCCTTCTTCCCTCCTCATCCATCCATATTGAGAAGACAAGAAATTCAATATAGGTTACACATATATAGTTATGCAAAACATTTCCATAGTAGTCATATTATGAAAGACCAACTATATTTACCTCCATCTCATCCCCCCCATTCCTTTTCAAAAATGTTTGCTTCTAATTACCCTCTTCCCCAATCTGCCTTCTTTTATCATCTCCCTCTCTTATACCCTTCTGTAATGGTAATGTAATTTCAATTTGAAGATCCCTTTGTATTGGCAAAGCTAAGAGGTACTTAACACTTAGTAATTAATCAAGCCTCTGTTAAAGACAAAGAAGGTATGAATTCCTGTTGCTAATGTAACTGGAAGGAGTTGGCTGAAAAAGGAAGCAAATGAAGCCTGTACATAACGAAAGACCCTGGCTGGGAAAGTCATATCTTCTTTGAGCAAGCTCTGTGGAAGCAGAAACTGCTCCCACTGGGGAGGCTGAAGAGGAAAGCCACTCCCCGCAACCCACCCCACCTTCATGCCTGCCAGACTGAAGAGAATAATTTTGATTTGGAAAATCTGGATGAAGTGATTTTGATTCTGAGAATCAGCTGAAATTTCTGCTGAGTCTGAGAGCTAGCCAGAGATGCTCAGGATTTCTGAGGGCCAGTCAGAGCTGAGGGCCAGCCAGAGCTGCTGAAGCTGTTGAGGATTTCTGAGGGCCAGCTGGAGCTGCTGAAACTGAGGAAGCATGACTGTGATGCTGGTACCTCGTATGAACCTATTTGTGGCTTTGTTAAGCCTTGTCTTCCCAGGAATGGAGACTATGAAGGATTAGAGATGGACTGGACACTGTGAGCTCCAATGTGGAGCAGGAACTGCACAGAGAGCTGGACAAGGACCTGAGAGCTGTCTATCTTTGAACTCAGGTGACAGTTTGGTGAATCCAAGTAGGATCTGGGACCATGGAAGGGGATCCAGTCAATCTGAGAAACCACCCCAAGTCAAGATGAAAGAAGACTTTACTTGGATATTGTGTACTGACTGAGAAATTGTGATTTACTAGTGACCTAGGGGTGAAGGGTTTGCATATTTTCTGATGATTTGAATAGTGAATGATGAAGAATGACTGAATGATTGAGTTGATTGAATGATTGATTGACTAAATGATTGTACTTAGTGATTGATGAATAAATAAGTGACTGATTTGTAACTTAGTGTGCCCCACCAGTACAGAACTTTGACTATTGTACTTTGTGCCCCTTAATGAAGCAAACCTCCTTAAGGATGATTGAATGATTGAATGGTTGAGTTACTAAATGGTTGTTCTTTGCTCAAAATTTTGTGACCACCGTGGTGGAAACTACGTGGCCATTTTCTGTGATAGGTTGCTGTAAATGCTGTATTTTCATTGTCTGTGATAAGTTGTAACATTGTGAATCCTGTACCTTAATTTCCATGAATGTTTTGCTCTGATTTGTTATTGAATAGAGTGTTGCTATACTGTGTAACCCAAACCTTGAAAGCTGTTCACAGTAGCATTCTTCTGGAAAGTTGCTTGTGTGTGGCATTACACCTTCCCTCTTATTTTCCTGTAGGGTAAGATATCCAATTCAGTGTGTATGTTGTTCTCTCTCTAAGTCAAATTTAATGAGAGTAAGGTTGACTCATTCCTTTTCACGTCCCTGCCTTTCCCCTCCATTGTAACAGCTTTCTTTCACCTCTTTTATGTGAGATATTATTCTCTATTTTATCTTTCCCTTCCATCTTCTCCCAAAATATTCTTCCCTCATCTCTTAATTTTATTTTTAAATATCATACCTTCATATTCAACTCACCCTGTGCCCTCTGATTATGTATATATGTACACACATACACACACATATACAAACATACACCCAACTATATATACATAAATGTATGTGTGTGTATAGCTATACAATACTCCTAGGAATTTTCTTTTGGGGATCTTTTTCAAGAGGTGGTTACTGGATTCTTTCTATTTAACCCTCTGGTTCTAGAATATCAGGGAAGTTTTCCTTGACAATTTTTTGAAAGATTATGTCTAGGCCATTTTATTTTATTATGACTTTCTGGTGGTCCGATAATTTTTAAATTATCTCTCCTGGATCCATTTTCCAGATCAATTGTTTTTTTGATGAGATATTTTACATTGTCTTCTGGTTTTTTTTTTTTTTCATTTTTTTGGATGTGTTTTATAATATCTTCCATTTGCTTCATTCTAATTCTGAAGGAATTATTTTCTTCAGTGACCTTTTGGACTTCCTTTTCCATTTGGTCAATTCTGATTTCGAGGCATTCTTGTCCTCATTGGCCTTTTTGGACCTCTTTTGTCATTTGAATTAGTCTATTTTTCAGGGTGATATTTTCTTCAGTATTTTTTGGGACTCCTTTAGCAAACCATTGACTAATTTTTCACGATTTTCTTGTAGCACTCTCATTACTCTTCCCAATTTCTCCTCTAATTCTCTTACTTGATTTTCAAAATCCTTCTTGAGCTCCTCTATGTGACCAATTCATATGTTTCTTTGAGGCTTTTATTGCGGAAGTTTTGACTTTGTTGTCTCTTTTGGGTTCTTTGTTTTGATGTTCTTTGTCACAATAGAACAATTCTATAGTTTGATTTCACTTTCTCTACTCATTTTGCCAGTGAATTACTTGACTTTTGAGCTCTTTGCCACAGTAATACTCTCCTTCTAGAGCAGATAGTGCTCTGTCCCAAATTTCTGGGGTTTTGTGTAGCTGTTGTCAGAGCTACTTCTAAGCAGCTACCTCAGAATTCTGAGGAGGATTCCCTCTCCACAGCCACCACCCACTCTGCAATGTCAGGGATCCTCCTCACACCAGGACCACCACCCAAATCTGCCACCCAGATCCAAGAAGGGCAAAGCAAGAGAATCCTGCCTCAGGGCCAGCAAAGGAATTTCTTCAACTACCCTCAGATCAGCCTCTTCGACCTCTCTCCATCTGTGGGTCTGGAGCTTTGGAAGCAGCTGCCACAGTCTCTGCAGTCCCTGGGGCAGGGGTCTGACCCTGTTCTTGTCTCACCCAGGGCCAACAGAGTTTTGCCAATGACCTTTTACTTTCTCTTTGAAGTTTGTTGTTTGAGAAGTGTGGAAGCCACCACAGCCACCACTGATTCAATCCCTTGAGGTCTGCCCCTGTCCCATCTGTTTTGCTGGTCTGTGCTGGTGGGCCCACCCAGGATTGCACTCTGATCCCAGCCCAGTGCAATACTTTCCCTTTAATATGTCAAAACTAACTTCAACTGGAGGTGTATTTCAATATTTTACTCTATCGTTTTGTGGACCTAAGATTTATTTAATGTCATTTTACATGTATTTTTACAGGGGTGCAAACTCAAGCAAGTTCCTGCTTTTACTGGAACACACCATAATTTCAATGTGTTATTATTTCATGGGATTTTTTTTTTTTGCTCTTGCTTTTTTAAAAATAGAATTTCTTAAAACAGAACACAACTAGCTACTAAAAATATGGGTACAGATTCCTTTCTTAATGTTTTTTTTCCAATTTGAAACAGCTTCAAACACACAAAGACATCTTTTATTTATCTTATTTCATCTTTAGAGTCTGATTTAGTATTTCATTACATAGTACAATTTTTGCTAAAATCAGTATCATATAAGAAAAAGGGTACTTTTTCTGTGAGATACACTGTATTGCTTATTTTTTTAATTAATCAAAGAAAGAATAAGTATTCCTTTTTTTCTTTCTGTAATTATGTGACAATTAGCATACTTTTAAAATTCTTCACACATTCTTTAAGTTTATTTCTAGGTAGCAATGTAGCAGTAATATTATCACTAGTTTCAAGTCTAGTAACACATTATTCTTTAAAATGTGTTAGAACATTTGCCAATAACAAAATAGCATTTACAATTATGTGAGCTAGCAAGTAGTTACATTTTGATGATTTTTAAAAATTAATATTGCTGATCTCTGGTGCATCACCAGTTTTATATTTTCTTGTTTCTTGCTTGAATTTTCATTGTGGCTATTTCAGAAAGGGTATTTTTCTTTCATTACTTTATTTTCTTGTTTGTTTTTTTTTAATGCAGAGTAGTAGGTGAAAGATAAAATGAATAACACTTAATTGGAAAAATATAATTTAAAAATAAAAATAATTGACTCCATTTTACTTTGATCAAATTAATTTAAGTCTTTCTTTTTAATCCTTGGAGAATCCTCCAACAAAGCCAATACTATTTTTTCCTCTTTTACTTTTTCCTGCAATTAAAATACTTCAACACAAGAAAGGACTATTCAGAGAAGAGTCTGTTAAATCAGTCTGACAGCTACATGCCACCCTGTTGGCCCCATGAAAGAGATTTTCCCTTTCAGGTAACATTTTGCTGCTCTCTGTGAAAATTTAAAGTGAGTATGCATAGATAGATTACTCGTGTCCCACACATATGTCCAATGGAATTGGAGCATGCTTGAAGAGATAGCTGACAACAACACAGAAGGATGTACTGTCAGAAGTTGATTAGAAATGACAAAAAATTAAAAAAAAATGTTCTTTCTCCAGGAACTGCTCTACATAGGTCAAGGTTTCTTCCCATGAGGCCAATTCTAATACTTGTAACTTCCAACTTTGCATAACAGCACCACAGTACATACCCTGATGAGATTAACTGTTCTAACAGACAAGTCAGATTTCACAATACCAAGTGGAAAATTATGCGATGTTGTTTTACCCCAAATAACACACAGAAACATATAGATAAATGACATATATGTGTGTACAGAGAAGGAGAGAGAGAAATAGATGGATGTATATAATGTTGTGGTTTTATATATATATGTATATGTACATACATATATATAGTAATTATTAATATTGAATTAATGGAATGATTCATAATTAGGAGCTGTGGGGGGGAACAATTATCAGTCTTCATAATCAACAAGATCAATGAAATTCAATACCTATTAATTGAGCACCAATTTTATACTCTTAGCTGTGTTAAAAACCTAAGAAAGATACAGAGAATAATACACAGTCCCTGCCTTCAGCATGCTTACAATTTAGTTGATGAGAAATTCATCTTATTTATTTATAACTGGTAATCCTGACTGTTATAACACTAATGCAATGTCATTCCAGGGAAGATTTCACCTCATAATATTCTAGAAGTGTAACTGCTTTGGAACAACCTTTATAGAAATTGCTGTTGTATGCTCTGGCTTTAACTTAAAATATCTTTCCTGCATATATTCATTAACAATGTAGATAACAATAATAATAGCCACTATTATTGCTTTAGTCCATATGCAATTAAATACAAATGATAGACGTGCTGCTTAGTACTACCAAATGATTGAAGTGAATCCCAGTAAAGATGAAAAGACCAAATAATAACAATAGCAAAAATATGGTCTAACACAATGAAAATGCAAGTTGGATCAAGCAAGAAACCCAAAGCTTAGACACCACTAATATGATGAATGTCAGAATGGTGGGTTAAATGACTTGACTGAAAATTGGGCCTCTACAAACATGAAAGTTATGATACCTCACAACATCCATAATGATTGCCTCCAACACTGGAAAATATTATATCATTTATTAGCAAGATTTTTTACTAGCTTCATCTGAGATAGAATTCTGATCCCACCTATCTTAACTAAAGTCATCAGAAATCTATTACCAAAAAAAGAATATCAGTGATGTCTTAAAATATAAGCCAAGATTTATTTGCTCTTCCTTCCAGTGGGGGTGGACTGTGGGGTAAATACTTGTGGGGGGTGATGAGGGAGGAAGGGAAAGAATCTAGAATTTAAAGTTCTATAATCAAATGTTAAAAATATGTTGTTATTATTATTATTATTATTATTATTATTATTATTATTATTATTATTAACTACATCCAACTAGGAATTAAGATATACAGGCACTAAGGTAGGGAGATCCATCCTGCCCCACCAGAACATCAGAAGGGTGAAGGGGAGGACATAGGAGAGAGTAGATTGGGGGAGAGGTTATACAGTGGGATGGCTATTTTGAGGTGTTGGGTAGGGGAAAGATGGGGAGTAAATTGGTAACTCAAAATCTCATGGAAATGAATGATATAAACAAAAAAATAAATTAATTAATTTATTTTTTAAAAATTAAAAAAAATAAAATATAAGCCAAATGTTTCTGTATTTCAAACAAAGCATTCAACTTTAACTCTTTCCCATCAAAAATCATTTTAAAATCCACTATGTTGGTTGAGGAGGTAAAAGCGGGTCTCATAGTGTAACAGGGGTATTTCAGAATGGTTTGTTATCAATATGATAACATGCTATAGCTGCCTAAAAACTTACATTTGGTCACTATCACAAAACCTCTGACTTAGTTATACATTCTTGACTAATACACGTACATGTATAGATGTAGTGATGACTGTACATTATTATGATGACACTAGATTATTCTAAGTCCTATTTAACACATGACATCAACAAAATGTCAGGAAAAGATTGCTTAAAACTTGGCAATTTTTAGAGATGAAATTTAAGTCCATTATGGTTCTCCCTACAAATGCTACACTAGCATCTGTCCTAAATAGACTTAATCATGATTTCCAAATAAAATGAAGAGAACCAAAACATGTTATTAACCACTTGATCACATAGATAACAGGAAATAGTAAGATTCCATTAAAAAAATAAATAAACAGCACCATCATCTCAAGCAATCATTGCTTAATGATATCTATCTGGTATCAATAAGAAAAAATATTCTCAGCCCACATTAAAGAAAAATAGACTGAATACTTTGACCTTGTATCCAAAAGACACATTTCACCATGGAAAAAGGAGATCCTGGCAAATACTTTTGTCTTTTACAGGCAAGATATTTTGTGTATAGATATCAAAGAGAACACTGTGACAGGCATCCTGAAAGTGAAACTAAAAGGGAAGAACACATATGAATTATTTAATACTTTCAAAGTGTTCATCTTAATGTACGTTATCAGAGTAAAATAAATGGGAGTGTAACATTTTTTAAAGTACCCTAATAAAAAACTGCACAATACTAATAAATCATAGGTCTAATAATCCTAAATATACCTTTTGAAAAAGTAACACTTCTTAACAGAAAATGAGATGATTGATAGGTACTTTAGAGAATATCATATGTAAGGCAACAGTTTAACAAAAATAGTTTTAGGAACAAGTGAACATCAGTTGAAATAGCCACAATAAAGAGTGATGAGAGGTACTTGCATTTGGATTTCTCAAATGTAACTAAAATGGTCTTACCTCTAGAAACTTTGAAATGACTAAGAACCAAGAATGAAATTAAAAGGCTTTCCATGGATAACATCCAGAAGGACTCAGCTAACCCAACACTGTGTTGACAAAGAACAATGCATTGGCATATTGAACATAAAATACAATATGTTGACAAAGAACTGGCTGCCATGTTATATATTGTTTCTGAAAGCAGGAAACTATATAATGGAAACTCAAGACTAGGTCCATGTCATCAGAAATTCCAAAAGAGTTATGCTCAAGAAATCTAGATTTAGTGATAAATATATACAATGAATATGATCCATAAAAAGGTTGTTTTGGTGCAAAGAATATTCTGTTATAAAAATGTAATTCTTTTCAAATAACTAGCAAGAAATAACCTGGTACGAGAAATATATATCAGAAGTTTGATAACATGGAGTAACAAACGACATATACCTATACTAAAAACACAGGATTCAAAATATTTTGAAGAAATCAAGCAATAAACTGGAATGAAATCAGACCATTATCTTAGAAAATGTTGTTCAGAATTTCTCAAATATAACATTCATCTGCAGAAATTAATGCATCATTTTTAGTTGAAGAAGCCTTAATATTTCAAGATTGGTACACTTGAATCCCAGTGAATTCCCTGCTAAATGGAATGAGAATATTTCAAATATCCTCCTAGCAGAGGAGATAAAAGTCATTTTGAACAGGATAAAATATGTATCATCTTTAATATCCTTTTGCTATTGAATTTATACCTATGATTCTTTCAGTAAGGATGAGGATAAACTATTATCCAAATATTTATGTCCAATTTCAAAATGCGATTATTTTACTTTGCATTTGCAATAGTTTATGGAACATAAAACATAAGATAAAAATATTCTAATTTGTCTTATCACAATTTTCATCTGAAAAAATGATGAGAAGAAAGAGATGATGATGGTGATGATGACAACAAAAAAGAGAAAGACTACAATGTAAGTTTAAATACTGATTGTCATCCTCAAATGCCCAAAGAAAATACATTTAGAAAAATTATCACATTGACATTTCCAGCCTTAAGATATGTTTTTGTGACAATAAAATTGATAGTAATAGATCTAGAAGGAAATAATAGAAAAAACCCTATAAATTAAAAATAAATGAAACATATGATGCCTCACCTTCAATTTCTAGAAAATAAAATACTTTGTCATAAAAGAGGAAAATAATTGATAGATGTTCTCAAGATACATGTTAAATAAAAGTTTAAAATGCAAAATTAGTTTTGGAACAAATAAACTTCACAGAAGCTAAGTAGTTTAGTGGATAGAGTGCTGGCTCTGGAGTCAAGAAGACTCATTTCCCTGATTTCAAATCTGGCTTCAGACACTTTTACTAGCTATGTGACCCTGCACAAATCACTTAGCTCTGCTTGCCTCAGTTTCTTCATCTTCCAAATGAGCTGTAGAAGGAACAGGGAAACCACTCCAATATCTTTGCCAAGAAAACCCAAATGGGGTCAGGAAGAGTCAGACATGACCAAAATGAGTGAAAATAGCAGGAACAAAAACAAGATATTTCACAAAGAAATGGTAAAGGATAGCAACTGGCAAATGTCATTGCTTCTGTTGAAAACAATCCCAAGTTGTTTCTAAGAGCTAGAATTTATATAGACCTTTAAGGTTTGCAAAACATTTTATAAATATCATCTTAGTTTGTCTTTACAACTACCCTAGTAAGTCAGTGCTATTTTTATCCCCATTTTATAGAAGAGAAAACTGAGGCAGAAGTTCAGTGACAGCTAATGTCTTAGACTGTATTTGAACTCAGATCCCAATCACAAGTCATGTGTTCTATCTACAAGACCATATCTATTTAGAGCCTATGGAAAAACTAAGATACAAGAACATAATGAAAAAGTGTGTAAATGTCTTTTTATTAGGCATCCATTCACATGAACTAAACCAACAATGCTAATAAGGAAATGGCAAATACTTGAGTCTAACAGATTTCTTTATTGAAATGGAGTGGCTTATTATACTCACAAGACAAGGTCTTTGACACAAGAAAGTACAGATCATTTTTCCCCCCTTAGGAACCCAGGCTTATTGATTAATAAAGATTATGAAATGAAGTTGTGGTCATTTGGTAGTATATCACTGTTAGTTGTGGAAATTCAGTATCTACTAGATACTTACTGATACATGATGAGATAGTTAGCATTCTACATCAGAAACTCACCATCATTCATAAGTAAAAAAAAAAAAGTGATAAACCAAAGCATTACATCAACAAATCTCAAAATATCATTGATAATTCATCAAAGAAGCTATACTAAAATAGGAGATGAATTACAGAAAAAAGACTGATTGCCACAATTATGTGGACACAACACCAACATACTGATAGGGAATTAATATATTTGATTTGATTTGTTGACAGAAATTTCAGGTAAGAAAATTGTGACTACTAATGCAAGTACTCCCATTTGTCTACAAATTGTCATCTGAGAGCAGTGGTTCTCAACCCTCCTAATGCTGCAACCCTTTTATACTCATACGTGGGCATATCCACCAGGAGATGGATGAAGGAGCAGTGTCTCAGTTCCTAAGACCATTGGAAATATGTGTTTTCCAATAGTCTTAGGCAACCCCTGTGAAAGGATCATTTGACCCCCAAAGGGACTGCAACCCACAGATTGAGAACCACTGTCTTAGAGAGTTGTCAAGAACAGTGGTAAGTTAAGTGATTTTTCCAGGGTTACACAAGTCACTTATCTTAACTGTATTAGAGGTCGATTTTGAACTCACGTCTTCCTGACATTAAGACTAGATCTCCAGGGGATTAGTCCAAGCTGCCTCTCCATGTAACATTGATTATTTTTTTTTAATTGTGAAAAACTGTTTTAAATAGATGCTGCTATACCACTATGATTAATCTCCATAATGCATGGAATGAAATCATTTTGATTATCCAGAAAGCAGAAGAAATTTAACCATGTGCAAACAGAATATGTATTTCATACTTGTCATTCTTTCTGTTACTAGAGTTGCCCTGAAAATGCTTCCATTAAATCTAGAGAAGAAGAATAAGTAGAACATCTATCTATCTATCTATCTATCTATCTATCTATCTATCTATCTATCTATTTATCTATCTATCTATCTAAATATAGATATGTGTGTGTATATGCAGAGAAAGATAGACAGACAGACAGATAGAGGGATGATAGAGATTTTACTTTGACTTCACTCAACATCCCTTGACTTGTCATGCTTCTGGGCCCGATCTCACATGGGTTTCCTTCTCATTTTTAATTGTAAGCTCTTTGATAGAAAAGTCAATGTAGCTTTTTGGAAATGTCTATACCCAACACTTGTCACAGGATTAAAAATATAATTACATACATATGTATGCATGCATGCATATGTAAACACAAGAACATCATTATATATGACATTACATTCCAAGTACTGTGAGATTAGATAGATAGAAATAGATAGATGGATAATATGTGTGTGAAAACCTTGATTTTTCTATCAAAGAGCTTTCCTTTCAAAGACTGGAATCAAAGCAGTCTTCATTAAAATACTCTTCCAGTAGTAATGGCATTATAAATTTGATTTTGGTTCTACAAATGGAAGTTGTGGGGTAGTGTGAGACAAGTGTCCTCCCAATGATTAGATGGCAAGAATATGGCTATGGTGGAACAAGAAATATGCCTGGTGTCTGCTATATAGAATGTCGTGTGATATACCCACAAATTAGTAAGATGGGATCTTAGGAAGGTAGATACAGAGCTAAGAAATTCAATTGCCAGGTAGTAGTGTCTCTGGAGACCTGTGTTCTTCAAGGTTGCATTAAGGCAGAAGGCAGGGGTATGATTTGAGTGGAATGTGATAAAATAAACTTATTGCCCAATGTGTTCAACTATTTTTCAATTGTATCCAATTCATTGTGACTCCTGTTGGAGTTTACTTGGGAAAATACTGGAGTGACTTCTCTTTTTCTTCTTCAGCTCATTTTACACATGAGGAAACTGAGACAAACATGGTTAAATGACTTGCTCAGGGTCACATACCAAGTAAGAATCTGAGGACAGATTTAAACTCAGGGAAATGGGTCTTTCTGACTCCAGGTCACCTAGCTGCCACTATATGAGCTAATATGAATGTAATTTTAAAAGTATTCATTAAAAAAATCTGTCTAATTAAGTACAGAATACTAAATATAAGGTGATAACAGTATGATAGTCAATTATCAGAACATAATTTCTATCTGGCCTTCATCAAATCAGATGAGAACAAGAAAACAACAGTAACAATGATAATGACAGTAAGAGTTTCATTCTATGTGACTCAAAGGTGTTGGTATTTTCCGGTGTCTCTCACAGAAATAATTTCATAGATAAACCCAAGAAGTGAAGGAGAATCTTTCAGCTTGTCATTGGTATTGAATCTGAGTGATATTTAGGGTTCTTTCATTATTTCATCCATAGGGAAGTAACAAAAAAATGCAGTTATTGATACATTTCTGATAAGGTCATATTTGCATAATATAGTATAGTTCCCGTGACACCTTTATTTAAAAATTAACAAAATAAGCTCATAATTGAATAGAACTTTTGATGTTAAATATTTGTCCATGAAATAAATGTTCTATACTACTTTCTATATACTGTTCCCAAATAAACTTTGATATTTATGCACTTGATTTCACTGGTGTTAGTAGCACCTCCACCAATAGAGTTCATGACCGATTTAATGCAATTATGTTTTCTTAAAAATATTGCCTATATATTAAGAAAAATGAAATAAATCAGCTGGTAACTGGTTTTACTGAGTAAGACAGATGTTAAGTTGCCGTGTGTTGCTGAACTACTATTTCTATGTGGGTCAGAATAAAAAAAAAACATAGAGAGGACAAAACTGAAGCAGCTAGGCCTCATAGTGGATAGAATACTGTACTCTGTGAAAGGAAGACATGGATTTGAGTCAGGTAGCAATAACTTACTATATGACCCTGAAAACTTCACTTAACCTCTAATAGCCTTAGTTTCCCTACTGAGATATCATGATAACATAATTTTATGACACAAGGTGGCTGTTATGATCAAATGAGATAATGTAAACCATGCCACAAATGTTAAAAGTATTACATGCTATCTATTATTAATGTATCATATATATTATTAATACAAAAGTTACTGACAAAATACTCAGTATTCATCTTGTCTGATCTTCCCTGTGGAGCCCTTCTGTGCACTTTTCAAAGTGTGATGATTTTGCACTCAACTAATCAATCTGAAGGGCACTTCATTAATATGAAGATAATTGATTTCCAAGTTTGTCTCCCTATCATTTCTGCATATCATAGCTTTTATTCCCATCAGGATAACAAAATAAATTCTTACATTATGACTTTGACTTGCAAGTTTATAAGGAATATCTAGAAAAATCCATTCAGATTTCAAGGAGTACTGGTAGGATCTACAGGATCTAAAGAAAAATATTATAGGATCTAAAGAACTAAAGAAGAAAGAAGAAAAATAATCCAATCAACTACCTCTCGTTCAATAAATATAATGTTTCTAATATAAGACATGGAATTATTTACTCTGTTTCTATAAAGGTAAAATAGTAACCTGGGGGGGGAGATTGAGAACTAAATGAAATAAAACAAAATCATAATGCATTAGAAAATGTAAAATACAATTATATCCAGTATAAGGATTGAATGATAATTTATATCTTCAAATGACATAATCTTTGCTTTATATTGGTCACCAAATCTTTTTCATTGGCTAATGCCTTTTCCCCACTTTAGGAATTCTCTCCATAACATCTCTGACCTTCAGCTGCTGCACAATAATTCTCAATTATGCAGAAATCACTACTATTTACAAAAGTCTAATCTCTGGGTAGACAATTCTAATCATCACACATGTTTCTTATATATTGACATGAAACAGAAAGAAAAAGAAAGATGTGAGAGACAGAGACAGAGAGGAGAGAGGGAGGGAGGGAGGGAGGAAGGAAGGAAGGAAGGAAGGAAGGAAGGAAGGAAGAAAGGAAGGAAGAATGGAAGGAAAGAAGGAAGGAAGGAAGAAAGGAAGGGAGGGAGGGAGGGAAGAAAAGAGAGGAAGGGAGAGAGGCAGGGATAGAGGAAGGAAATGTAAGGGGAAAAAAAAGGGAGAAGAGACATTAAATCTCCCCAAACTTCCCAATATGAATTTCTGTGCAAAATCTTTGAAGCTGGTCCTCATACTCAAAATCTTTCAGAGTAAGAATCATCTTAACTTAGAACTCCCTACCAAGAACATAATACTAGTGTTTATTTAGAAGTGTGGTGCTAGAGAGGATACTTTTTTTTTTTTAACCTTTTTTGACACAAGCAATGAAATTTTAAAATAAACCACCATTTTAGAGTAATAGACATATGTGCTCCCCATGTTTGGCATCTTTTTCCTCTGGTCCTAAGCAATTTCAACTGAAAGATAAATAAGTCCACCTTTTCTCTGACTACTTAGGCCAATGGGAGATTATCAAATTATGAAGTATATGTCCCTTCCCCTATTACTGTCCCCACGATCTGCAGCTGACTGGGAGTGAATCAATGATGACAATGTATTTTCTCCAATCTAAGATCATATGGAAGAAAAAAAATAAGACACTCAGAATTCTACTTGCTGATCCAAAGAGACTCCACTCTCTATTTGCCAATTGAAACTTCTGACTTCCCTGATGTATACCTACAGATGCAAAATGCCATGGCCAATCTGCATCATAAATCAAGAACATTATTTTTATTTCATGACAAGAGATAGAATGAATAGGGGGCCCTTCAGTTCAGCAGCTATACAAACACACATATAATTATGATCTTTTCAATGATGATGGTAAATAAATGCAACATTGTACTTTAGCACTTCCCATGGATTTGTGCATGAACTTGGGTCACTCCTGCTAGAACATATGTTTTGGAAACCTGCTTAAGTCATGTACAACCAATGACTTCTGATTGGTCTTTTATTTCTGGTAAATTGGGAAATGTTTCAAAAACACATGGCAAATAAGGTAAGAAGAGGTACTCACTCAAATGGCCTTTAAATGGAGATGCTAAAGTCTCTTCCTTCCTCTGCTCCTCTCATTAAGTGTGTTATTTGATAGTTGACAAGTCTGATTCAAACTTTCAGTGTAAGGGTAACAGAGAAGGAATTGATCTCCCTTCTCCTCAGTTGATGATAAGATCAGTTAAGGTAGTGAGAACATGAGTTTACTTAATCAAGCCTGACAATGCATCTCAAATTTCTGTATCACTCTATTGCTTTTGGTTTAGGTATTTTTCTCCCAGAGTGCAGATCAATGAACAGCAATTTTGAGGAATAGATATTTCTATTTTTGGTTTTCAGATTGTGAGTGTAAGAGATCTTGAGTTCCTGGATGCTTATTGTCATCAGAGGTACTTCCTACATCTAAGAGAACATAACTACCACCAGAAGAATGAGCATGTATTGTTTGGTTAAAAGATACAGGCTTTGAACTGAGGCTTAGGTAATACAGATTGAGATACAAAAAAATGAATCTATTCTGCAATTTCATGAAACTACTAGAAGTCTTTCCTATCTCCTTTGAAAATATGCTAAGATTGATACTGCATTAATGATATTTGTCAATAGATGTTTTTAGTATTTCTGTTTTAAACATGTATTTTGTTATTGAAGAATAAATAGTTATGCATATTTTCCACTGCTCTGTACAATAAAGAACTTTTTTTACTAGAAGAGATTATACATTTTTGGGAGATTGTAGATATGAACCATAGCTACACTTCATTTAAATGATTTCCCCTTGGGACTACAAGGTGGTGCATAATTAACCACAAAGAAATGAGAAAAAAGCTTGCATTCCTCTATTTGGGAGCTTGTGGGGGGATTGATTTGGTGGAGCAAGAAATTTTCCAGGTTGAAGCGATTAAAAAAGAGAGAGAGATTGTCACTGATTTTTTCAGTACCCGGAAGAAAATAGAACAAAGTTCAGAAGAGAGCACAAAAACGGCCTCCTACGTTAGGAAAATGTAGCCTTTAAAATACATTTAAAAACATTTTTGCTTTCTTGTGTTTTAACATGAATTACAGGATCAATTTTATATTTTCCCCTTTAAAATATTCTTAAAAGAATAAAAAATTAATAGTTTTTAATTTGAAATACAATCATCTTTTCTTTGTGTATTAAAATATCTGCAATATTTTTTAAAGTTCAGAATAAAAGACAAAAAATTCCATAAACACTAAAGCAAGATCCTCTTTTTGGGTATGGAAACTGAGACAGAAAAACAATCCCATGTAAGAAGGGGCATCTTCTATTTGGTGGATAACTATTAGACATGATATAGTCAAACTGCAGATGATATTAGCAGATGTGACAACTATGAAATTTTAGTGATTCCATCACTTTCTTCTTCTGGCTGTAGTGTATACAATCCCAGATAAGCTAACTGTTCTGATTGAATGTCAAAAGAGAAAGGGAATATATAATTCTGGATGCAGTTATTAAACACTTGAAGGCTAAATTCAGACTCTAGCATAACCACTTGTGCATAACACGTGGAAAAGACAGATATGGGTAGGCCAATGTCAAACTATGTAGATAAAGTTTTATACTGCCTCTATTTAGTATGACTTCAATATTTTAAATCAGTCAATGGACATTTATTGAGAACCTACTATGTGTCAAACATTGTGCTAATCCCTGGGGATGCAAAGAAAGGAAAACAATAGTGCTTGTTCTCAGTGTGCTCACAGTCTATTGGGTGACACATGAAAACAACTATGTATAAATAAGATATGTAAAGGATAAATTGGAAAAAATATCATTAGAAGGAAAGCATTAATATTAAAGAGCATCAAAAAACTTTTCTGGCAGAAGACGGGATTTCAGCTGAGACTCGAAAGAAGCCAAGGAAGGCAGAAGGTAGAGATAAGGAGATAAAATATTGCAGATTATAGAAGTTAGTCAATGGAAATGTTCAGTCTGAAGGTGGGGTACTTTTTGCAAGAAAAAGCCAGGAAATTATCTAGAATTTTATCAGTATAGGTTAATATACCAATAATGCAAATCATAACCTGTTCATTCATTCATTCATTCTTTCATATATTCATTCAGTAAGCATTTATTAAAGGCTTACTATGATCCAGGTACTATATTAAGAACTGGGGATATAAAAAGAGGCCAAAAATAAGTCCCTGGCCTCATGGAGTTTATAATCTAATGACATGGAATAGGGTATTTGTGTTTTAATCTGTCAAGAAAATTAAAATAATTAAAATAAAATAATCACCTGTGGACAGTGATCAGGTGATGCATCTCTTTCCATTTAGCTAGCTTGGTCCTCAGATCTATTCACAATTTGTAACTTATGTATATTCAAAGCCTTTCCAGTAGTATATATATATCAGAACTTGCACAACAATGGCATAACCCTTGAAAAGTCAGATGTCTCCCATGATATTCCAAAAATAAGCATTATATATATATATATGTATATATAGTTTTTCATATGTTATTGTAAACTTTATAACCTTTGAAATAAAGCCAAATATGCAAAACATCTACAGGAAAGAGATTGCTTTAAATTTATAAGCAAATCAAACAAAATGTTAGGCATGAAACTTCAGATATGTGTATGTTCAAAGCCTGTGGTGATTGTTGCAATTGTCCATTTTCTTAAGAGCCTTGAGCACACCTCTGGTTACTATTGAAAGAATTTTTTAAATGTATATTTTTAAAATCATACATATTTTGATATATGAGATGTATCATTTCTATATTATAGTGGTGTTTTGTTTTTTTTTTTTAAATTCTCCCAGGTTCTTTGACTATCTTGGGAATTAAAGTTGATAATTCCAGAAAATATATCTTTATTCATATTCATTTTCTAATGGCTATATGCACTAAGTCAGGTTAAATATGTATACAAGTGGACATCTGAAAGTATATTTATAGCCACTTTTTTTTTCAATTTGACTACAATTAGTCAATGGCCTTATTTTGAAGAACTATTCAGTTGCAAATTTAGAATTCAATTGCATCTTGAGTATAGTACAGAAAAAAAAAACAGTCTTATATTTGGTGGGATGATCAACCTATATACTACTGACTTGTCTCCTTTTTATGCATAGGATCAAACTTTTAATGTATTTGAAGGGATTTTTGCCATAACATACTTTAGAAATTCAAGCCATTTCATTCCCAGGTACTTATGTTCAATTGGTTCATTTCTGAAGGTCATGCTTCTAAAAAGCTTATTCCTATGTTTCTAAAAATAGCGCACATTATTCAATAGTTCTGCTAAGGGAACATGAAGGCAAATGAGTGAAGATAAAACTAAGTTTTATTAATTAAAAAAAAAGATTTAACTCCAAATAAATGAAGTTTTAAGTAGTATATCTCAAATCACTGGAAATGGACAAAAGAAAATATGAGCCATTCTTTCCTGATACATTATTAGTCAATGCTGTAATGAATGCCTTACTAGAGAAAATCAATCTTAAAATGAACCAAAATGTGACAAGCTCTGCTAAGACAAACAAGATGCCAGACTTCATATGAAGGGTGGACATTCTAGAGAAAATTGATCTACTAGTTAATTTGCTTGAAACCAATATCTAAAAGACTAACTTAAAGCAACAGATTATATTTCTCTTAATTGACCTTGCACCAAAACCTTCTGTGTGCTTAGTTAGTAACAAGAAAATAGCATAAAAAGCAACTCTGGTCACTCAATTCTTTTTCAATTTACATTTTTAAAACTAAGTCAATAAGAAGCCAACAACAGTGGCCTTTTTAAAATCTATTTTGATACCAAGTACTACACTACACTGACTCTACAAGACTCAGTATTTTTATTATCAAGTTTTCCATATAACCACCCCCTTCCAGGAATAGTAGTGGTTAAAATGTTTTTTAAAAAAATATAGATCTTGACACTTCTTACCTTCTCTTATATTACTCAATAAATTGTAATTATCAGTTGATAATTTTCTAAATAGTTAATTTTCCTACAATGATAAATTTTCTTCCTTTCAGTGTTTTAAAGAAGGAAGTATAACAATAAATTATAAAAAAAAACACTAAAACGATAAATTATAAAATTATTTTAAAAAAACTAAATTTATACTCAGAGGTCACAGACTTTGAGTTCTGCCTCATATACTTAATAGATATGCAATCTGAGGAAAATCATTTCATGGTACTTACTCCAGTTTCTCCATCTATAAAACTATACTCCCTCTTTTTTTTTTTAATAGGGACTAGACAATAGTAGGAGAAGTACTATACAGAAAACTCAATTGTAAAAATAAACTGTTCTAGAGGCAGTGTAGCGCAGTGCTATGATTTTAAATTCAGAAACAAAAGAAGGTTACTATAGGGATCTCTGTGGACCATTTATTGACTTAATTTTTAAAATTAATTGTCCCTATGCTTTATTGTATTTTTCTTATTTAATTAAATATTTTTTCATTTGCATTTTTCATCTGGTCTATGCTGTACTTGAGAGAGCTGTGAAATGCATAAAACCCATAGGTCATATATCGGACATCTGTAGTATAGTGAATCTCTGGAATCTGGTTAAAAAAAAATAGAGAAATTTGTTACCCCTTGTTGAAAACTGGGGCTATCTTTTTTTTCAAGCCTATAAATAGAATGCTGGGTCACAGTGTAGCAATGATATATTTTGGGGAGTGTAATGATTAGCATTTATTAGAAATGATATATGATTAACATAATTCTAATTCTAAAACTTTCATCACAAAAAAAATGAGTGCATGCTGTGAAAAAAAGATTTTTTTGAGAAAGAGCAGGTTGAAATAAGCAGTTTTGGAGGTGAATGTCAACAATACTGATATTATCTGAAAACAAGAAATGTATGTCTGGAAAGAGTTTAAAATAGAAACCATTAAAATTGTGTACTTATTGAGTGAAAGAAGTGAAAACTTCTCAGACTATACTCTAAAATGTAGTTAGGCTTTTCATGGGAAACAGGCCCAAGTTCCCCTTCCCTGGAAATCACATGATTTACAAGGACTCCAAACTCAGAGCAGTAAGGAGTCACTCCTCTCCTCAGAGGTACCTCAGCATAAGATATGCTAAATAAGGACAGGAGCACTTTCTCAAATGTACATCGGGTGGTCTACAGTTTCCTTGTTCCAATACTTGAGGTAGATTGCCATACTTAGATTGTGTATCTGACTTCCAGACAATGGAAGAAAAGAGTCAGAAGGGGGTGGGGGATAATTCCATGTTAGAGCTTTACAACTTTGCCATTTCCTTTTGTAAATTGCTTCTCCTCCCTATTTGTCAGAAGGAGGGTTGCCCTTTCTCAAGATCATAATAAACCATTCTATTCTACCTCCTACCTAGAGAAGTCTCTATGTAATATTTGGGTAAGTATCTCTGTTGCACACAGTTTTGGGATGCACACACCATTATTAAATTAGAATTAAGTACCAATTGTATGGAAAGCATTGTGTTAGGCGCTGAAGATACTATGCTAAAGACTGAGAGTGTTCTTGACGGAGGAATACTTTTAACAAATACTAGCAAAATATATGCTTGATTGAATCTTATGACTTAAGACTATAAACTGAAAATGGAGGATTAGAAAGTAAATTGCCCACATATATCAAGTCAGTTCTGATACAGGGTAGCCATTAGAGCAGAGGAAGAATAATATCCATAGAGAAGGCTAATAATGCACAGAAAATGATTTCATAAGTAAGCCATTAATAAATTTGAAAAAAAATTAGTCCTAGATCTCTCTATGCAAATGTACAAAGTATGTGTAATAAGCAAAGTAAGAGAATCAAAAACCGATCTGGAAATTCAAGGACAAAGGGATTACTGAGGGTTGATTTGTGATTTGCATATAATTATGCATTCTTTATCCAAAAGAAACAAAATGGATAAGGAGATCAGTGAAGTAGTATTATATATTCAATTAGATAAGCATATCTTAAGTGCCTGCTCTGTGTCGTATGCTGTGCTGGACAAGAGGGATATAAAGCAGAAAAAAATAAATACATCCTTGCTCTCAAAAAACTTGAATCCCATTGAAGATATAATCATATAATACCTTTGGCCAATACATTACTCTCTCTAAGCTTCAGCTAAGTCATCTATAAAATGAGGAGATTGAGCTAGATGAGTTCCGTTATATGACTTTGAACTTGCAATGACACTATGTGAAGAAATCCAAGAATAAGAGAGTAGACACATGGTGAAGAACATTAATATAAATTTCAATTAGAGGAGAAACATGTGCAGTACTATCATAGAATGATATAACAGACCATATAATTGCATGAGGATCCAGAAGTCTGGAAACTGGAGCACAACTCCATGGAGGCAAGATAAAGTGGTACCTTGATATATGAGTGCACCAACTTACTACATTTCCAAGATATGAGTTGTCACTCGGTCAATTTTTTGCTTTGAATTGTGAGCCAAAATTTTAGCTAGGAGATGCCCACTACAAACCAATGCCCACCCAGTATCCCAATCCTCACTTATTCAGTCCCTATGTTTACCTCACCAGTGAAGAAAATTAAGTTAAGTGAAAGTAAAAAAGATCGTAGCAATTAAGTTCAGGGACAAAGTGTAGCAATAAGAGTATAGTGAGTAAGTGAATGAAAGTGACCAAAAGAGCAAGAAACAAAACTCTGTCTATCTCCTCCACCCTCCACTTCTGCCAGTATCTTCTGTTAGCTCAAGTCCTCTGATATCCAAGATAAATATACACTTTATAAAACCAGTTTATTTCTTTACATTCTCTTTTATTATGTTTTTATACAATATTTGTTATTCATAAATATGTTTTCTTACTTAAAAACATAAAAATACTGGGGCGGTATTTTGGGGGCTGGAATGGATTAATGACATTTCAAATAATTTCAATGGAGAAAATTGATTTGATATATGAGCAAATTGAGTTACAAGCTCAGTAACAGAATGAATTAAACTTGTAAGTCAAGGTACCACTGTATAGTACATGACTGGAGTGAAGTTATTGGGCAGGGCATGCAACCACCTGTGGTTTCTGGAAGTTCTCCCTGCTAAAAATTAAGGACCTGATAAACTCTTGAATTAATCATAATTTTAGTTTTCAAAAGATAAAGGAAATGAACATTATTCTGATCTCCTTTGTCCTGGTTATTTGTGGAAACAAAGAATAATACAATTCTCCAGGTTTGGAGAGGCATATACAAACAGGTAACTGACATGCAGTCTCTGAAGTGGGTCTTTCGTCTTATCATTTTGTATATTTTCTTTCCTGCTCATAAATGAAGTCATATAGCACTAAGCTATGGCCTTCTGAGAGCTTAGAAACTTGGGAAAAGCAAACTATCAGAGATTTGGAATCCATAGTCTATGGCAGATTTTACACGCAGTCAGGTTAAGTGGAAAGTGAAAAATCCAGTAATCTGATTGACCTATACATAAAGAAGGCAAAATGTACTCACATTGACTCATCCATTAGATAGGCAGAATTCAGAAGTTAATTTTGTGCATACATAGTTTTGGAGAAATTGCTATAAGTTTGACTCTCCAAAGACAATAGGGGAAATTAACCCCATTTTATGGGTAGCAAATATTTATATTTATGTTCCTGATAAATCTTCCCAAAAAATTATCTTTGTAACAGCTAGATAAAATGGAAACATGTCCATTATGAACCTGATTCTGACCAACTAGATTCTTAATCACAAATATTGAGAAAACTGGGAAGAAATACACATTTCATTTTAGAAAGGAGAGAAAGGGGGAAAAAAATGAAACATATTTTGAAATTCACTCTAGATTTTGTTTGAGTAGATTGGTATAAAATTATATAAACATTAGCCCACATGTGATTAACATTCTCAAGAATGAAACCCTAATGTCACATCAAAAAATTATTCCAACAAGGAAAAAAAAAATATAATAATGTCTAAAGAGCCTGAAGAGCCATTATAGATAAACATTAGCCAATTTAGATTTTTAAAATATTTGAGAAGATGAAAGCAAGAACAATACAATGAAGGACAAAGGACAAAGATCTAGATGTGTTGTATTTCTATAAAATATATTATAAAGAATAGTAAAGTTCAACAGTACAGATATGGTAAGTAAAATTTAGAGGTAAACAACATACTTTAAAAAAACATATTTTGAAAGAAATAGAAAGATTAAAGGTGAGATATAAATCATGAAACTAGGATAGCAGTTGATGAAGATCAGAAGTACTCAATTCTTATTTTGCTTTCACTCTTCACTTTTATTTCTTAGACCACTAGTCCCCTTCAAAGTTCAATTTAAATTTCATCACCTTAATGGAGTCATTCTGGTTCCCAAGTTATGAGTAACTACCTCAGTGCCAATCACTATGCATTTTCATATACATACATAGATGCATACCTACATACACATATTGGATGCATGTATATATTTACACATGTATATGTAGGTATGTGTGTACATGCCTGCATATATGCATATATATATGCATATATCCATGCACATATGTGTTTGTTTGTGTATTCTAGAATTATCCATCTGAAAACACGTTATTTCCCAAAAGTATAATCAGGATTATATTACTTTTATACTTGTATTTCCAGTACAAGTAAATATTGTCTAGTGCGTAGTAACCATTTAAAAACCTTGCTGAACAACTGATTGATTTCCTGCTGGAAATTCATAGATGTATTAAACAATGAAATCTTTTACACATAGTCCAATTTGATTTCAGCAAAACATGACAGTCTAGATGCTGTCCTTGTAGATAAGAAATAAAAAAGAAATGGTAGTTGTTGGTATAGAAGAGGTTGAATGACAAGATATTTGAGTAATTATTAACAAGTCAGTAACACTTTGGAGGAAATGTTCTAGTGATGTGACCCAAGATGTTCCTATTCTGATTAAGAATTTGATCAGCATCAATTTTACCAATATCAATTTTATCAGTATATTGATGCAGTCATTATAAGCATGTTTATACATTTTTTATATGCCATACATTTGAAAAAATGCTAAATAATTGACAGTCAGAACCACGAAATGTCTCATTGGGCTAAAATTAAAGAAAATAAAGATAGTGAGAGGTGAAAATGATAAAGAGTACACTTCAAGTATCAAGAAGTACTTATATGAATGCATGGAATGACAAATGAAATATCAAATTATTTAGAACCAGTAACTATTTTTTTCTGAGATGAAGATTTTTTAGAAAGAATTAGGAATAATGCTATGTTAGGTAGGTAGGAACCAGCTTCTCAAGTATTTTCAATGAAAGGCTAAGGACTTTATATTTTATTCTTTTGTCAAATGGAAGGCAATGAAGTTCTGCCCTCAACCTTTCAAGAATACGATGTTATTAATCTTCTTCCTTAGAAAGACTTTTTTGGTGGTTATAAAGAAAACGCCTTTTTAAAAGAGAGAGAGATACTGGAAGTAGGCTGTTTAAGTATGTTGGATAAGAAGTGATGATGCCATAAACTAGCATGGTGTGTGTGCAGATAAAGAGAAGGATAGAGATGCAAAATAAATTGCAAATTTGAAATCTTCAAGAAACAGAGGCTAACTTGATATGGATTAGAGTGGAAAAAAGAAAAATCAAGGATTATTTAAAAATTATATATATGAGTGTCTCAAAGAATGGTTGTATCACCCACAAAGATCAGGAAGTTTGAAGTAGTGCCATGTTTGGACTAGGAAGAATAAAGAAGTCTGCCTAAAGCACATTGTGTTTGAAATACTTAACAGAATATCCAGGAACTATCAATCTGGCAGTTCATGGAGGCAAAATTAAATTCAGGAAAGGGTTTATTAAATGATATAGACATGGATATAGATGAATTTGGGATTCTCCTCAATGGATATGGTAATTGAACCAATGGAAATGGATGAAATCACCAAATGAGAGATTCTAGTGAGAAAAGATGAGGCCCTAGAAGAGAGAACTTGAAAATATCCTCACTAGGGATACAGGCAATGGATTATGATTTATTAGAGTAAGAAGGTAAGATCAGGAAAACAGGAGGAGAACCAGGAAAGATAAATATTATAGAGGACAGAGCATCCAGGAAAAGTAGATAATCAACTTTGTCAAAAAAAAATGCAGAAAGGGAGAAAGGAAGATTGCAAAATCATAGTAGTAACCAAATAAATTATAACCTTAGACAGCATAGTTTTAGTTTAGAAATGAGGTAAAAGAATAGATTGGAAGGGTGAAAAGTAGATAGTGAAGAAATAGTGGGAGTAAGTAGAGATCATTTATTTTCTAGGCATGTGAAAATAAAAAAAGCAGAACTCTAGGATGATATCTTGAAGTGGAAAGATAGACATTTACTTTGTTTTGAAATTAAGAGAGGAAATAGTTTAAGGCAAATGGAAATGATGAAGATACAGATAAACAATAGGATGCATTCTTGGGGTAGGGTACTTAGGATAATATTTGAGACAAAACTAGAGAGTACAGCACCAACAAAGAAAAAGTTTTACTGTAAATATGGAGTTAAAGTAGAAAAGAGTGGATGAGGATGTAGAGGTATATTGAAGTCTGGAGTAGAAGAGGGGAAACCTCACAATAAATGACTTTAATTTTCTCAGTAAATGAGATGTCAGCCATAACTGTAAAAGACAGGGGTAGGAAAAGGAATATGAGCTTGATGAGAAGTTCAAAAGAGCTCCAGAGGAATGAGATAGAGGTAAACACTAACATGATTTGTGGTAGACTAAGTCAACACAGTATGATAACACACATTACAATGCTTCTGCTGGCATTTAACAAGGGAAGTCATTTGGAATAGGTGAAAGGGTTCTGGATTTGGAACCACATGATCTTAGTTAAAATCTTGGGGAAGGAATTTACTAACTCTATGTAATGGACAAATTATAATCTCTTTTGGCTTCAGTTTCTTTGGGAATAAAGTGAGGTAATTACAATATATAACCTCTGACAGCCCTTCTGAACCAAATGGATGATCCTAAAAACTGTAAAAAGCTTATAGTGGCTCAGAGGATTAAGGGGGTGAAAAAAGTAAGATATGAAAGAAATCTCCAGGGTGGGGGGATAAAAATAATATCTGACTAAAGTATGATATTTATTATTTTATTGAAACAAGTATTGTCAAATACTTTAATTATTAATTTTCTAATTATTAACAATTAATTATTTAAATAATTTAAATCCTTACTTTATTAAAATGTTTACCTGTTAAAACTGTCTCTGCCATCTTAATTTTAGCTTTTTTGATACCCAGACTAGACAGCATGCCTGAAGGAATTAAATATTTCACCTTCTTAACTCTATCTCTAGGCCCACATCCTCTATTCTGATTGAGTATCTCAATGTTCCCTATATCAAGGGAACTAAAACTATGTTTCACTTTACTTCACCACCATCTTCTCACAATCCACACTATCACATAAATTTACCCACCATATCACACTTATCTATTAACAATTCTGGAACCATAATCAAATATTACAATTCATACTGAAAATGATAGGTGCATCTATTCTATTATTACTCCACTTCACCATGATAATCTTGCAAAACAAAATATCATCTCATGGACACTAGTATTCTAGATGCATTTTATTCCCTACTAGAATGTAAGATTCTTGAGGACAAGAACTGACTTTGTTTATGTATTTATATCTTTCTTGTTTAATGCAGTGTTTGACATATGCTTTGGAAAAAATATTGTTTATTTCATTTAGTATAAATTCTGAAACATATTGTGATAATACAAGTTAAAAGGTAGATGAAAAAGAAATTACTAGAAGAAAGTCAAAGGTGAAATTGAAAAATATCATGCATTTAAAAAAAATCTAAACAATGGTTAAAGATAGAACATAAGGAAACATCCTGAAATTCAATGACCTCAAAAATAATAATTTAAAAAAGAAGACTGTAACTCATCTACTTCAGGAAATTTTACTAAATATAAAACTCAGAAGCCAGGGAAATAGAGACCAAAATGTAGACTCATGGAGTACACAAAATGCTATTAGATCAAAATATCAATTTACAATCACCCCGAAATGTAACAGCCAGATAAGACTTTTGAGGTAAAGTGAAAAGTTTTGCAAACATTCATGAGGTTACAACAGACATGTCAGTAAATGTCAGTTTAATCAGGCAAGGCTGTTTTTTTTTTTTTAATGAAAAGAAATATATTGCATTGGAAGGTGATCAGATCAGAATTATAAATTGGGTTGGATAGCTTTAAGGTGACTTCCAAATCTGAGATTGTATGTTTATGCTGCTCTTCAGAAGGCAAAATTAGGAGTAATGACTATAAGTTACAAAGAGGAAAATTCATGTTTTTTATAAAGGGAAGTGAATTTTGTTATAATTACAGTCGTATGAAAGTATATTGACTGATTCAAGAGGTAGTGGGTTTCTTCTTACTGAGGATTTTCAAGGGGGAAAAAGCTGATTATGTTTTTGAGGAATACTTGTTCAGGAGTGAATTAGAATTCATGGCCCCTGAGATTCTTTCTAATTATAATCTGGTATTCTGTAAAGTTATTTTAATGAGATAAAAGGGTCAATGGTTTACATACTGAGTGTAAAGTCTATAGAATGGTATATATTTCTACAAAAATCTTTTTAAGGATACATTTTAAAATAATGAAATCAAACATTATAAAAATTTATCAAAATTAATTAGAGAATGTAAAAAAGTGCTTCAGACTCTTTATACTTTGGAAGAAAAAGAAAAGACTATTATAGTCTAGAAGTCACATCATGTCAAAGGGTAATTAAGGAGGAAAAGACAGAATGGTAGTTATCAACTTGTATATATATATACTAGAGGAGAGAAAAAGGAAGAAAAGGGATGAATTGAGTTAGTAATTAGAGCTATAAATAAATGCCTTAGAAATAAATGAATGGGGATTTTTTTTTAATAAAAAGAGAATTCTCTT
Organism: Pseudochirops corinnae; assembly: GCA_028646515.1. NCBI lineage: Eukaryota > Metazoa > Chordata > Mammalia > Diprotodontia > Pseudocheiridae > Pseudochirops > Pseudochirops corinnae. The sequence goes on from CM053591.1 coordinate 99,926,478, forward strand.
TCATTTCAGAAAAATGAAATACTTTAAATTAGTAGAGGAAGAAAAAAGGTTTAAAAAATACTGAAAGTAGAGTTAAAGAATCTGAGCCGTGAAAAGAAAATAGGTTCTCTATGTCTGAGATTAGAGGCAGGATTCATATTGTGTCAATTTAAAAAGTTGCAGATATCTAGATCTATTTTTTCCTAAAACATAAGATGTAGTTATCATTATGTAGGTGGAAGAAGAGAGAGAATCTTAATACAAGGGGTGGAAGGAATTGTAGTGTTAAAAATTTAACCTCCAAAGTAGT
>CM053591.1:99934692-99957900 GCA_028646515.1 Pseudochirops corinnae
AAACCAAATAAGAGAAATGGTGGGAAAATTGGGAAGAGAAATGAGAATGATGAATCACGAAAAAAGTCAACAACATGACTGAAGAAAATAACGCCTTAAAAAATAGATTAACTCAAATGGCAAAAGAGGCCAAAAAAGCCAATGAGGAGAAGAATGCCTTAAAAAGTCAAATTTGCTAGATGGAAAAAGAATCTCAAAAGCTTACTGAGGAGAATAATTCCTTCAGAATTAGAGTGGAGCAAATGGAAGCAATGACTTTATGAGAAATCAAGATATTATTAAACCGATACAAACAAATGAAAAAAAAATAGAAGGCAATGTGAAATATCTCCTTGAAAAACGACTCATCTGGAAAATAGATCCAGGAGAGACAATTTAAAAATTATTGCACTACCTGAAAGCCATTATCAAAAAAAGAACTTAGAAAGCATCCTTCAAGAAATTCTCAAGGAAAATTGCCCTGATATTTTAGAACCAGAGGACAAAATAAAACTTGAAAGAATTCACCAATCACCTCTTGAAAAAGATCCCCAAAAGAAAACTCCTAGGAATGATATAGTCAGGTTCCAGAGTCCCCAGATCAAGGAGAAAATATTACAGGGTGCCTGCCAAGAGGAAGCAATTTGAATACTGTGGAAACACAATTAGGATAACTCCGGATCTGGCAGCTTCTACATTGAGGGATCGAAGGGCCTGGAATATGACATTCCAGATATCAAGGAAGCTCGGACTAAAACCAAGAATGACCTACCCAGAAAAATTGAGTATAATGTTCCAGGGGAAAATATGGTCATTCAGTGAGGTGGAGGACTTTCAAACATTCTTGCTGAAAAAACCAGAACTGAAAAGTAACTTTGACACTCAAATACAAAAAGCATGAGGAGGAACTTCCTTTGTTGCAAATCAGTTCTTCTTCATGATCCACCAGATCCCTGGAATTCACAAAGTGGCTTCAAGCCTGCACACGTCCATTTCAGATCAACGCTCATTCACCTATGGTCAAGGAAGAGGAAATGTCAAAGTGACAACCTAAAACCCTGGCTTAGTCTGCTCAGACAGGACATGTGTTTTAGCTGCCATCTGTCCTGCAGGTTGCCATTTCTTCTGTAAAAGAGAAGAGTCAGCTCTCCTACTAGCTCTCTAAAATGTCTCAGCATCACTTGATTCCCTCTTTGTGGTTTGCTTCCTTTTTTAAAGGTCCATTTAGTCATTGGCTCTTCCTTTTCAATGGTCAGTAAGGGGATACTTTACCATCTCAAAAGGTGCTGACCTATACTTGGTTGGCAAGAAGCAACTGGTGAGTTTGGCATCCACAAAGTGCCAAGACCCTTGATCCTGAGATATTCATATGTCGTGGGCCAGAAGCATGGGATTCAACTCTGCATATGCCCTGTTCAGTTTACATTACAAAAATAAAATATTAATGATTAGTGGCTGAGAAAGTATTATGAGTAGTAATATTATGAGTGACTACTGTTGTGAGAAACTTCGTTATGAAAAACAAGCCCACCTCTCACCATAATATTTTGATTGTTACTTTTATAAATTTCAAAATTATGAGGGATTTTAGCAATAAGATTTTTTTCTACCATCTCTATACTTTTCCTCTACTATATACACTTTTTTGTGTGTTTAAGATTTGTATGTTTTTAAAAGGATCACAATAATATTTTCATTTTATTTGAATAAAAGAACTAAAAAAAAAGAATAAAAACATCTCAGGATAAAAGAGGTCTCAGATGGCCTATATTTTGATGTGTATCATCATTTGAAATGTTAAAACTTAGACATTTCCTTAGACCTAATGTGTAGTCAGAGAATAACTGTGGGAAATGTTAAATGTACAAGGCCATAAAAGTACCCATCATCAATCCAATTTTCCTAATACACAGATAATGTACTAAAAAGAAAAAAAAAACCTTCAGGAACTCCCTATTTCCTGTAGGAGAATGAAAAACCTTCCCCTTGACATTCAACATCTTCTATAATATAGTTCTGTAATGCCAAGCAAAGGCAACTTCCAAGGTTCGGATTACCAGCATAGCAAACCCCATTTATTCAGCAAACATGCACAGAACAGAGAAAGTCAAAATATAATGTACCTTGTTCATCTAGGAAGTAAGTTCTCAATTCAATTGCAAAGTATCAAGGTCCAAGTATCCCACTCCTGGCCAGTACATTAGTTAAAGTAGCCCACTCCTGGGCAATACATTTAGTCAGTCAACAAAGTCTCTCCTCTCAAATGGAGATTAGTCTCCAATCATAAACAAAGTGCATTCATTCGTTCAATCACAGAGCACAAAAAACTCAAAGGCTTCCCTCCCCTGAATCTCAAAAGGAGCAGGACAGCACAAAAGGCCATCTACCCTTAAGTTACAACAAAGTTAAGATATCATCTCAGCACTGAATACCCAAGGAAAGTTCCTTCTTTCATCTTCACTGGAGTCAAGCCCTCAACAATCTCAGTTCCTGGGGAGACAAGGCTCAACAAAGCCATAGCCAGTGTCCACATCAAGTCACTCTCTGCCTGTAGAACAGTTCCAGAACCCCTGAAAACGTCAGCAAGGACTTCTTCCAGGATTTCTGTAAACATACAAGAGGAAAATCCTCCTTCAGGGCTTCTGAACCAACATCAAGTTTCCAGGACCTCTGCAATAGCAGCACTGTCCTTCACCTTCAAGTGAATCTGGCAAAACAACATCAAAACAGACAGACAAAATACGAGCATCACAGCCATGCCTCCTCAGTTCCCAGCAGCTCCAGGAGGCAGTTCTCAAAAGTCCTGGGCAGCTCCAATGGACTCTCAGCACTCTTTCTCTCAGCAACTCAGGCTCCACAATACTGGATACTGCTCACCCAAAAGTCTTTCTGGCCTCCTCTCAGCTTGGGCCTCTCTCCATTCACGGCTCCTCTCAGGTCAGCCCTCTCTCTTCACGTCAACAAGTCCATCACACAAGTGAAATTCACAAGCTCTGGGTTTTAACACTTAACCCAAAAATCAAGCCAATTCAGAGGAATCTCCAAATTCCATTACCATTACAAGTTCTTATCTGTCTTTCCAGTCTTATTTCATATTTACTCATGAACTTTCTCCATAAGACAAAGTGACCTGCTATTCTCTATACACAGAGGTCTATCTCCTCCTACCATTCCTTTGTAGAGGTGGTCCCCAAATTCTAGAATATACTCCCTTTTCTGTCTTTTAAAAATAGCAGCATTTTTCAATCTACAATTAAGGTGCAACCTTTCACATTAGGCTCTTATTTTCATTTCTTCTCTTGTTAGTGTGTGGTATTGATATCACTGCTGTCTGTTCAGAGCCACTCTAGGAAGATGAAGAAAAAAAAATCTTCCTTGACTTTTAAGGTGATATTAAAAATAAAATTAACCTTATCATCCCTGCCCCAAATGCAAAATACAAAATATTTCTTTCAACACCTTGTATCTAGCCATATTTATCGAATATAACCCCTTGCTTCTTTGATGAAAACTTCAAATAAATATCACCCACTTCAAAACATATTAGGGAGAGTGTAGTTTTTTTTTGAAGAGTATAAATTAGCTTCTCTTTGTAATACTAGCTAACCATTATGTAGAGCTTTTAGGTTTGTAGAAGGCTTTACAAATATTATCTTATTTGATCCTTAAGAAACCCAGGTAGGTAGATGTTATTATCCCCACTTTGAAAGTGAAAAAAAAAAAACTGAGGTAGACAAAGATTGAGTAACTTGTCCAAAATCATATAACTAGCAACTATCAGAGACTGAATTTCAACTCAAGTCTTGACTAGATTCATGTTCACACAACTAGTAAGCATCAGAAGCTCAATTTGAACACAGGTCTTGACTGACTCCAGGGTCAGTACCCTATGTACTGTGAGGATATTTAGAATATAACAATTGAGAATAGCTAGACCTTTTTTTATGATTTTAATTATATGTCTTATGTGATATACTGTAGAAAACATACTGACTTTGAAATAAAAGGATCTGTGTTAAAATACGGCCTTTGCCATATATAACCTGCCTCAGCGTTTTCAGCAAATTATTTCTTGGTCCCTCACTTCCTTAAGTGTAAAGTAAGAGGAGTCTGGGAGCTATGCAAGATTTCATGTAAGTTAATTTTCATCTCTAAATCTGTGCTTTTATCATCTTAACAATAATATAAGTGTCACCTAGCTTCTAGCCTTATATAGATCAGTATCATATGACTTTGATACCACCAGTATCCTATAATCAATTGCCTGTTCAGAGTGTTCCTGTCACTAGGTTGTAGTTTATTCAAGAGCAGAGATAATGCTTTCATATTCTGCAAATCTCTCTAGCAGCTAGCTCAGGGCCTTGTACACACATGCAGCTAGATATTTGTTAAACAAATGAATGAAAGAGCCTTGGCAATTAGATTGGTTTCATTGGGGAAGGGAAAAAAAAATAATGCTACTGAGAAAGGAATGCTTCTGGAGATTTGTAAGAACATGGGCTACTATAGCAGCACTTCATGAGATTAAACATTTGATAGAAAGGAATGCAAATGTGTCACAGAGTCTCTACTCTGCTGAAATATTTGAGCATATGTCTGACATAATATGTGGTTAGTAAAATGTCCTTGGGAAAGACCAGAGATGAAGAATCAGTGATAAGACCTTTATTTAAACAGACCAATGACCACAAAACAGTTTAAAAGTACATTAAAAACTATGTCAACAGATCCCATTTCCCCAAGCTAATTACCAACAAGCAGTTCTAGCAATTTTGTTACATGGCTTTGAGGCTTTTTGCCTATTTTTTCATAAGATTACACTGGCATTGAAACATTTATATCTATAGCTAGCATAAGAATATATAAACCTGAAAAAGAAGACATTCTCCTAATTTGTCTTTTTCTCAGCTGGGAAGTTACACCCATTTTTTTTTTCTTGACAAATATCTAGTGTTGCTGTTAAATGTCTATATGAGTTGAAACATCATAGTTTGCATTTTTTAAAAGTGAAAAATTCTTTCAAACTTTTTTAAAAGTTTTTAACCAACAATGATACTACTGTTTCCTGTAATTGTAGCATAAGAGCTACATGGAGGAAAAAAGAATAATAAATTGGAGCTAGAATGAGCAAGATCTGAGCTCAAATCTTATTTCAGAAGCTTATAAGTTTTATTACCCTGGGAAAGTCACTTAACCTCACCTGGCCTCAGTTATGACACATACTAAAATGTGATAAAAATAGTACCTCCCTCCCTTAGTTTCAGGGAGGATAAAATAACCTATGTAAATTACTTTCCAAACCTTGAAGCACAATATAAAGGATTGCCTATTATTATAGTACTTTTGTTATCTTAAGGTCCCTCAATTCCCCGTGCCCCATAGCTCTCTTTCACTGAATGGAATACAAATTCAAATTTTTCATGATTAATTTGAGACTACTTTATAAGATTATCTTCAGAAGCACTTTAGCTCAGCTAATCTCATTCCTTTTGTTTGGAAGGAAATGCCAGCATTTCCATAAATATCTTTATGCAAGACATAGGTACGTCTAACTATTTTGACAAAGAATTTTTATTATATGTCGTGGTTTTTCTGTGTTAAAGAAAATGTAGATTATTCTATTACCCTTCTACATTCAGGCTAATCAAGATAGCTCAACTAGCATATATAGAATTTTTAAGTACAGGTCATTGCCAAAATTGTTCAATTGATATAGTGCTTGTAAAAATAAAATCTAGGGTTTTGTTTCATAAATATTGTCATTAGGTAAACAGAGGTTTTGTTGTTGTTGTTTTTAACCTTTCCTTTTAATGGTAGAATAACTTGCTAGGGTTTTTGTAGAGAGAAAATTCTTACTCCAGGTAAAAATCAGAATGGATCACTAGATCAACTTGGGAATTCCTTCCAAATCTTAAAAATAAAAAATAAACCATGAAATTATATATGTAATATGGATGGCAGTGTGTCAGTGTCAAAAACCCAGTGGAGATAGAGCCTGGGAAGTCCTGAATTCAAATACTGACTCTGAGAATTATTAGCTTCTGTGAATATGGGCAAGTGACCTAATCTCTGAAAATATTTCCTATAATACCTACTTTATATTGCAAACTGTAAAGCATCATTCATGTCAGCCCTTTCCTTACATCTAATTTTTCCTAAGTAAACAATGATTAAATATGGCTATGGATATGTGGGGTAATGGGACCCCAAAAATTCCCTACCCAAGAAAAATCAAAAGTCAGAAGTATCTTGAGGAAAGAACAATAAGTTTTATTCTCTTCCCCCAAAGGAAGAGGGTGATCTTCTCCATGGCAGGGATCAAGGAGAGGAGGTGTGTTACAAAAGACAGAACAAGAATTTATACCCTAACATATTCAAGCCCCCTCCCCCTGGCTGTCCCTTCTCCCAGTTGGGTGGGAGGTGGGCTCTCAGTCTTGGTGCAAAATCTAACCCAATGGCAGATAACAAAGAAGCCAATGACTATCTCTGTTGGCTGGGAAGTGGGACAGGAAGCCAAGGTATTGTCCACATCCTTATTTGGTAAATACCAGAGCAAGTGAGGGAAAAAGGTCACAAACAAGGGTAGAAGTCAAAAACTCCTATAAGGGGCCTAATGCTGATGACAACAAGGGAAGGAGGGAACGGTCCTAGGTTGTGTGTAAGTGCCACTTAACTCAGTAGCCTAAGGGCCAGCCTTAGGCTGTATTCTCAGGAGGAACTGAAGGGACCAGAGGTGAGAGAAGTATACAGCAGCTGTCATTTATTGCATTGCAGCATCCTCCTTTTATACCCTAGGGGCAACATGATTAAAGCATGATCTCCTCTTACACAGGGTATGGATCAATGGAGGAGAGCTGAACCAGTCATCTCAGCTGCTGCTCATCAAGTGAGTGGTCTCATGAGAGACTGCCTTGTGAGCTTAGCAACTGGGCTGTGACCCTCAGCACTACAGGTGCTTTTGGACTCACATTGATCTCTACAGTTGTGTAAACCCAGGACTAAGGTCTGTGCAGTCTTATAAAAGTATCTCTGGTTTCAAGATAATTTCTCTCCCTTCTCATTCTGAGGAGTCTTCACAGAGGGTGCAGAGAGTATACCCCACTCATGGACAATAAAAGACCTAGAACTGACCAAGAGCTCCATATAGCAAATTTTATTAGGGACAGAAACCAGCAGATTCAAGTGGGTAGGATAATCAGCTTATACTGTGTCAGAGGGTTTCTTATCTACTGAAGAAATAAACTCAAGGAGACTGAGGCTATCACTCCTATAGCTAGGGAGGCAAAGAAGCATATATCTGGAGAGTACTGTTCCCTACCTTATAATTTCTTCTAAATTTTCTGCTGTGAGCTAACATAAGGCCTCAATGGGCCTTTGTTTATCTATTACTCTGGTTTCATGTGTCCACAATTTTATTGTTGTCTCAGTATAAATCCCTTCTTTTGTCTAACATCATGATTAAGTGGCATTGGGGCATAATACTTACTGTCTGCGACTTTTGGGTGATGAAGAGAAACTTTTTCCCACAAGGATTTAGTGCTCTGGAAAAATGTAGTTCTTATCTGGGCTTTGAAGTTCCAATTCCAATCAACATCCAGTGCCTAATCCATTTTGGAGCAACCCCACATATATTCAGGGCTCATCAGATTTCTCTTTCTTTTGGTCTTCTAATAACAATATGATTCTGGGTAAGTAACAACTCCTCTGGCCCTCAGTTTTCATGTATGAAACATCAGGTGGTTGGACTAGATTATCTCTGATTTCCCTTCTAGATTTATATCTATAGTATGATCCATGAACTGTTAGGCCATCACTTGGTTGGTTGAACAATAAATATTTATTACTTACTTTGCGAATATTTCTAAGGAAGATCCAAAATTTAGATGAGAAATTGTTCCTGCCCCCAATGAGCTTAAACTCGGATAGGATAAGTAAAAATTTAAGGCAAAACTACATGTATTTGTGATCTGAATTCAAAAGTCTTTACCAACTGAGGAACCAAATAAGAATTTCTTAGAGAAAGGTGACACATAGGCTTGCTATTTGGCTGTAGTCAAATAAGCTTGAACTTTTTTTCAGCACACAAGAAGTAACAACTCCATAATTAAGGTTGTGAGAGTGACACTGTCATAATGAATCTGAGAGAGAACACGAATTCATCCAATCAAGAGGCCAAGTTTTTCCATTGTGGCTGGTTGCTAAAAGTTCTCAATAAAAACTTTTGATCTCTGCAGTCTCTTAATCATATCTTTTTTTTTAACTTTTGTTTATTTTTAGTTCATATAATTCATTTCCATGAGATTTTGGGTTCCAAATTTTCTCCCTGTCTTTCCCCTACCCACCACCCCAAATCAGTGGTTCCACTGTATACCCCCTCCCCCAATCTGCTGTCTCCTATGTCCTCCCCCATCACTCCTCTGACTTTCCAGTAGGGCAAGATGGATCTCCCTGCCCCAGTACCTGTATATATTTTATTGTGGACATGTTCTGCATAACTACACATGTATGGCCTTTATTGAATTGCTGGTCTTTCCAATGGAAGTGGGTGATGAGTAAGGAAGGGAAAGAATATGGAATTTAAAGTTCTGAAATCAAATTTAAAAATGTGTGTGTGTGTGTGTGTATGCTCTTAATAATATCTTAAAGCAAACCAAATACATCAGTTGAAAAAAGCTCGTAAATTAAGTGGGGTTGATATTTGGTTTTCCTTCTGGTTTTTGTATAAACAAAGAGATCTTAGTATATTTTTATATTTTAGAATTTCTGGTAAACATTAGCAAATAACTTATGAAAATGAAATTCCTTCTTTTCCTTAAAGGTTTTAAGTTGAAGAGTCAAATAAAACAACACGACAATTCCTACATAAACAATTTTACTAAACTCCCCTATGGTGACTCCTATTTTTTTTTTCTTCCTTTCACAGAAGAGGGAGGAATTTTAGCAAAGGATTTACCTAGTACAAGTAAACAAGCATGTTTTAAAAATGTTTCAAAGAATTTATACTTTCCTGTTATATTTGTGTGAGAAAAACTGTGCCAATTTTTTTCACACAGGAGTATTAGTAACTAGGAAAGGTGAAGGGATATCAAATCTTCCTCTGTTCCACATTTATCCACACATCAATTTCATGACTAGTTAAGAAATTCTTTATTGTGAAATTGAGATCCATGAATGGGGATAACTGAGGATGACAGATAACAATGTTTACACTTCAGAATGCTTTCCTATAATTTTTTTCTTAATAGTATTTTCTTCCAATTACATGTAAAGATAGTTTTCAACATTCATTGTTTTTCCTTAAAAAAGTTTTTTTCTAGTTACATGTGAATACAGTTTTTCAAAATTAATTTTTGTAAAATTTTGAGTTCTAAATTTCTCCTTCCCTCCTTCCCTTGCCACCTCTCCAAGACATGAAGCAACCTGATATACATGTACAGTAATGTTAAACATATCTCCTCACTAGTTATGTTGTGAAAAAAAAATCAGAACAAAAGGGGAAAAGGGTAAGAATAAATTTTTAAAAGTGAAAATAGGATGCTTCTATCTACATTCAGATTCCAAAATTCTTTCCCTGAATGTGGTTAGCATTTTCTATCATGAGTCTTTCAGAATTATCTTGAATCAAAGTGTTACTGAGAAGAGCTAAGTCTATCATAGTTGATCATTACACAATGTTGCTTTTGCTTCCTACAATATTTCTGCTCATTTCACTCAGGATAAGTTAAAACAAGTCTTTCCAGGTTTTTCAGAAATCTGCCTGCTCATAATTTCTTATAAGACAATAGTATTCCCTGACATTCATGTATCACAGTTTGTTCAGTTATTCTCCAACCGATGGGCATCCCCTCAGTTTCTAGTTTTTGGTCACCACAAAAGAGAGCTGCTGTAATTGTTTTTTCTTTTAATTTTTTATGGTCTCTTTGATAAAGACCTAGTAGGATCAGGATCTGCATGGATCAGGAAGTACAGGATCAAAGTTTTGTAGTTTGATTGGACTTGAGACATAGTTCCAAACTGCTCCCCAAAACTCCACCAACAATGCATTAGGGTCCCGATTTTCACACATCTTCTCCAACATTTATCATTTTCCTATTTTGTCATATTAGCCAATCTGATAGGTGTAAGATGGTACCTCAGAGTTCTTATATTTTCATTTCTCTAATCAATAGTGACAGAGCATCTTTTATATTATAATACATAGCTTTAATTTATTCATCTGAAAATGACCATATTCCTTGATCAATTATCAATTGGGAAATAACATATATTCTTATAAATTTGATTCATATCTTCATATATTTTAGAAATAAAACCTTTATCAGAAATACTGACTGCAAAAATTGTTTCCCAGCTTTCTCCTTTCCTTCTAATTTTGGTTTCATTAGCTTTTTTTCATGGAAAAACTGTTTAATTTGGTGTAATCAAAATTATCCATTTTACATTTCCTAGTGTTCTCTATCTCTTGTTTGATCGTAAATTTCTCCCTTCTCCATAAATCTGACAGGCAAATTTATTCTTTGCTCTCTTAATTTGCTTTATGATATCATCTCATGCCTAATCACTTACTCATTTTGACGTAATCTTGGTATATGAAGTGAGATGTTGGTCTATGCCTCATTTTCACCAAACTATTTTCCATTTTGCCCAGCAGTATTTTGTCAAAGAGTGAGTTTTTATCTTAGAAGCTGGAGTCTTTGGGTTTATTAAACAGTAGATTATTATACTCATTGACTACTATGTCTTGTGTACTTAACCTGTTCCATTGATCTACCACTCTATTTCCTATCCAGTACCAAAAAATTTTGATGACTGACACTTTATAATATAGTTCTAGGTCTATTTCAGCTAGGTAACCTTCCCTTGCATTTTTTTTTCCACTAGTTTCCCTGATATACTTGACCTTTTGCTCTTCCAGAAGAATTTTGTTATTTTTTTTTAGCAGAATAAAGTATTTTTTGGCAGTTTTTTTGGCATGGTGCTGAATAAGTAAGTTAATTTAAGTAGAGTTGTCATTTTTGTTATGTTAGCTTGGCCTACCCATGAGCAACTGATACTTTTTTCCAAACTTTATATGTGAATTTATTTGTGTGGTGTCCTTGATTGATAGGCATCCTTGTTTCAGCACTGATCTTATTGGACATGTTTCTAGTTTATCTCCATTACATATAATACTTTACTGATGGTTTTAGATAGATACCGTTTATCATTTTAAGGAAAAGATAATTTATTCTTGTTCTCTGTAGTGTTTTTAATAGGAATGAGTGTTGTATTTTGTTGAAAGCTTTTTCTTCATTTATTAAGATAAGCATATGATTTCTGTTAGTTTTGTTGTTGATATCATCAATAATGCTATTAAGTTTCCTAATACTGAAGCAGTCCTACCTTCCTGTTACAAATCCCACCTGGTTATAGTGTAATATGCTGGTGATAAATTGCTGCAATCTTTATATAATTATTATATAATACTTTATTTAAATTTTTTGAATCAATAATCATTAGAGAAATTTGTCTACAATTTTGTTTTTCTCTTTTGCCTCTTCCTGGTTTAGGTATCTGCAAAATATTTATGTCACAAAAAGAATTTCATAGGATTCCACCTATTTTTCCAGATAGCTTACATAGTATTGGAATTAAATATTTTTTTTTGAACATTTAGTTGAATTCACTTATAAATCCATCTGGTCATGGAAATTTTTTCTTAAGGAGTTCATTGTAGGATTGTTCAATTTATTTTTCTAAAATACAGTTATTTAAGTATTTCATTTCCTCTTCTGTTAATCTGGGCAATTTATATATTTTTTTGGAAAATATTTATTTCACTTAAATTCTCAGATTTACTGGCATGCAGTAGGGCAAAATATTTCCTAAATATCGTTTTACTTTACTATTCATTGGTGGTACACTCACCCTTTTCATTTTTTAAAATGGTAATTTGGTTTTCTTCTTTTTGTTAAATCAATTTAACAAAGGTTTAATTATTGTATTGTGTTTTTTTTTCTTTTCATAAGAACAGTCTTTAGTTCCATTTATTAGTTCAATAGTTTTTTACTTTCAATTTTATTAATCTGTCTTTTGAGTTTCAGAATTTGTAATTTCATATTTAATAGAAGATTTTTTAAAGCTTTTTTTAGTTGCATGCCCAAGTCATTGAGCTCTTCTACCTTTATTTTTTTTTTTATTTTACCACTTAAAGATAGAAAATTTCCTTTAAGAATCGTTTTGGATTCATCCCATAAGTTTCAGTATATTGTCTTGTTACTGTTGTTCTCTTAAAGAAAATTATCAATCATTTCTATGGTTTGTTGTTTGACCCATTCATTCTTTAGAATTAGACTACATAATTTCTAATTATCTTTCCATGGCCCTTTATTACACATAATTTTTATTGCATGATGATGTGAAAAGGATGAATTATATATTATTATCTATCTGGATTGGATTGTTAGGTTTTTATGCTCTAATACATGGTCAATTTTTGTATCAGTGCCATATACTGCTGAGAAAAAGTTATATTCCTTTCTATCCCCATTGAATTTTCTCCAAAGCACTATCATCCAGCTTTTTGAAAATTCTATTTGCCTCCTTTACATCTTTCTTGCTCATTTTGTGGTTAGATTTATCTAGTTCTTAGAAGAGGGATATGATGAAGTCACCCCACTAATATAGTTTTGCCATCTATTTCTTCCTATAACTCACTTAGCTTCTCCTCTAAGAATTTTCATGTTATAGCACTTGGTAGACATATGTTTAATATTGACATTACTTCACTGTCTATGGCAGCAGTTCTCAACCTGTGAGTTATGCTCAATTTGTAACAATGAAAATACATCCTGCATATCAGATATTTACATTATAATTCATAACAGTAGCAAAATTACAGTTATGAAGTAGCAATGAAAATGTATAGTTGGGGATCACCATAACATGAGGAACTGTATTAAAGGGTTGCGGCATTAGGAAAGTTGAAAACCACTGGTCTATAGTACCTTTTACCAAGAAGTAATTTCCTTCCTTATTTCTTTTAATTAGGTCCATTTTTGTTTTTTACTTTGTTTGAGATCAGGATGGCAATTCCATTGAAGCATAGTGTAGGGAAAACAGTTTAAAACTTTTTGAATAACATCTTATTTTCTTTCCTGTTTACCTTTTTATCTTCTTGTATTTAAAGATCAAATTTTCTGGTCTGCTCTGGTCTTTTCATCAGGACAGTTTGAGAATCCCCTATTTCATCAAATGCCCATCCTTTCCCCTGAAAGATTATGTTCAGTTTTGCATGGTAGGTGATTCTTGGTTGTAACTCTGGCACCTTTGCTTACCAGAATATCATTCTAAGCCCTGTGATCCTTTAAGGTAGAATAATCTTCATATGTGTAATCTTCATATCTAATTGTTTCTTTCTTGCAGCTTGAATTATTGTTTTTTTCTTTGACCTGATAATTCATTATCTTCCACTCAACCAATTCTTATTTTTAAGGATTTTTTTTTTAGGAGAGGGAAAATGCAAGGCAATTTGGGTTGAGTGACTTGCCCAAGGTCTCACTACTAGTAAGTGTCAAGAGTCTGAGGCTGGATTTGAACTCACATCCTCCTGACTCCAGGGCCAGTGCTCTATTCACTGTGCCACCAAGCTGCCCCAGAATAATTCTCAAATCCAGCCTCAGAATAATGATCCCAACATATCAAATGTCCAAAAGTAGCCAAAAAGGCAGGATTTTAATAAAGTAGATGAAGAATAAGCTGGAAGTTGCACTGTGACTTATATAAGTATCAGTCCATATCTACAATGTTGATCAAAGAAGTATCCATGAAGATAATAGAAGAAATTTTTAGAGTCCAGGTGTTTTTGACCCTTCTCATCTTTAGGTGAGAATTGGTTCATAATGCAAAATGAGAAGCAAAAGTTTGCTGTTACCCACCATACAATGGAAATAGTACATCTAATTTAACACATAACAGCTAAAATGTTATGCAACAAGGGGTATGAAATTTGTTTGAAGAATGGGATTTATATATTCAGCATAAGAAGAACTCCTTGATTCCAAACCAACATTTCTCTTGAAAAGTAGGTCCTCCTCAGGCAAGTCATTTACTCATTCAGTGCCTCAGGCAACTCTTATGATCACAAGTTTCAAAGGTGCTACAGAACTTCATTAGTAGAAGAATTTTTACAAAATAGTTCCTATACCTATTCAGGAACAACTTATAACTATTGTTATAATCTATTGACAGAATGAGACTCAAACCTCATTAAAGCAAAAAAAAAAAAAAAAAACAAAAACAAAGAATCACAGTTTGTTTGACTGCCAATGAAGTATTTACATTTCACCTTTGCCTGGCACTGTCCCAACCACTCCTACTACATATTTGCTAGTAAAATGACTAGATTTAAGTTGATCTTCTTGGTGGTCAGTTTCTTTGATGAAGAGACTTGTAGGTAATATGTAATAACATTTCTTTTCCTTTAAACATTTCTTTTCCTTTAAATATTTATACCTGCTTCTCAAATCCCCTCAGGAAGAGTCCAAATCTCTTCCTGAAAGAGTGAATTTCCGAAATTTTGCACTAGTGAGAGGATAGGTTGTTAAGAGGTCTCATTGATCAAGGTGAGGGACTCAGTAAACCTATTCTGTTAACTTTTTACAGTGCAAGCTGTATTTCAAGGATTTTTTTTATATTTGCTTGTTATTTGTAGACAATATCATACCTTCATTGTTACAAAATCTACAATACATCTGGTAGTCACAGGATCATAAGATTTATGAGCTTAGAGACTTAGAGTTGGAAGAAACAGAGGTAATATAGTCACATTGTCTCATTTTATAGGTGAGAAAACCGAAGTCTAGAGAGGTTGAAATTTGTCAAAGGTTACATAAGGAGTAGGCAACAGTTGTATGATTTGACTCATCTGAGTCTTAATCCATTGAACTGAGCCGTGTCACTCCTGAAACTTCATGGTTGTTGTTGAGCCGGACAACAACAAATCACCTCTAGTAGATAGAACTTTTCCTCTCTTTTCCCTCTCTGTCATTTGAAAGTAATAAGCACAGTCCTGAAAATGCCAATTGACTTATCTAAGGTCAACTGAGTCCAACTCAGAGAACTTGGCTGTATTCTTTTATTTTTCAGGTTATTGTTAAAATATATATTTTTGTCATAGAATTCAATTTTAATGTATTTCTTTCTTTGTGGTTAGTTGTAGAATTGCCCAACTCCCACACACTTTACTATGGATTTAGTGGATAGTGGGTAGGGCACCAAACTTTAGGACAGGAAAAAATCGGTGTTTAGAAAAGAGAAATTTATGCTCATGGCACACTTTTGAGTTTAATTTGAATCATTAATATTTTCTCCATCACTCTATTAAGTCTATACAATCAATAAAACAATAAATCAAGCCCTGATTGGTAGTACTTATGGATTCCTGATCACACCAAAAATTTAATAAGCACCTCATAAACCAGATTAAGCTGACTCCAACATATACCTAGTTGTGGGTCCAAATATCTTCCTGAAATAGTGGATTTCCCAAAATTTCTAGCTAATGAGAGCATAGATTGTTAATAATTGTAACTGACCAAGATTAGTGATTTAGTAAACCTTATTCCATTAACTCTTTATTGTCCAAGTTGGATTTCAAGGACAATGTTTTTTGTTATATATTTGCTTGATTTTTTTTATCAAAGTTTATTATTAAGTTTCTTCATTTAAATGCCTTCTGTAACTGCAGTATCTCTCTCTCTCTCTCTCTCTCTCTCTCTCTCTCTCTCTCTCTCTCTCGTTCAAACTGTGTGTGTGTGTGTGTGTGTGTGTGTGTGAGGGCACTGTAAGATCAACAGAACCATGAGGTAAAAGTCAGTGTATGAGCAGATTTTCATCAATTTTGAATTTGCTACTTGATTTTTAAGTGCTAGAAGAAGACCTCCAAAGTAGCCAAAGGATATATAACATTTGTAAGCTATTGTTCTACTCCTCTGAGGCTGTTGTTCTGGCAGGGGTTCACAAACAAGCTAGATGCCAGCTATGCATCTGGTGTTTATCCTCTTGAGGATGTCAACATATGCTGAATACATACACTGTCCTGTAAAGCATTTCATTCAGCTATTATGTCCATTGAAGAGGCCACTTTCTATAATTCACAAATGTACATGGAACACAATACTCCTTGCATACATTTATCAAATATTTTTACTGGATGCCAGTACAGTATCTGATTCTGCCCAGAGAGGGTGAATATTAAAAACTTGTAGATTCAGGAAAGGATAGTGATGATAAGGTGAAAATTACCTGATTTTTCTATATATCATTTTTTTCTTCCAGAAGCAAGACAATTCTTAAAGTTTCTTAAGGCTTAAGAATCAACTGTGGAGGCAGTAACATAGGAACCTCTCTGTAACTGCTAAGTCCAATGTGTTTGTTCTCATCTTATGGAACTTTTGTTGAATTGCAACATTTCCTGAATATTTTCTTCAACAATATTTCCCATTAATTTCAGCAATCACATAACCCACATGGCACATATAATGTGTGCCATGTCTTCCTGTTTAATCTGAAGTACTTAATGTATATCAGAAGAATGTGAAAATCAAAGAAATTATTGGAAAACTCTTAACATGTCTCCTCTCTCTCTCTTTAATCAGTATAATCTGCAACAGTCAAAAGATCTCATTATACCTCCTTCAGACTCTTCTCCTTAGTCATTTTTTGATACCAAATGTTCCAAAATTTGTGTAATTCTTTTTTTCCCATAATCCAAACTGTATTATTATTATTACTATTATTATTAATTATCAGTCACTTATGCCATGAATTCATAGGGGTTTGGTTCCAACAGCTCAGGTTCTTTGTCATTGGTTCTCAAATCTAAAATGTATTATTATTATTATTATTATTATTATTATTATTATTATTATTATTAATTATCAGTCACTCATGCCATGAATTCATAGGGGTTTGGTTCCAACAGCTCAGGTTCCTTGTCATTGGTTCTCACAAAGTGTGCTTCTCTGGGTGGAGCAGGCTGGTGTTTCAGTTGAACACAAGTGCCTTTTTATTTGACTTCCTTCTTCTGATCGTTTTCTTTTACTGACTTTAGGAAGCTATCTCTATTCTTGGAATGCTTAATATGGTCAATCTACACTTTATTTCTCTTTGCTAGAATCTTGCCCTTAACCTGTTTGTTTACAACAATGCCCATAGCATGTTGAGTACCATTATAGATCTGTCCAGTCTTGCCATGGTAACATTTGTGGGGCATTCTTTTCTGAACTGTACCCATACCCTAAATATGTACAATTTTACCTTTCCTGTATATTTGCATATACATAGCCAAAGGGAAAGCAACATGTTTTTGAAAGGACCTAGATAACACGTATTGTGTCCCTCTCCTTTTTCCTTTTATGCTCATCATTTTGGCAACTCATTGGAATATGGCACAGCAGGCATCATTCTTTTAGATACTTAAGGCTATCATCAGCCAAAAGCAAGGGGCTTTTATCATGGACTTTCAAATGCAGATCATAGACATGCTTTTTAATAATTTTGGGAGAATATAAAAAAAAGCAAATAATCAAATAAAATTTCCTTACTTAAACTGTCTTTATTCTTTTTTTTTTAGTGCATATGACACTTCTTTTCATTCTGTGGTTCAAGCAATCTAGAAAAAGTATTTACTTTTTCTGGTTAATTTTCATTAATGAATTGTTAAATACAGATGCTAAATAAATAATGGCTGATTGTGTTAACTTTACAATGTCATCACACTCAAAAAATGTATCAATTGCAGAAGGAATTTAAGTTAGGAAACTTTAAAACGTACTTTGATAAAAAATCAAGCAAATAAGTAGTAAAAAAAAATCCTTGAACTATGTCTTATACAGTAAAGAGTTAATGGAATAAGGTTAACTGAGTCACCAACTTTGAACTGTTATATGAAAAATGATTTTCCTTCATAATCAGTATCCTTGAGACTCGGAGCCCCCACCCCCAGTCTCCTTTTTAGTAAGTCCTTTAGAAGGACATTACCGATAATGAGATTGCTTTGGAAGCTACTTAGGTTTGGATGGAGACAGATTCTTTTGCCTAGATAGCCCAAGGCTGGGAGTGGTCTGGTATGGTTGGAGGATGGTCTGATAGAGCAGATCTTTCCTTGGTGCAAAGGTAAATGATAATGGGATGATATAAGCCCTGTTGAAAAGACATATAAACTGGTCACCCACCTCCCAAATCATGCCAGTTCTGGACTGACCCCCTTAGGTGGGCCAGCTTGTGAGAGAAATTAAAATGTGGACATACAGTCTAATTCATTTGTCTTTTTCTTAGAACAAACTCTGTGAGAGCTTGACATTTAAATAGTGCCATGTGACTTGATTTTGGACTGTGATTTGGAGAATGGGCTGTTCTCCACACAATGCTGAAACTGGCCACCCACCAGAGTCTTTTCTCCTTTAGTCTCAGACCTGAAGGGTGGGTGAGTCTTATCCCCCAAATACCTGATTCTTATCCCTGGGACTACCCATACTAGGTTGCAATCAGTTTTTCTCTCAAAGAGTCTCTGGGGGCAGAGAAATCAAGACAGGTTTCCTGGAAGGTAAAGACATCCTTTATAATTTGACTGTAATTTTGCTATGGGTCAATCTAATGAACAGAAATATTGCCAGAGCTGCTGTCAATTGACTAAAAATAATTCTGAATTATGTTGGCCCCATTAGGGTTCCTCTGATTAGTCCAGATTAATATATCTCAAAAGCAAGTTACTTCGAATTTTGACAAGTCTAATTCTAATTCAAAATTGGTTAATCTTAAAAAAAAAGTCTAAAAAGCCAAGAAAATTAGATTGTGCACACTCTGTCTTGTCATTCTATCCCTGTCTAAATGTCTCTGTGACTATTTTGTGTTCCTGCTGAAAGATTTAAAATGCAGCCAGAAAATCATCTAAGGAACTTCTAAGGTCTATAATTAGAGAGGACATTGTGAAGTAAGTCACTCTTTAGGCTTTCAGTAGTATAGTAAGACTTTTTGGAGGGATCCCAACACTGGTCAAGTTGGGATACAAGAAGAAAGTTAGATAATAGAATTGCAAAAGCAGGGTGAGACTTTCTTACTAGTTAGAGGGTGAAATCAGCTAGCAAGCAGTTTTATACTGGTAGATCTAAAACAGGCAGCCGATGATAGGATGATAGCCAGGACTGAAAGACAAAAGATGAGTTTGAATTCAAGCTTAATTAGATCCCAAAGCTAAAGCTTGTTGACTGTGTTTAAATTAAATCTAGAAAACTGTCTTTGCACCCCTCCAACCAATTTATCAGATATCAGGGCAAAGTATTTAAACAGCAAAAATAAGCTTTTGTCTTTAAGGCATTTGGTCCTGGCTTTTCCATATTAGCCTTAAATGGGACTGATGGGGTACAGGCCCTGGGAAACCCCTTGAACTCTTCTTCCCACTTGATGAGGCAATTGCAGGAGGCCATAAACTTTTCATTAAGCTAGGCTCAAATCTCTGTTACTCTTAACCTAGCCTAGCCCTCCATTGTCCACCTATTTCCCACCTTGATCCTATCAAACTATCTATACCCAAATCTGTTACCCTTAATCTAATCTAGAACTCCATTGTCTGTCATCTCCAGGTAGCTTTTCAGCTATTTCCCACCCTTAATCCCATTCCTGGAGTCTGACATCAGTTCCTCATGATCCTTCTTAGATTCCCCCTCAAGACGCTCTCCAAACCATTTCTCTAGATGACCCCCTAGATACCTCCCACAGTCTTTCTTTATCTAAGATCCATCTCATCTCCATAAAGGTGCTGAGATTCAATCTAGCATAGACTTAGTCTCTCTCAAATTGTTCTGACCTGCTGGTTAATATAAATGTCTTTGTTTATATAAATATAAAAGTATTTGTCACAAAAACTTAGGCTCCTTCAAAATCTACTCATTATGGAGAATCTTTAATAAATTTTGCTTTGCTTTGGCTGAGGGAAGGCTTGAGTTAAATTCATTCAGCAGGATCTGGTGTGCTGCTATTATGGGATCTTGAGCACCCCTAATCCCCAAACTTCAACAGGATCACTTTAGGATTTCAGTGATTTGTTTAAAATTCATATCAACAGTATAAAAGCTGTTTGTGAAGGGTGTGAGAGAAATACAGCTCTCTTGATTTGCAAATTATTAAGCTTGAACTCTCCCCAGATTCTAACAGGTGAAGACAGGCAGGACAAAATTGGGGTGAGTATGATTTTTTAATTTGAAAGGTAAAGGAAAGTGGAGGTAGTCTGAGTAATGGGTTTGAAATATTAAAAAGGGGAAATGAGGGCTTGAGTGAAAATATGGAAGGTGGGAGAAAGTTTTGGGGACAGATGGGGTGGGCAGCAGCAAAACCATGTAGAACTAAACCTGAACCCCCATCATTAGATGGTTGTTCTGGGTGCACATGTGCCAGCTTCAGCTTCTTTGGGAATTTAGAGAGGTTATAAGGAAGTTTGATTTTATTTTAAGTAGAAAGATTAAAAATAAAAATCTTGCAGCCATCACCAGTATCTAAAGTTAGAGAGGATTAGAAGGCATCATTTCCATCAGCCTCATTTGTAGGATCTGTAGGAAGGCCTTATTAAATCTAACATTACATAAATATCAACTATAGTAAAGAGATTGGTTATTGGGGGGGTAGAGTCAAGATGGCAGTGCAGAAGCAGCAAAACTCCACAGCTCTCCCCATAACCACCTCAAATACCTATAACTCTAAATAAATTTTAAAGCTCCAGAACTCACAAAATTACACAGTAACAAAGCTCCCGCTGAAGGCAGCCTGGCAGGCAGATGGGAAGGGGTTCATCCCAGCATGCTGGGAGCCTAGACCAGCACTGCAAGAACCCATGGCATGAGCCCTAGGGATGGCAGAACAAGCCACGGCTGGAGTGCAAATCGCTGGCAGCTGTGGCATTTTTCCAGAATTAGCAACCCATACAAAACAAGGACTAAGTGAAAGGTCAGTAGAACTCAAATAAATTTGGGGGAGAGGGTCCAGCCAACTGCCCCAGGGCTAGAAGTTGCTAAAGCAGCAGCCCTGCAGCCACCTCCACGTGGCTGTTTCAGAAGCTCCCAGACTGCAGATTGCAAGGGGGCCAAGCACTCATTCAGATACAAAGTGCTCTTGCCTTGAGCTGCCTGGATAGGGATCACGGTCTTGAGTGGTGGTCCTGGGGTGCGTTTTCAGTGAGCCAAAGCTGGTGGGGGCTGCAGAAATGGTGGTCTCCTAAAAGCTCCAGTAGATGTAAAATCTCCAGCAATTTGGGACAGAGCTCTCCCGTCAGAAAGCAGAGTTCTACTGAACCTAAAAGTCAAGTAATTGACAGGCAACATGAGTAGGCAAAGGAAGCAAAGCAAACCTGGCAATGCAACTTTAGATTCCTTTTTTGGGAACAAAAAAGATCAAAGCATGGAACGGGAGGAAGACAACGCAGTCAGAACTCCTGCTCCAAAAGCTTCCAAGAAAAATGTAGACTGGTTACAAGCCATTGAGCAACTTAAGAAGGATTTTGAAAACCAAATGAGAGAAGTAGAGGAAAAATTGGGAAGAGAAATGAGAATGATGCAAGAAAATCATGAAAAGAGAGTCAATAACCTGACTGAAGAAAATAACACCTTAAAAAACAGAATATCTCAACTGACAAAAGAGGCCCAAAAAGCCAATGAGGAGAAGAACGCTTTAAAAAGTCAAATTTGCCAGATGAAAAAAAGAATCTCAAAAGCTTTCTGAAGAGAATATTTCCTTCAGAATTAGAGTGGAACAAATGGAAGCTAATGACTTTATGAGAAATCAAGACACTATTAAACAGATCCAAACAAATGAAAAAATAGAAGGCAATGTGAAATATCTCCTTGAAAAAACCGCTGACCTGGAAATTAGATCAAGGAAAGACAATTTAAAAATTATTGGACTACCTGAAAGACAGGACCAGAAATAGAACCTAGACATCATCCTTCAAGAAATTCTCAAGGAAAATTGCCCTGATATTTTAGAACCAGAGGGCAAAATAGAACTTGAAAGAAGTCACCTGTCACCTCTTGAAAAAGATCCCCAAAAGAAAACTAGGAATGTTATAATCAGGTTCCTGAGTTCCCAGATCAAGAAGCAAATATTACAAGCTGCCAAGAAGAAACATTTTGAATACTGTGAAAACACAATCAGGATAACCCAGGATCTAGCAGCTTCTACATTAAAGGATTCAAGGGCCTGCAATATGATATTCAGGAGTTCAAAGGAGCTAGGATTAAAAAAAAGAATCACCTACCCAGCAATATTGAGTATAATGTTTCCAGGGAAAGTATGGTTATTCAATGAGGTGGAGGACTTCCAAGCATTTTTGATGAAAAAACCAGAACTGAAAAGAAAATTTGACATTCAAATATGAGAAGCATGAGAGGGTAAACATGGAAAAGAAATCATAAGGAACTTATCAAAGTTGAACTATTGACAAGCCTACATGGAAAAATGATAATTATAACTTACAAAACTTTTCTCAGGATGAGGATAGTTGAATGGAATATATATATATATATATGTGTGTGTGTGTGTGTGTGTGTGTGTGTGTGTGTGTGTGTGTGTATATATATATGTGTGTGTGTGTGTGTGTATATATATATATATGTATACATACACATATGTCTATATAGGACAGTATATATGTGTATGATTATATATGTGAGTATATGTATATATGTTTACACAGACAGAAGGCACAGGATCAATTGAACAGGGCGGGATAACATTTTAAAAGGTGAAATTGAGAGGTGGGAGAGGAATAGTATGAGAGGAGACAGGAAGAGACAGAATGGGGTTAATCCTCTTATATAGAAGAGGCAAGGGATAATCGTTACAATGGAGGGGAAGAACAGGAAGGAAAAAGGAAATAAGTCAACCTTACTCTCATTGAATTTGGCTTAGGGAAGGAATGGTATACACTCTAAATTGGGTGTCTTGGACTACAGAAAAGTAGGGAGGAACGGGATGGGAGGGCAAGGATGGAGGGGAGGGCAGGTTCAGAGGGACAGTTGTTAGAAGCACACACTTTTGTAAAGGGACAGGGACAAAGTAGAGAATAAAACAAATGGGGGGTGGAATGGGAAGGAGGGAAATATATAGGTACTGGGGTAGGGTGATCTGTCTTGTCCTACCGGAAAGTCAGAGGGGTGATGGGGGAGGATATAGGAGAGAGATGATTGGGGGAGGGGGTAT
>CM053591.1:99958400-99970450 GCA_028646515.1 Pseudochirops corinnae
CAAGGGAGCTAGTATTAAAACCAAGAATCACCTACCCAGCAAAATTGAGAATAGTGTTCCAGGGGAAAATATGGTCATTCAGTGAGGTGGAGGACTTTCAAACATTCTTGCTGAAAAAACCAGAACTGAAAAGAAACTTTGACACTCCAACACAAGAAGCATGAGACGATAAACACGGAAAAGAAATCATAAGGAACTTATCAAAGTTGAACTATTTACATGCCAACATGGAAAAGGGACAATTGTAACTGATGAAACTTTTCTCAGTATGAGGATAGGGGAAGGGAATACAAATGTATGTATACATATACATACACATATATCTATATAAGAGGGTTTATATATGCATACAAGCACGTATCTGAGTATATGTATGTATCAATACATAAAGGGCATAAGATCAATTGAATGGGAAAGGACAATATTCCAAATGGTGAAATCCTGAGGTGAGAGAGGATGAGATTGAAAGGAGACAGGGAGAGACAGAATGGGGTTGAGCATCTCATGGAAGAGGCAAGAGATAATTGTTACAATAGAGGGGAAGAACAGGAAGACAAAAGGGAAAGAGTCAACTTTACTCTCACAGTACTTGGCTTAGGGAAGGAAAGACGTAAACTCTAAACTGGGCGTCTTGCCACATAGAAGTGTAGGGGGAAGGGGGATGAGAGGTGGGATGATGGAGTGGAGGGCAGGGTGGCGGGGAGGGTTGATGAAAGTGCATACTTCTGTAGAGGGACAGGGACAGGGTAGAGAGTGAATGGGGGGGCAGGATAGGAAGAAGAGAAATGTAATCAGACTCTCACAATATGCCCACTGTGGAGGGGTTCTGCGTAATTATACATGTTCAGCATGTATTTGATTGCTTGTCCTTCCAGTTGGGGTGGGTGATGAGGGAGAAAGAGAAAGAATCTAGAATTTAAAGTTCTATAATCAAATGTTAAAAAATATATATATATATATATATATATGCAATTATCATTATTATCATTATTATTATTATTATTATTATTATTAACTACATCCAACTGAAACTTGAGATACACAGGCACTGTGGTAGGGAGATCCATTCTGCCCTACCAGAAAGTAAGAGGGGTGAGAGGGGAGGACATAGGAGAGAATTGATTCGGGGAGGGGTTATACAATGGGATGGCTATTTTGGGGTAGTGGGTAGGGGAAAGATGGGAAGAAAATATGTAACTCAAAATTTTGTGGAAATGACTGATGTAAACTATAATAAATATAAGTTTTAATTCAGAAAAAAAATTAAAATGAGCTAGAGAAAGAAAAAAAAGAAATAGGGAAAATAAA
This sequence comes from Pseudochirops corinnae, assembly GCA_028646515.1. Taxonomy (NCBI): domain Eukaryota; kingdom Metazoa; phylum Chordata; class Mammalia; order Diprotodontia; family Pseudocheiridae; genus Pseudochirops; species Pseudochirops corinnae. Next base: position 99,959,709 of record CM053591.1, read on the forward strand.
TCTGTACTGAAATTAATGCATTTTGAAATTCCATGACAAATCTGTTGTTACTTTATATCAAATGGGTTAGGATTTGAATTGAATTAAAAAAAAATAAAGGTATCACTTTTCTCAAAGAAAACTGAGTAATCAATAGCTACTAAGGCAGCTAGGTGGTACAGTAAGTAGGACTCAAATCCAAGTGTCAGGAAGCCCTGATTTCAAATTCTGCCCCAGAAATTTGCTAGCAGTGTGAGTTACATGATCTCCCTCAGTCTCAATTTATCATCTGTTAAATGAATATACTAATAACAAGATTTTGCAAATCTTAATAAAGCTATATAAATGCTATTTATGATTATAGATTCATATGTCAGTTTTCTCACAATTATTTTTCTCACAACGTTTCTCAGAATTCTCACAAATTTTTATCATAATTATATATGCATTCATCAAGATATCTTTGATAAAAACATCGGAATGAAAGATCAAGACTTTTCAGTACTTCTGTGAAATAGAAAACATCTTGACAACAACACAACAAACAGAACCAAATATCACTGTAGTTCTTATTTAGTAACTTTTAAAAGAGTATTTGAATTTATAAACAGAAATTCAGCCTTGAAGCTCTTCACAGATGAGACATTTCCCTGTGAATATATTATAGCCAATAATACAAATCCATATGTCAGATTTAAATAACAAGATTACCTTTATCAGACAAAGAGTGGGAATGTTAAGATTTGTACTGAGAAAATGTTCACAAGGATGAAGTCACTAGCTATCAGTGTGTCTATTGTATGAAATCATAGGCAGTATTTAGCTTTAAGATAGAAATTCTAAGTTTTTAAATTATAGGTCCTTTATTTTTTTAAATCAACAGCATTTCCCAAGAAATCTCCCCTGTATTTTCCAGAGTACCCTCCATAACAACAACAGCAGCAGCAACAACAAAATAACATCCCCAAATTTTGCAAACCTAGTCATCATGTCAAACAAGTCTGATGTTATATGTTTTCTTCCACACCAATAGGCCCCCACTTCTGCAAAGAAAGGAAGGCAACAGATTCACATATGTCTTCTTTGGGGGTCTAGTTTGTCACACTCTCATAGAACTCAGCTGACTATTTTGTCCACATCATTCTTTCCATTTACTTGGTTGTTGTCACTGTACACAATATTTTGTTTCTTGTTCTGCTTATGTTTCTTAGTTTCAACTTAACTAAATGTCTTTCCATGGTTTTCCATAATATCATTATCTAAATCCTTTTTATGATGTAGTAAGATTACATTACTTTCATTTACCACAACTTGACTAGGCATTCTCTGATTGACACAGAAAATTTCCATTATTTTAAATCTACAAAAGATACTATTATGCATATTTTGTCAGACAGAGGAATATTTTTTAAAAAATTCCCTTTTTTTGTGTCATATGCATAGAATTGGACATCTAAATGAAAAAAGTAAGAACATTTTTGTCTCTTTCTGAGGATGATTACAAAGACCTTCCCAAAATGGATGGACCAATTCATAGTTCCATTAAAAGCACTGATATGTCAATCTTACTACTATTGCCCTCATATTAACTATTCTTATTTTTATCATCTTTGTCGAATTGCTGATATGATTTGAAGCCACAAAAATGTTTTGATTTGTATTGATCTTATTATTATTGATTTAGAGATATATTTCATTTGGTGATTGTATACCATTCTTTTGAAAACCATTTGTTGATAACCTTTGACTACATTATTTTAGGCTTATATGTTTGTGTTAGTCCCCCATATGACTTTCTGCAGTCAGGAAGACTTAAATTCAAATATAATATCAAGTTCTTGCTAGGTAGGTTATCACAGATAAGTCATTTAATGTCTCTGTGATCCAGTTTCTCCATCTCCAAAACAGGGATAAGAACATCACCTATCACCTAGGATTATTGTGAGATTCAAATGAGATAATATACAAAATATATTGCAAAACTTAAAGCACTATATAAAAATAATAACAATTGCTTTTAATAATTTGGATAGCAGACCTTCATCATAGATCTGTTAATTAAAATTTATTTTCCAATTTACATATTCCTTTATTTTCATAGTTGTTCTAACTTCATTTTATTCTCGTAAATGCTTTTCAGTCTAATGTAATCTAAATAATCTCCAGTCTTTTGTGACTTTATCTTTGCTGTGGTTAAAAATTGAATCTGTACACATAGATTTCAAAGATACTAGATCTAATTCCTTTCTATTTTTCTTTAATGTTACAAGCTTAAATATTCATATTATGTATTCATCTGAGCTTATTGTGGCATGTGGTATAATTGGTTGATTTAAACTTTATCTCTGCTAGGCTGCTTTCCATTTTTTCTATCAGTTTTTGTTTTTCTTCTTTAAGTCGTGTATTGTTTGGACATATTGAAGAATGGACTGTTGCGTTCAATCACTTTTATTATGGTATAATTCTATTCCATTTATCTATATTTCTATTTTAACCCATTGAAATGATTTTGTTTATTAGTGCTGGAAATATTATTCCTCTTCATTCTTTTTTCCCTCAATTATTTCCCTCAAAATTCTAGAACATCTGTTGATTCATATGAATTTTGTTACTATTTTGTCTAGGACTATAAAGAAGCCCCTCAATAGTTAACTTGTTATAACAATAAGGCTCTAGATTACTTGTTATTATGATCATTTCTATTAAACTGGCATAAACTAGGCATGTGCACTGAAAATATTCCTTCTGTTACTAAAGTTGTTCTTCTTTCAAAAGGGGCATTTTATATTTTATTTATATAGATCTTGAATGCCTTGGTTGAAACTAGACATTTTTTTTCATTTTATAGTTATTTTGAAAGACAGCGAGGTGATTCAGTAGATAGAGTACTGGGTTTGGAATCAGCAAGACACCTTTACAAGTTCAAATCTGGCTTCACACGCTAGCTGGTTATGTGACACTGGGCAAGTCACTTAACACTGCTTGCCTCAGTTCTTCATCTATAAAATGAGCAGGACAAGGGAACACAAACCACTCTAGTATATTTGCCGAGAAATCCCAGTGGGGCCACTAAAAGTTGGGAAGTACTGAAACAATCTAAGAACAAGTTCTTTTGAAAGGGGTTTACATTTCTTTTATGTACTTCAACATTTGGCTCCATATAGAAATGTAGTCGACTTTTGTGAAATTTTTTTTTTTTGTATTTTGTTACTTAGTAAAACTATTAGTTGTCTCAGTTTATTTGCTAATTTTGGGAATTAAAAAAATGATAACCACCTCTTCATGTCATCTGCAAATAAGGGTAGTTTTAAAACTTATTTACTTATTTGTTTGTTTATTCATTTATTTATGTATTCATTTATTTATTCATTTATTCAGTCATTTGTTTATTTCTACGGTAGGAGTCAGATTTCTATAGTTAGGATTTCAATAACTACATAAAATAGTAGTGAGGAAAAGGCACATTGTTGCTCTGCTTTTATATTTATTGGGATATCTGGCATTTTGCCTTTAGATATTATATGAGATTTGAATTTATTTACAAATTTCTATCATAGTAGAAAAAGGGCTTTGTGTGCAATATGTTGTAGGTTTTTTAGGATAAATAAATGTTGTACTTTGTCAAAAGTTTTTCTATAACTATTGCTGCAATCATGTGATTTAGGGCATTTTTTTTCTAATATGATTATGTTGTTTGTCAGTCTTGAACTATCTTTCCATCTTACATGTAAATATAACTTTTTAACACAATTTTGCTAAATTCTTAAAATTTTGAGAGGACTTTGCCTCAAAGCAGGAAAAGCTGAAATCAAAACCAGACAGTGGTGTCTCATCAAGTTGCTTAACTTCTGATTGCCTCAACTTCCTCAACTTTAAAATGGTGATAATAATAGCACGTACCTCTTCAGGTTGCCATGAAGATTAAATGATATTTGTAAAGCACTTAGCACAGTGCCTGGAACATAGTAAGCACTGTATAAATGTTAGCCATGATAATGATGATGATGATGAGCTGTATTATATACATTTTCCTTTCTTTGTAATATCATTCACTGGCTTAGGTGTTCTGACTACAGTTGTTCCATGGAAGGATTTTGGTAGCACTTTCTTTTGAGATTTTTGGAAAAGTTTAGTAGTATATTAATTGTCCTTTACAAGTTAAATTCAATTGTCCTGTATAAGACCCTCTACCTTTTAGAAAAAAAGGTTAAGGAAAAGAAAGAGAAAGAGAAGAAAAAGGAAGAAGAGGAATAAAAAAAAATTTAAAAAGAAGGAAGAAGAGGAAGAGGAGGAAGGGGAGATAATCTGAAAGTTCAGTATTGAATGATCTATTAATATTTCACTCTGTTACAATACTGAACCTTACTTATCAGGGGAACACCATGAATCAAACCCAGGCTAAAACAGCAACAGATTCAGCTCTTATTTTCTTTATGTTCAATTTTTCGTTTAAGGTTTTTTGGTGTTGGGAGAAGTTTGTTAAAAATACATATATATATATTTAGTATCCTGCCAGTCTTGTGATGCTCGTGGTATTGTTAATAAACAAAATGATAGCATTGGTTTAGGAATACAAAATTACTACCATGATTACTTCTATGATTGCTACTTTCTACAACTACTATATTTCAAGAGAAGGCCTTAGTGTAGGACATTATGAAGGAAGGCAAAAGAAGATGAGACACTAGAAAGGAGAGTATAGACTGAGAATAAAAAAGTATGCCAAATAGGACATGGATGGATATGGTAAAGAAAAAAGTATATACATACGTACACACACACATATGTGTATATATATATATATATATATATATATATATATGCATAGATATATGTTGCATGTTTATATACAAACACAAAAGCATGTTTTGTTATTGCTGTTATTCAGGTGTGTCCAACTCTTCATGACCCCTTAGACCAAACTATCTATCTCCTTCTCCAGTGGATTAAGGCAAATAGAGGTTATATGACTTGTCCTGGGTCAAATAGCTAATAAGTGTCTGAGGCCAGATTTGAACTCAGGTCCAGTCCTTTCCTGTCCTGTCCTCTCCTCCTCTCTCTCTCTCTTCCTTTCTCTCCCCTTTATATATGTGTGTGCATTTATATCCCATATTTGTATTCATATCAATGTGTATAAATATAGATATTGATGTACTATTTTCCCAAAAGGATAAGAAACCATTGCAAAGGCCTGAACAGGATTTCCTCAATCAAAGTTATGTGTCTAAAAGTTTTACCTCAGAAAAAAAAATGATGAAAGTTAGAATACAATTGCTTTTGGAGAAATGTAAAAAATGTTTTTAATTCACATAGTAATTTCCACAAAGTATGTTCAAACGCATACCATATGGAACCACAATTCAATTGTAAAAATTACTCTTAAAACATTACTTACATATAAATCTAAGTAAAATAGAATTCAATAATTTAAATTCATTTCAAATACCTTTTATTGTTCTTGCAAATAACAACAACCAAAAAAAAGTTCTGAATTGTTAAATTGCTGCCTTTCATTATAAGGTATGTAGGAGCATAAAAGTAAAAAGTGAAATCCATTACAATATTTAGGCCTGCTGGTTTTTTTTTTCTTTCCTCAAACTATATGTTGCTCTCTTTTTGAAAATATTGGGTATCAAGTTGGGAAAATGTTTGGCCACATATATCTGTAAAGCCGTGATGAAGTCTGCTCAGGATATGAGGGACAGACAGTAACACAGTGCAGAGTTGAGAGTTGCCAGGTTTGGAGAACAGATGGTTGGCCAGTTTGACTGGAAAGGAGTCTAAAGGAAGAGGATAATGTGAAACAAAGCTGTAAAAAAAAGAATACCTTGGAGTTAGAATGTGGAGGGTTTGAAATTCTACACTGTCAAACTGCTATTTTTTTTTTAGAAGCAATAGGATTCTTTTGAAGATCTTTAAGCAGGAGACTGGCATGATTAAACCACTGCTTTAGAAATATGAATATGACAGTGTGTATAGGAGAGATGAAAAGGGGGAGAAACTAGAAATAGGAAAAGTAACCAGGAGACCATTGCAATAGTCCAAGCTAGGTGTGAAGAGGACATAAACGAAGGTAGTAGAAGTTAATTAAATGAACTAAACTGCAGAATTGAAGAAAAAGGGACAGAATCAATTTAATACACATTTATACACCTTTTTATATAAGGCTCTGAGCCAAGAGCTGGGGATTTAAAGAAAGGCCTTTTCCTCTCAAAAAAGCTTATGAAAGTGGGATACAACTTGTACATAAATATGTAAATGTGAATTATTTTAAAGTAACAAAGTAATTTCAAGAAGTAGAGAATAATAGGAGGGAATGACAGCTGTTATTTCATGGATATCAGAATTTCCAGTGCAGGAAACTCTCTTTGTGTACTGGTCTGTAACTAATTGACTATAGTCTGAGAATTTAGAGGGTAATTGACTTGCTCAGGGTTATAGAGTCAATATACAGCAGAGGCTAAACTTGAATACAAATTTTTCTGACTGATACCTGCTCTGTATCCAATAGGCCAACCCTAGTTTCCACTTGAGATTAGATGAAATATGTTTATAGTGGAAGGTCCTAAACTGCCTGTGTTACCCAGAGGGAAATTTCAAGGAAAAAGTAATGATTATGTAGCCAAGGTTGAGCTCCTGCTAAGATCACCTAAGATTATGCAACCAAGGTTTAGTGTATGCTCAGATCACTTCAGAACACCTATGTGTGCACTTGAGACCTACTTTTGAGGGTTGGGGGCTGTAACAAATAAAATTTAAAAAGAAAAAAATCCTGCTTTCCCCTACATGTTGATGAAAATAGACTATTTTGTGAATGAAACCAAGATGGCAGAGAGAAAGTAGGGACCCCAAAACCTTCCAAATTTCTGTAAAAATGACTCTAAATAAATTTTAGAGCAACAAAACCCACAAAATGACAGTGAAAAAAAATTTCTAGCCCAAGACAACTTGGAAGCTGGACAAGAAAAGTCTGTTGCACTGTGCTGGGAAAGGAGCACAACCAAATGAGGGCCGCTGGCAAAGAAAGTAATACCCAGTATTCCTCAGGGGACTGAATCACTGGTAGCTGTGATGGTTTCCATTTCTCAACCCAAAAAGAAATTAGAAAGCCAGTAGGAAAGATCTGTGAGATCTGGGTGAGGGGAGAATGGTCCAGACCCATCTCCGGGCAGTGGCAGGGGCTGCTTCTGGATCTCTCAGTACACAGATGGTGAGGGATCTGTGACAGGTCATAGGGGGATTGCACTGATTTCTTTGCTGTCTCTGACACAGGATTCTCTTACTTTGCCCTTGTTTGCATCTGGGTTGCAGTCCTGTGTGGTGGTCCCAGGGTGAGGAGGAGTTCTGGTGGGGCAGCACTTGTGGCAACAGTGAAGAGGGAATCCTCCTCGTAGTTCCAAGGCAGAAAAGAGTACTTGTGGTCACTCACAGACCAGAGCACATACCAGGAGAGGAACAAACACCTTTCCTTTGATCATATAACCATCAAAGAACTAAAAATGTTGTAATGGTTATGAGATTTGAAGAGCTTCCATGCCCCTTGAACTTGCTGACATAACAGGAAGGGGTAGGACAGGAATAAGCCAGAGCCAGGCTGGGGCCAACATGGTGACTGAAAGCAGCAGCAGTGGTGGTGGGTGAACTCCTTTTTTTGAGCCAGCCAGAATTTCTGCTAAGGACTCTTGCTGAGGACTGTTGGGGATGGAAACTGTCGGGAGCCAGAGCAGCTGGGAGCATACTGTGTGGACTTCAAGCAGTTGCTGTGACTGAGGAGAGGAGGATCATTACCCCAGGTAGCCTGTCCTGTTTTGAAGGCTTGAGAATGTGGGTGTTTACTGCATTAACTACATGTACCAACCCCATAGCTACTGTGGTAGCTTTGACTTTCTGGTTTTGAGACTCAGTTTTCTGGTATTTGAATAAAAGTTCTAGCTATGTCCCCAATGTAGAGAGCCTGTTCTATTTTGTGATTAATAACTATATCAGCATATTTATAGTTATCACAGGCATTGTGAATACTGCATTGTTGATACAAATGTATAAGTCCCTGGAAATATCTCTGAAAACAACTGTGCAAAACCCCTGATGGTTGAGACAGTGCACCCTACACTCTGGGAACAGAGTACTACCTAAGCAAAGAGCTAAAAGGTCAAGCAATTGTTGGGGAAAATGATCAAACAGAGGGAAAAAAAAACAGACTGTAGAAGCTAACTTTGGTGACAATGAAGATCAAAACATACAACCAGAAATAGATAAAAAAGTCCAAACTCCTACATCCAAATCTTCCAAGAAAATATATGAAATGGTCTTAGGCCATGGAAGAGCTCAAGAAGGATTTTAAAAATCAAGTAAGAGAAGTAGAGCAAAACATTGGGTAGAGAAATGAGAGTGATGCAAGAAAAATCATGAAAAATGAGTGAACGGTTTTCTAAAGGAGACCTCAAAAATATTGAATACAATAACACATTAAAAATAGACTAACCCAAATGGCAAAAGAGGTTCAAAAAGCCAATGAGGAGAAGAATACCTTCAAAAGCAGCGGTGGTCAAATTGAAAAGGAAGTCCAAAAAAAATCACTGAAGAAAATAATTCCTTAACAATTAGAATGGAGGAAATGGAAACTAATGAATCTGTGAGAAATCAAGAATTTATAAAACAAAACCAAAAAGTGAAAAAAATATATAGAAGACAATGTGAAATATCTAATTGGAAAAACAACTGACCTGGAAAATAGGTCCAGGAGAGATGATATTAAAATTATTGAACTACATGAAAGCCATGACAGGAAAAAAAAAAAGAGCTTACACATTATCTTTCAAGAAATTATCAAGGAAAACTGCCCTGATATTCTAGAATGACAGGGGAAAATAGAAATTTAAAGAATCCACTGATCACCTCCAGCAAGAGATCCCAAAAGGAAAAATCCTACAAATATTATAGCCAAATTCTAGAATTCCCAGGTAAAGGAGAAAATATTGCAAGTAGACAGAAAGAAACAATTCAAGTACTGTGAAACACAATGAGGATAACTCAAGATGTGGCATCTTTTATGTGAAAGGATCAGAAGGCCTGGAATATGATATTCTGGAAGTAAAAAAAGCTAGTATCAAAACCAAAAATCACCTGCCCAGCAAAACTGAGTATAATCCTTCAAGGGAAAAAAAATGAATATTCAATGAAACAGAGGACTTTCAAGCATTCTTTTTTTTTGGAGGAGGGGAAGGCAGGGCAATTGGGGTTAAGTGCCTTGTCCAATGGCACACAGCTAGTAAGTGTTAAGTGTCTGAGGCTGGATTTGAACTAATGTCCTCCTGACTCCAAAGACAGTGATCTATTCACTGCACCAACTAGCCACCCCCTTTCAAGCGTTCTTGATGAAAAGAGCAGAGCTGAATAGAATATTTGATTTTCAAATACAAGAATTAAGAGAAACATGGAAACATACACATGAGAAAATGAAAGCATAGGGGACTTATTAAAGTTGAACTGTTCATAATTGTATATGGAGAAATGTAGTATTAGTGTAGTTGGAGGGAATATGTATGTGTATGTGTGTGTGTATGTGTATTTATAAACACAGAGGACATAGGGTGAATGAATATGAAGGGATGATATCTAAAAAAATAAAATTAAGGGGTGAGAGAGGAATATATTGGGAGGAGGAGAAAGAGAGGGGTAGAATGGAATAAATTACCTCACATAAAAGAGGCAAGAAAAAGCTTTTACAGTGAGGGGAATAGATGGAAGGTGAGAGGGAATAAGTGAATCTTACTCCCATAAAATTTGAGTGAAGGAGGGAATAATGTAATCACTCAACTGGTTATGGAATTCTACCTTACCCTACAGGAGGGAAGGCAATAAGAGAAGGGAGGGGAATAATAGAAAAGAGGGCAAATGGGGGGGAGGGATAACCAAATGCAAACACTTTTGATGTGGGACTGTGTCAGTGGAGATAATAGAATAAATAGGGGACAGGATAGGATGTAGGGAAATTTAGTTAGTTGCTCACAACATGACTATTATGGAAGGGTTTTACATGACTATACATGTATAACCCATATCGAATTGCTTGCCTTCTCAATGAGGGTGGATGGGGAGGGAGGAAGGGAGAGAATATGAAACTCAAAGTTTAAAAAACCAATGTTAAAAATTGTTTTTACATGCAAATGGGAAATAAGATGTACTGGCAATGGGGTATAGAAATCTCTTTTCCCATATAGGAAAATAGAAGGGAAGGGAGTAAGAGAAGGGGGTGATGATAGAAGGGAAGGCAGATTGAGGGAAGAGGTAATCAGAATTCATGCTCTCTTCGGGGAGGGAGGGGAGAGATGGGTAAAAAATTTGGAATTCAAAATCTTGCAGAAGTGAATGTTGAATAACAACAAAACACTTTTCACACAAATAAAATCAGATCTAACTAATTGGAAAAACATCAGTTGCTCATGGCTGGGTTAAGCTAATATGATAAAAATGACAATTTTAAATTAAATTACATTTTTAGTGCCATACCAACCAATCTACCAAAAAATCACTTTAGAGAACTAGAAAAAATAGTGACCAAATTCATTTGGAAGAACAAAAGGTCCAGAATATCAAGGCAATTAATGAAAAGAAATGCTAGGGAAGGTGGCTTAGCTGTACCAGATTTTAATCTGTACTATGAAGCAGCAGTCATCAAAACTTATTGGTACTGGCTAAGGAATAGAGTAGTGGATCAATGGAATAGACTGGGTACAAAAGACTCAGTAGTCAACAATTATAAT
>CM053591.1:99980768-100008474 GCA_028646515.1 Pseudochirops corinnae
GTGCACAAAATATTATCCTAAACAATATTGATTTATATGGCTTTATATAATGACACAAATATATCTAAATGTTATGTTAAGGTTAAGCAAAGAATAGATCAAAATCAACATAAGGTGAATGGGAAAGGTTTTTTTTTCTTAACTTTTTATTATCTAGGACAAAAAGATATATATTTTAGGCTTTCCATTTAGTTGGTTGTATTGTGGGCATGGGTTGAAAGAAGTCTTAAGGAACAGGGCCATTCTTTTTAAAATCAATATTTCATACTTTGAAAAAAATTTTGATTATTCCATGAATGATCTCACTGCTAGAAACACACCCTAAAGATGCATCAAAAAGAAAAAAACACACACAAATAAAGCATTTGCACAAAAATTGTTAGCATATTATTTGAAATGAGAAATGAGAAAAAACTGTCCAGTAGATGAATAATGTGTGATATAATAATACATTGGAATATTATTCTGTCTTATAAACTGAACAAGATACATAAATAAATGCACAAAATATAGGCATATACATATACATGTATATATGTTCAATATGCAATATATAGATTGGTTATATGTACATATATGTGTATGAATATCAAGTGTGTATATACACATACACATACATATGGATGTGGATATGGATATGCATATGAAGTGTTTATACATACATATGTGGAACCACATATGTATGGATATGGATAGTGAGAAGGAAAAAAACAAGGACGATACACATTGATAATGCATTTTTAACAATACAATTTCTTTTAAAAAGATCAGAAGGAGAGATAGGAAAGCCAAGAAGATGCTTTTGTTATTATTTTTGTTATTTGTTATTATATATACATAATAGTATATATTAATATATATTATTTATATATTTGTTATTGTTTTGTTAAATCAATATATATTTTTTTCAAATTGAAAATACATTAAAGTACATGGTTTTACACATAATTAAAATGTATTTGTTTATTGAATGTCTTTTCTTGTTTGAACATTTCATTGATATTATTTTAAATATAATGAAACTTGTAAAGAACTACCAGTGCAAGAATTTAAACAAAATTTGTCTTCAGAAGCAAAATACATGGTGCTTCCTTCTTTCATCACTTCTTTATGACCATGGTATCAACAATAAGCATTGTCATCTGTTTTGGCAAGATATTCACTGTTCTTGACTGTATGCCATGTCAATGTGACAGTGCTCCACAATGACATTACTTTCTAGAATTGTGAATTTTCTGCATTAGTAATCTAAATCTATACCATTCTCCCAGACATGTGTCTCTGGTGGGGAAGAAAGAGAACTATTTACCCTTTCACTGTTAGTCATAACTATTTTAACCAAAGTGTTTTAGGGGATATGTAACATGATAGCCCAGAATACAGTTAAACTGAATTCTTTCTGCTTCCTGGAACATGTAATAGGATAATGGAAGGTGTTGCTCATGCTCTGTGCTCTGTAGGAAAAAAAAACTTTCTATCTATCTATCTGCCTATCTATCATAAATTTATATATCATATATACATATACAAATCCCTCCACATATGTGAGATATATACATACATATCTCACATATGTAGAGGGATTTGTCTTATCATTCTTGTTATTTTTGAACTTGTTAAGCTTTAACTCTCTGCAAGGAAACCAAGCAGGATTCCTACAACAACAGACCCTAGCAATGAGAAAAGGGAAAGAATGATAAAATAATGTAGTGAAAAAAACCCCAGGGAGGTGATACAAGTGGTGTGATTCCTATAGCATGTGGGTAGGTTGGGGAGTCAGTGGACTTGAGTGGGGAGGAAGTAGGAGGGAGTTGAAAAGAAAGAAAAAATAATAACCTGAAATTCAGACTTTATTTTCTAACACTGCCCAACAGTCATTATTTAGATACTATTTTTTAGCTTCTGCTGCTCTTGGTGTTTAGAAAAACCTGAAATCAATGTTTATTTTCATGTTTTTAAGTCAGATTTCAAAAACTATTGCTCAGGGCACAGGAATCTCAATTGATTTGTACAGTTCTTTAAACTGCCATCTAAGGGAAAAAATGTAAAATATGCAATTTTCCTTTCTCACACTTTCTTCAAAAATTATTATCATAAATTAGTTGGGGGAGAGGATGAAGGGGTGAAGCAGATTTCCTTAATAAAATGTAGTGGAAAATGGCTTCTTTCCCTTCCTTTCCTTTCTTTTCTCCATTTTCTTTTCTCTATTATTTAAAACAGTGACTTAAATAAGAGCTTCATGGTGGGATTCTCTTCCAAAGGATTCAAAAGGAAGAGGTCATCCTAGTTAATAGCTGAGTGAAGGCAGGCTGGATCTGAGCCACTGCAACATTAAAGAACAGTGTGATGCTCCAAAGGCAGGTATTTTCTTTCAAAAAGAAAAAAAAAATCTAAGTAGAAGACCTAGCCATTTTCTATTCTCTGAGATTTTAGGGAGTTCCTGGGCAGTTCCTCTATCTAGTGTTTCTTTAAAGAAGGGACAGGCTTAAATTCTCTCACTTGAAGCTTCTTGAGGAGGTAAATGTGCTGATGGACCCCCACAGGCCTGACTTATTTCTACTTAATTTCCATAAAACTGAGTACATAATTGTGACTGGATGGTTCTGTAATCCAATGAGAGTCAATATGGAATAGGAGCTAGAATGACCAACATAGAATCACAAAGACTTGATTTTAAATCCTTTGACATGAACTATGGCCACGAGCAAGTCATTTAAAATGTCTAGCTTATGTTTTCTGGATATGTAAAAATGAAGCCAATAATAAAAGTAATATATATTATCTAAAAATGATGAATCATATAGTTATATAGTATTATAACATATATAATAAGTGACAAATGTTATTTGTCTTAATGGTGGCAGAAATTTATAATCTCATAGCATTCAGAAACATTATATGCACACAGCTTTTTCAAAGATTGATCAAATTCAACTTAAATAATTAGAAGAAAATCTATAGAGAAAAATTCCACGATACCAATTTAATACAAATTTAATCTACCAATTGACTCTAAGTAAATTGCTCTTCAAAGCCCAGAGGGTAGCTGTGAGTTTTAGCAGAAGAACAGATTTCTAACGATAACTTCTTCATTTTAGGGAACTAAAATTACAAAGGTGCCAGGAAGAAGTAATATTTTATATATCTATATATATCTATATATACGTATATAGATATATACAGATATATGTATATATACATACACAAAGTCATCAATCATCTAATACAGCTGATTTGTGAGCTAAAGAAAACTCTTATGAAATCAACAGTTATTTAAAACTGAGTTTTAAAAGCATATTTATTTTTCTTTCTACATGGTGCAATCCAACGTGAATTTTATGATCTTTTTAAATTTTATGATCTCTTTTTAAAGTTTTAAAAACGTTCTATCTGAGGATTTGATAGACATTTTCCTACATGGATTGCAACAGAAGGAAAATGAAAATTTTAAAAGTGAGTGATATTTAGAAATAGAAGACAACTTGAAATTTGAATCAAACATAACAATTTAAAACAATAAACCAATTGAGAAGTTAGTTAAAATAATGAATAGACAGTCTCAATGTCAAGAAAAAATTCTTCAAATATTTCTGACATACATTTGGTATGTAGCTCTGACCAAGTCATTTAATACCTCAGTCTCCCAGGCAGTTTAGATGATCTAAACTATAGAATAGTTGTAGATTTGTAAAGGATGTAGGATTTTCTTCAGTAAGAGTTACAGATACCAAGGAAATTAGGGGCCCTTTGCAAAAACAAAGGTAAGTGCATCCAAAATGATAATATACCAAAATTGTCATCATCTTTGTACTTTTTTTAATATGAGGATGTGATTTACTAAGATTTTAACCTCCTCTTCTGAAAACAGTCCCGCCTCACACACACACACACACACACACACACACACACACACACACACACACACACACACATACTCACTATGAATCACATCTTTTTGTGTGGGAGCAAAAGTGACAGCATCTTTTATATGGCTCTGTGTTTTCAGCTGTGGTGGAGGGGGAAACAAGGCCAAATATAAGTCTGATTCGCTGGCAGCCAATCAAGAAGTTTGCAAGATTTAAAAAAAAAAATGCTGCTAAATCTACTCCCCTCAGAAGGTGTAAGAACTGAAAGAAAAGTGAGAGAAATGGTGAGACCACTTTGCACATTTTCAAATTACTTAGTGCTACTTTATTCCTTTGTAAAGATACATCCCATTCTTTAGACAGAAAAAGTATAGATAAATGACCAGATTGTTATAAGTTTAAAAATATGATTAAGATAGTGCCTACATACAACCATATCTGGGCTTTAAAAGAAAATTATTCACAGCCCTGTGATTGTGTAAAAATATTTCAACAAAAGTTTCTACAATACAATGGAACACATGGTCAGATATTTGGCCTAGAAACCCACCACTGCCACTACCACAAAGTGAATAATTCCCTCTGTTCCATTAATCTCAAGATTTACCCATGTTCTCTTTTCCTTATTTTATGTAGACTAGTTATCACCCCCTCTACATTTGTATGTATGTATATATGTATGTATGTGTATACATCTCTCTCTCTCTACACACACACACACACACACACACACACACACACACACACTACAATGCATATATTAAGGGAACAATATGAACCAAATGATTTAGGTGGAAGGTGGGTGATGAATTGTTATATTTTCATCAGACTTAGTTGGTTTCCTCGCTTTTGAAGCTCTCCTCCCTCCATGTTCATATGAGGACAAATAGATCTTAGAGATTTGGGGTAGGAGACACAAAAAAACAAAACAAAAACTAGTAGGATTAAGATTCAGACAGTTTGACAGTTTGATGAAAGGTAGTCTTTAAGAAGGAAGGTATGGACCTTGACCAACATAAACTGGTGGACATCAGGGGAGTAAATTCTAACCCCAAGTCAGGTAGGGGATTGGGAAAGAGGCATTATTCTTAATTTGCAAGAGTAAGTAAGGTTTAAGGACAAATCAAAGGTTTGTTGGTTCTTCTTAAGTGACCCATTGTCTGTTCTTTTGAAAAGAATTAAGATTATCTTGAGGTGAAAATTTACTAACAGTTAAAACTCTGGATATGGACAGATCCCAGTCTTTTTATAGAGAAAAGAAAAGAGAGGATTTTGATGTTTTTGCTTCTTGGTTGTCCCTTGTTCAGACATTGCACATGTAAGGGCCCACCTTTCACACTCCCACTAAAAGACTTAACCTCCTTAAAAACCTTAAAAAGACGTGTGTGTTTGTGTGTGTGTATGTGACACACACACACACTCAGAGACAGAGAGACAGAGAGAGTGATGGAGTTGTAGCACTGTTACAGTGGAACACTACCAGGTAGTATTGATTACTATACCAGTGAGAAGAAATCACAAACAAGATAAAACCAGAAGGAGCATTGTAATAATATCATCAGAATAGATGTGCCACTTTGCAGTATCATACATAAGAGTTGTTCATGGCCACTGATATTCCTGAAATATTTAACCTTTTACATGAGGTCCCAAGGTAGATTCATTTGTGATAGAATGTCCATCAGCTTTTTGTTGGGAAAAAATTATATTGTTGCTTTTCTTACTATGCTGTCATTAAATGAATGCTTTGACAATTATCCGGCTGTCTTATATAAACCACATCTATGTTTGCCTATGAGATATAATTTTAAATTAACTACAGATGCACAAAGACCTTAAAAGTGTGACCATCTTTTCTAGGTGTTGCATTGCAAGGCATATCCTCAGGTGTTGCATGTAATTCTTTCCTCTTTCTAATATCTTTTTTTTTTTTCAGTTCGGTACCAAGTGATCAGTTTAAGAGAATGTCTTATATGGAAGAGTACATTGGACTCCTCAAGTTAAGAACACTGAAATTTAGATGCCAAATCAGACACCAATGGTAAGTGACCCTGAAAAGGTCACTGGATTTTTAGAAGCCACAGAACATTAGTGGATAGAGAGAGAGCCTTAAAAGCAAGAAGATATTCATTTGAGTTCTGCCTCTATCTACACTGGCTGTGTCTAGATAAATCCATTTATTTTATTTTTCAGTACTCTAAGCTAGAGTTGTCAAACATGAGGTCCAAAGGCACATCACAGGCTATAACACTCCAGAATACAATCCAAACCAAATTAAAATGTTACTAGGAAATATTTAACAAAATAAATAAATATACAATAGAATGTAGCTAATTGTAATATGTGGTTTTCTAAGTCAACATGCAATGAGCAGGGATCCATATGTATGTGCAGTTTAGTGGTCACCTTTCTGTGTGAGTATGACACTTATTCTCAGTAAATAACCAGACGCTGTAGCAAAGGTGCCAACCTATATTGGTACAAGAAATTTCCTCACATAGAAGTTCCCTATGCTCATCAAATCACAAGTTCAATCTCTATCTCTATTAAGTAAGAATAATCCTGCTTTTCCCATACTTTTTGCATACATGCTCTCCTTTTTATTTCCACTCCTACTATCCTAATAAAGACTCTAATAATTCTGGATTGACCTTAATGGGTCATATTGTTTCATCTCTCACTCTTTCTCTAATTCTTAAGGGCATACTTTCCTCAAGTATTATATTTGACTATTTCATTTCAACTGCCCCCACAATATTTAGTATCTATCTGTTCTCTTTCTAATTAAATTTAAACTCTTTTGTCTGTTATTCAAGGCAGTAGTGCCAATGTGATATTCACAGCACCAACAGTGACAGTAAATACAGCAGCATAGTTCTCAATCACAAAATATAACAAACTCTCTACACAGAAGACAGAAGCAGAACACTTGTTTACACCCTAGGAAATCAAATCCCAATACCAGAAAGTCAAATTCATCATAGTAGCAAAGAAGTTAATATATCATAGCACAATATTAAGCCACACCATCCTTTTAGCTTTCCCACAAACCAAAACTCAAAAGCCTAGCTACCTCCCTGGGTCATCCTCTTCTCTCCTACCTTCTAGCTGCTCTGACTCCCAGCTTCCTGTGGGCTCTGCTCCACCTTTCAGCAAGATCCCCCCACCACAGGCTCTATGTGATTACATTCAGGCTGCTAGGGGGCAGGGAAGGTCTTCAAATTCTCTTAGGCTTATTTAGAGGCAGGGAAGATCTTCAAGTTTCTATTACAACGGCCCTCCACAGTCTGGAGCCAAAAAGTATTCCCACTTGTATCTCAAACAACTCTGACTATTCTTTGTTCCCAACAGTACCAATTTGCCTATGCTTTATTGATCTAGTTTTCCTAAGCTTGGAATATTTTCTCATCTACTGAATTCCAACTCATCCTTTAAAAACACAACTGAAATGGCACTTCTGCGAAAAGGAAATCCCTGATTTGCCCACCTCTTCCTTTTTCATACTGAATAAGTTCTGTTAGCAGTATCAGCATTAATACCTAATAAAATGTGAGATTTTGTGAAGATCACCTGCATGTATTTATGTTGTATCTGCATCTAGCGCCTGCAATAAATCAGTTGCTTTCTGCTTCTGGAGAAAATATCATTACAAAATACGTTTGCTCAATTTCAATAAGTTTAGCATTGATATTACTGTGATAGATGTACAAACAATTACTGACCCATTTAGGATTATTCCAAAGGAAAAACCTTCAATTCAAAATTCTTATTGCCAATGGCATTTTGTAATGCCTTTTTCAAGATTTTGCTTTCTAATGTGGAATAAGAAATCTAATTCTTTTTATTTTCTTTAAATTTCATTGTTTTTGTCAAAGACATTATAGCAAATGTAGATAGGTAGACTAGGAATTGTTAACTTGAAGAAACTAAGGGAAATCTTGCTGCTTTCAGCTGTCATGTTTCAGTTAATGATTTCTGTTCTTATGTTAATATGCTTTTGATCATCTATATTCACTTAACATTGTGCATTTCTATGAATACTTGGAAATATTCTCTTCAAATTTGCTAAGACTTCTTTCACTATTTGAATGAATCAGTTAATTATGTTAGCTATATTATAGCTATATTATATAGCTATATTAATCTACAGCTATATTTATCTATCCAACTTCAATGTTCTGTCCTCCTTATGTCTATATCTATTTATAGCTATAGCTTTACCTGTTTATTTATGTAAAAAATCTTTAATCTCCTCATGCTGTGCCTCTCATCATATGATTCTATTTCCCTAAGTTAGAAATATTCTGGTTACGTTCAAATGATTGATAAATTCTTACTGTCCGGACCTATCTTAGTATCTGCTGTAGACCTCTTTCATATAGCTCCATGTAATCAATCAAAGAAGCTTTGCAGTTAGGAGAGTACTAGTGAGTTATTTCTTCAGCATTAGGAGTAATACCATTTTTTTCTGATTTCACAGGTTCAAAAGAACATAACCATGGGAAGAATTCAAGATATCTGTTTTGTGCCAATAAAACAGATATTCAAGTCAGGAAGGATATATTTGAGAAAAGAACTTCCATTTTCACCTTGGGTCCTTTAGACTTACTGAGGTCACAGATTAGGTCACTCAATGAGGTCACTCAATCTATGCGGCTTATTCTTCAAAAACAAAGTTAAAATAGTCATAGCACACTTTAAAAACAAACAAAGAATTGGGGAAAATTAGATGACTCAACTGGAGAGCATGCATGTAATCTGTAACCCATGAAATGTGATTAAAAAAAATGAAAACAGAAGCAAGAAAAAATAGCATATGATGAATATGGAAGACTGGATACTAAGATAATTTGGAATTATTTGAACACAAAATACACAATACCTATAAAAATGTAAATGGAAAGAACAATAACCAAATAATAGAAACTAAATGGTATACAATTATAATAACCAAAGTTAACTTCAAAGATAATTAAGATGATATATGAAAGCGTCTCCTATTTTTTGCAGAGTTTGAGGATGATGGGTATGGAACACTATATATTGTCAGACCTCTATGATATATCCATTAGAGCTGCTATGTTATTATAAATTATAATTCTCTATGAGGTATATATTTTGGGGAATATAAGTTATGTAAAAATAAAAGAAAATTACAAAAAATTAATTTTTAAAAGCTTCTCAAGTTTTGATGAAACTATTCAACATCTTAAAAATGTATTTTATTTCAAAACTAACACCTGTGTTGAGTTGTTTAATCATCTATGGGGGGGGGGGGATATCTTATTTTCAAACATCTGACCAAATTACAGGATTAGGTGAATCAAAATCAAAATTGTGTCATGAATTGATTTGGGTCTGAACAGCATTATTCCAGTGGGGATGTTGTTTGAAAATTTAAGCTATCTACAAATTGTCAGCATGAATTACTTCTTGATAACCGGTGACATCAAATTAGTGTTTGCATGAAATGGCATGTAGAAACTATCTAGAGGTTGAGAATCAATTCTGATTTTATAACAAGAGATTTTAAAGGAGTACAGTATATGTCACAAGAATGAGTAGGATCGGCCAAACACGTTAGATTTTCTTTAGAAACAGACTTAGAAGTCTTCATAAAAGTACACATTGATTTACAGAACTATTACAAGAGAAAAATATCTAGTTTGTGGCATATTGCTTCTCAAAATGGCTTGAAATATTCCTTCTTATAAAAATGTGCTAACATAAAATTCAGATGTCTTACAGTGAACAAAGCACTGGACTGATCTTAAGGCAAAGTTGAAATCCTGACTCTGCTATATATTATAAAGAATTTTGACAATTCACTTAATTTCCCTTTTCTTCAGTTCCTTGACCTGAAAGATGAAGATATCAGGTTAGAGGATTTGTAAGGCCATCTCCAGCTCTGAATTTACCTGAGTTTAATTTAAAACATTTTTGGACAGAAATGTTATTTAGGCAATTACATCACATATATGACTCTACAGAAAATTCTTAGGTGAAAGGGATGGTAATGACGACCATTATTCCCAAATGTTATCAAGGAAGATACTAGCTTTCTCATAGCTTAACATATTAATCTATTTTCAACAATAGACATCAGATCTGTTGAACTACTGATGACAGTATATAATATCTTATTTTAGCTTGTGCTATCAAGCCTTGGTAGAAAATTTGTAATTTAAATGATAATGTATTCTACATTATATGCTTCACTCTTTTATTCTACTATATTTAATGTTCTGGGAAACATAAAAGTTGGATCAAAAATGGTCCAGATACTCTAATTGAGTTTGTGTCACATAATATTTATAAAATAGATGACCTGAAGATGGTGGAGAGAAACCAGGAAGTAGCTTGAGCCCTCTCCAGCTTCCCTCAGAAACAGCATTAAATGAAGCCTTTAAATAGATTCTAGAGGAATAGAACCCATAAAATGAGAGAGTGAAACAATTTTCCAGTTTGAGATATCTTGGAAGGACTTCAGGAAAGGTCTGTCTCACTTGGGTAAAAGAGGAAAGAAGCACAGTTCAGACATGTATAGGCAAGTCAATAGAAGACATTAAGCTACAGCATAGACCAATAACCAAAGCCCTTTTGTCCTGTCTCAGCAGGTCAGCAGGGAGGTCTCCAGTCTTAGGCTTGCAGGCAAATTGTGAGCCCAGATACCCCAGCACAACAGGCAAAACTAGGCCAGCCCATCCACAGTACAATGTGCAAGTCTCAAGCCCTTGAGGCCCTGGTATGGAAAGATACTGACCAAGCCCCTGGCCACTAGCATAAGAACCTTTGTATAGCATCCCTGTACCTCAGGAGCACCACTCAATGTTAAGAGCCATGAAATAGAGTGAAAAAAAAATATACATATATACAGTAAGGAAAAGAAAGGGCCTTGACCATAGAAAGCAACTATAGCAAAAGGGAAGATCAAAACATAATCTCAGATGAAGATAGCATCAAAATACCAAAATGTGAAGCCTCAAAGGGGAATATGAATTGGTCTCAAACCAAAAAGTCCTCTTGGAAGGGCTCAAAAAGGATCTCAAAAATCAAGTAAGAGAGGTAGAAGAAAAATTTGGAAAAGAAAGGAGAGTTATGAAGGTGAACTATGAAAAAAGAGTCAAGAACTAGAAAAAGGAAGCAAAAAAAAATAACTGAAGAAAACTTCTTTAAAGGTAGAATTGGCCAAGTGGAAAAGAAGGTACAAAAGTTAACTGAAGAAAATAATTCCTTAAAAATTAGAATTGAGGAAGAGGAAGTTAATGACTCCATGAAACATCAACAATCAGTCCAACAAAAACAAAACAAAAAAATAGAAGAAAATGTAAAATATCTCACTGGAAAAAGTACTCACCTGGAAAATAGATATAAGGGGGTGATATAAGAATTACTGTACTACCTGAAGGCCCTTATTTGAAAAAAAAAAAAAAGCTTAGGCAACATCTTTCAAGAAATCTTCAAAGAAAACTGCCCTGATATCCTAGAATCAGTTGATTAAAAAGTCATTGAAAGAATCCACCCTTCATCTCCTGAAACAGATCCCAAAATAAAACCTTCCAGGAATATTGTAGCCAAATTCTAGAATTATCAGGTCAAGGAAAAAAATAACACTGCAAGAAGCCAGAAAGAAACAATTTAATACCAAGGACCCAGAGTCAGGAATACATAGGACTTGGCAGCTTCTTCATTAAAGTTTCAGAGGCTTGGAATACAATATTCCAGAAGGCAAAGGAGTGTGGATTAAAAACAGGAATCAATTACCCAGCAAAACTGAGCATAATCTTTCAGGGGAAAATATGGATATTCAATGAAATAGGGGACTTTCACACAGTTCTGATGATGAGACCAAAGGTGAACAGAAAATTCAATCAAATACAATATTCAAGAGAAACATAAAAAGGTAAACATGAAAGAAAGGAAAAACAAACAAACAAACATGTTATTCGATAACATTTAAACTGATTTCCCTACATGGTACCATGATATTTGGGGGAAAAAAATATACATAGACAAGAAGCATAGCTATAAGTTGACTTTGATGTGATGACATTAAAAAAAAATAAAGGGTGAAGAAAAGGGTGAAGAAAAACATAGTACTGAGAAGAGGAAAGGAAGAGGCAGATAGATTAAATTACATCACATGAAGAGACAAAAAAGAACCATTATAGTGGAGGGAAAGAAGGAAGGGGCTGAGCATTGTTTGAACCTTACTCTCATTGGATTTGGCTAAAACAGGGAAGAACATATGTACCCAGTAGAGTATAAAAATGTATCTTATCCTGTATGGAAGTAAGAAGGAAAAGGAGAAAGAAAAGGGAGGAAGAGGGCTGAGAGAAGGAAAGGGAAAAGTAGGAGGGGAAAGGGGGAAGTGGAGGGAGGGGAGCTGAAAGAAGGGAGAGCATATTGAGGGAAGTGGTGGTCATAATAAAAATTCTGGTGAAGATGGACAGGGTAAAAGGAGAGAGAAAAGTACAAATGGGGGAAATAGGATGGAGAGAAAAATAGTTAGTAATCTTAATTGTGAAGGTGAATGGAATGAACTCTGCCACAAAACAGAAGCAGAGAGAAGAGTGGATTAAAAATAAGAATTCTACAATATATTGTTTACAAGAAACACATCTGAAGCAGAGAAATATGCACAGAGTAAAGGTAAAAGGCTGAAGCAAAATATATTATGCTTCAGCTGAAGTAAAAAAAAAACGGGCAACATTCTGATCTCAGACAAAGTGAAAGAAAAAAATAAAAACATATCTAATTAAAAGAGATAAGGAAGGAAATTACTTCTTGCTAAAAGATACTACAGACAATGAAGTAATATCAATACTAAACACATATGTGTCAAGTGTTATAGCATCCAAATTCTTAGAGGAGAAGTTAAGTAAGTTACTAGAAGAAATAGACAGGAAAACTCTACCAGTAAGGGGACCTCAATCTCCCCCGTCTCCAAATTTGAAACATCTAACCACAAAATAAACAAGAAGGAAGTAAAGGAGGTGAATAGAATTTTAGAAAGGGTAGATATAACAGACATCTTGAGAAAACTGAATGAGGATAGAAAGGAATAAACCTTTTGTCAATGGTACATGGTACGTACATAAAAATTGGCCATACATTAAGGCACAAAAATCTCAAAGTCCAATGGAGAAAGAGAGAATGATTAATTGCATCCTTTTCAGATCATGACGCAATTAAAAATTATGTATATATAAAGTATCATGGAAAGATAAGTCAAAACCTAATCCTACAGAATGAGTCAAAGAACAAATCAGAGAAATAATCAATAACTTCATCTAAGAGAATGACAATAATGAGATACCAAAACCCCTGGGGACAATCAAAGCAGTCCTTAGGGGGAATTTTATCTCTCTAAATGCTTAAATGAATAAAATAGAGAAAGAGGAGAGCAATGAATTGTACATGCAACTATGAAAGCTCAAAAATCAACAAATTTAAAATCCCCAACTGAATGTAAATTAGACATTTTGAAAATCAAAGGTGAAAGTAATAAAATTGAATGCAAGAAAGCTATTCAACTAATAAATAACAAAATAGATACAGTTTTAGTTAATTTGATTTAAAAAAAGAAAGAAGAAAACTAAACTACCAGTATAAAAATGAAAAGGGTGAATTCATCAGAAATGAGGAGGAAATCAAATTAATAATGAGAAGTTATTTTCCC
Organism: Pseudochirops corinnae; assembly: GCA_028646515.1. Classification (NCBI taxonomy): domain Eukaryota; kingdom Metazoa; phylum Chordata; class Mammalia; order Diprotodontia; family Pseudocheiridae; genus Pseudochirops; species Pseudochirops corinnae. The sequence goes on from CM053591.1 coordinate 99,994,317, forward strand.
AACTGTAGGCTAATAAATCTTACAATTTAAGTGAAATGGATGAATATTTACAAAAATATAAATTGCTAGATTAACAAAAGAGGAAATACAATACTGAAATAACCCCATTTTAGAAAAAGAAATGAACAAGACATTAATGGACACCCTAAGAAAAAATCTCCAGGTCCAGATGAATTCACAAGTGAATTCTATAAAATATTTAAAGAACAATTCATTCCAAAACCACATAAACCATTCAGGAAAATAGGCAAAGAAGGAATCTTACCACATTCTTTTTATGATAAAAAATACTGTGTTGGTACCTAACATGGGAAGAGACAAAATAGAGAAAGAAAATTATACGACAATTTTCCTCTTGAATATTGATGCTCAATTTTTAAATAAAATATTAGAACAGAAATCACAGCAATTTATCACCAGGATAATACACTATGATAAGGTGGAATTTTTCCCAGAATGCAGGGCTGGGTCAATATTAGGAAAACATTAAGCCTAATTGACTATATTGATAACAAAACTAACAGAAGTCATGATTTTCTCAATAAATACAGAAAAAGCTTCTGAAAAAATACAGCACCCATTCCTATTAAAACACCAGAGAGTATAAGAATAAATGGAGTTTCCCTTAAAATGATAAGCAGAATCTATTAAAAACCATCAGCAAGCATTATATGTAGTGGGGATAACGTAGAAGTATCCCCAAAAAGAACAAAGGTGAAATAAGGATGCCCATTATCACAACTATTATTAAAAATTGTACTAGAAATGTTAGCTTTAGCAAAAATAAAGAAGAAAAAGACATTTGAAGGCATTAGAATAGGCAATGAGAAAACAAAACTATGAGAAAAACAATGAGAAAACAAAGTCTTAGCAGATTATCTGATGGCATATTAAAGAATCCTAGAGAATCAATTATAACTACTAGAAAAAATGAACAACTTTAGCAAAATTGCAGGATATAAAATAAATAAATCATCAGGATTTCTTTATATGACCAATAAAGTCCAGCACCAGAGACAGAAAGAGAAATTGCATTTCAAATATAATAAGATACAAAATATTTGGAAGTCTACCTGACAAGACAAACCTAGGAACTATATGAACCGAATTACAAAATACTTCACACATATAAAGTCAGATCTAAACAACCAGAAAAATAACAACTGCTCAAGGGTAGTTTGAGTTCATAGAATAAAAAGACAATTATACCTAAATTAATTTACTGATTCAGTACCATACCAAACTACCAAAAACTTCTTTTAGATAGAAAAAAAGTAATAAAATTCATCTGGAAGAATAAACAATCAAAATATCAAGGGAATTAATGAAAAAAAGTGAAAAGGCAGTAGGCCTGATAGTAGACCAGATCTGCAATTATATTATAAAGCATCAACCATCAAAACTTTTTGGTATTGCCTAAGATATAGAGTGGTGGATCAGTGAAAGGGGTTAGGTACACAAGACACAGTCATCAATGACTATAGTAATCCATGACTGGATGAACCCAAGAATTCCAGTTTCAGGGACAACTCATTATTTAATAACACCTGGCTGGAAAATTGAAAAGTAGGATGACAGAAACTAGGCATAGACCGACATCTCACAGGCTATACCAAGAGAAGATCAACATGGATATATGATTTAGACACATGGATACATGATTTTGACATAAGAGATGATACCATAAGCAAATTAGGAGAACAAGGAATAGTTTACATGTCAGATCAATGGGGAAGGGAATAATTTATGATCAAACAAGAGATAGAGAACATTTTATAATGCAAAATGGAAAATGTTGCAGAAACAAAATCAATGCAACCAATATCAGAAGGAAAGCAGAAAGCTGGGAAACAATTTTTAGAGCCAGAGTTTCTGACAAAGGCCTCATTCCTAAAATATATAGACATTATAGTCAAATTTAGAAGAATACAACTCATTCCCAGTTGATAAATGGTTAAAGGACATGAACAGGAAATTTTCAGATGAAGAAGTTGAAGTTATCCATAGTAATATAAAAAAAAAAAAGCTCTAAATCACAACTGATTAGGGAAATGCAAAATAAAACAACTCAGAGGTACTACCTTACCCTATGAGATGGGCTAAGATGACAGAAAAGGAAAATGATTAATGTTGGGAAAGGATGTGGGAAAAATGGGACACTAAATGCATTCTTGGTGGAGTTATGAATTGGTCCAGTCATTCTGGAGAGCAATTTGGAACTATGCACAAATGGCAACCAAACTGTGAATACCCTTTGATCCAGCAATACCACTACTAGGTCTGTATCCCAAAGAGATCATAAAAATGGCAAAAGGACCCACATGTACAAAAATGTCTATGGTAGTTCTTTTGTGTTGGCAAATAATTGGAAACTGGGGGGGGGGATACCCATCAATTGGGGAATGTCTGAACACTTTGTGGTAGCTGAATGTAATGGAATACTATTGTGCTATCAGAAATGATGAGCAGGCAGATTTCAGAAAGACATAGAAAGAATTACATGAACTCATGCAGATTTCAGAAAGACATAGAAAGAATTACATGAACTCATCGTGACAAGAAGTGAGCAGAACCAGGAGAACACTGTACATTGTAACAGCAACAGTGTGCAGTGATTAACTATGATAGACTTGGCTATTCTCAGCAATACAATGAGCCAAAACAGTAACAGTTGACTTATGATAGAAAATGCTAACCACATCCAGAAAAAGAACTATTGAGTCTGAATGCAGATCAAAGCATACTATTTTCACTTTTTTTCTTTCCTCTCAGTTTTCCCCCTGTTGATTCTTCTTTTACAAAATGACTAATGTGGAATTATGTTTATGTTCATTGTCTGTACTCTTTTCCAAGATGACAAAAACAAAACCATTAGAAACATCCCTTCACCTATGACCTTCATTGATTCATGAATATTCATCATAAGCATCAGATAAAAGATTTGGTAATCTATCTCTGGCCACCTCAGTTTTCAAAGTAGTCAACAAGTTATTCTAGTCATGTATAACTTTTGAGATTCTAGTCATGTATAAATTAGAAACAACTTGAAAATGTATACATTCAGGGGCGGCTAGGGGGCACAGTGGGGGCAGCTAGGTGGTGCAGTATGAGTGGCTACTAGGTGGTGCAGTAGGAGTGGCTAGGCGGCGCAGTGAATAGAGCAATGACCCTGGAGTCAGAAGGACCTGAGTTCAAATCCAATCTCAGTACTAGCCATGTGACTTTGGGCAAGCCACTTAACCCCAATTGCCCTCCAAAAACCAAAAAAAAAAAGAAAAAAAAAGAAAATGTATACATTCTTACTGGTGAAAATCTTTTCTTAGGCAAAAGGAATGTTCTGTTCTAGGGACCAATGTTAGAATTTTTATTAGAATATTTATTATTGCATTCCTATTTCTGCAATATTTAATTATATTTACTCTAGTTGCATGTTGTATCATTGTTAGCCTGCAGTTTGTTTTATGTAGCAGAAAAAAAATATTAATTGAAAGGCTAATTTACCACTCATAATAAGACAATTAGGAGTGTGAAAGTGATCTAAACAGAGGATAGCTTTTAGGGAGAGAGCATAGAGCTAATGGGAATTCTATCATTATGAATTCAACCTAATAAGTACTACATTCATGTGTTGTGTTGATTTTATTTCTACCCAGTCCAAACGGTTTATCTCATTATGTTCCTGTATATTTTGGGATATCTGACTGGTGCTAATGTTTTATTCTTTTTTTTTTATTCTACCAAAAGAAATAAATAGAAAAGAAAATGAAAAATTCATTTTGCATAGGCCTAGGAATATCAATTATTTGTATTTGAACTCTTGATTTCTGAGGCATTATTTAGGCAATGCAAAGCAATGCAGAAGACACGATTCCAGGTTTCAGTTCATTTGTGGGACCACCAAATCCAAATCAAAGCCAATTATATATTTCTTAATCATAGAATCAAATCACAAACAGCTATGTAACAGAGCAACAACAAATAAAAACATTTTCTGCTATGAAGTTAAAAAAAAACTAACTTACTTGAAAAATGGTTTGGTTCAATTTAAATTCAGCTGTTTTGCATTCAGTAGGAAGCTGTCAGAGAGCAGTGAAGCTGTTATACATACATACAGATGGCTCCATTTCCTTTTAGGCACAGACATCTGCATCTATCCTTGGAATCAGATCAGCACTTTCTTCTAATGATTTTTTCAATGCTTTTTGATTATCCTACATTACAAAAAGAGTGTTTTAGATTTATTTACCCTCTCCCAACTTTGTGAAACACATTTATTTTCAAGTTTTGAGTAATCTCAATGAATTCATATTATATATGTCAACACAAATACATATAAGTCTTGAGAAAGGTCTAGATAATCATATAAAGCAGTGATTTGCTTGGAAAAATAGCTTACAAATTCAGCACTGAGCAGCCAAATGGTTGGTGAAGAGCTCTTGTTAATTTAGTCATATGAAGAAACAAATTCAGCCCACTGACTTTGAATATTTTTTTGTTATGGTAGCTGAATTGGCCTATAGAGGTTAGCCCAAGGACCACATATGTACAACTTCCCTGGAAAAATGTGGACTCTCCAGGAACATATATCACTCCAAATATGATTCTGTTAGACATGATTAACTCCCTATTTCCTGCAATCTAATGGCCCGTGGGACAATAAACAACAACAACAAACCCTGGCATTTTAATATGATGTGGAAAACTCTTGGGTTGTCCCTGTGTCCTAATTCTCATAGTGGCAAGGGATCAGAATACTTCATCAGTTGAAAGAATGAAATGTAGAGAGTGGAATCAAGGTGAAAGAGTAAAGCTGAGACTTTGCTGAGCTCTTCTAAATTCTCCTCCAAACACTTTAAAATAATGTCTCTAATCCAATTCTGGAAGATCAGAATAAACAAAATGAAAGAGTAAAGTAATTTTCCAGCCCGAGACACTTTAGAAGTTTGGCAGGAAAGATATATCTCACTGTGGTGAAAGTGGAGCAAAATCTAACATAGGATAATGCCAGTGCAGTCAGTAACCAGGCAAACAAACAACAGGCCTTGAGGGTGACTGAAATGGAAGGTGGCCTTTCAGAGCTCTCATACCACAGAAGGTAAGGGGTCCAACAACTGGACAGAAGGACATTAGAGGTGATCCTTTCCTTGCACTGGGTTCAGGATTCTGTTTCATTGCCTATAGGTGGTTTCAGGTCACAGTTTCAAGTTGAGAAAGAAGACTAGCACTCAATAACATGCTGCCACAAGGGAAAAGGGAAACTGGTCACAGTTACAAGGTGAAAAAGAGTGCTTGTGATCACTCATATACCAGACTTCAGGCTAGAAGAGCAATGACCACATCTCTCCTTAGATCATGTAATCCTGAAATCAGTGAAAACTTAAAGAATTCCTGAATTTGCTCTGAAAACAGAAGGAGGAAAAAAAAAAAACAATCTGAATCTTGAGGCATCTCTTTATTCACCCTGGGAAGAGAGCTCACATTTAACATAAATTTACAAGTCAAGAAATAGTATGGGAAAATGAACAGATAACAACAAAAAATCTGACCATAGACAGTTACTATGCTGAAAGGGAAGACGAAAACACAACTTCAGAAGAAGACAACAAAGCATAACAGCTATATCCAAAGCCTCAAAGAATAATATAAATTGGTCTTAGGCCCAAAAAGAATTCCTAGAAAAGCTCAAATAGGATTTTTAAAATCAAATTACAGAAGTTGAGAAAATATGGGAAAAGAAATGAGAGTGATTCAAGAAAATCATGAAAAAAAAGTCAATAGCTTGGTAAAGGAGGCACAAAAAAGGCTAAATAATATCTAAAAAAAAAATCCATCGACAACCTATAACAGGTCAATGGTAAAAGAAGCACAAAGCACAAAAGTTTATTGAAAAGAAAAACTCCTTAAAAAATAGAACTGGACAAATTGAAAAAGAGGCAGAAAAGTTTACTAAAGAAAGTAATTCATTAAAATTAAAATTGAGCAAGTGAGGGCAAATGACTTCATGAGACACCACAGAAAAATAAATCAAAATAAAGAGAATGAAACAATGGAAGAAAATGTGAAATATGTCATTGGAAAACCTACTGACCTTGAAAATAGATCAAAGAGAGGTAATGTAAGACTTACGTGACTACTTTTTTTTTTTTAACTCTTACAGGAATTCTTTTGGACTTCTGTCCAATTAATGTTTTTCTTTGACATTTTAGTTGTAGCTATTATCTTCTTTTGAGTTTGCATCTTGATTTTCCCTGTCATTGCAGTAGCTTTTTACAGTCAAATTCTTTTAATAGTTTGCTTGTTTTTTTCAACCTATTTCTTGACTTTTCACTTTCTGTTAAAGTTGGGCTCTGTTCATCTGAGGATTGGGAAATATTGTTCTATATTTCAGACTTTTTCATGTAGCTGGTTTCAGAGCTAGGTTCTAGGAGTCTGCAAGTTTTCAGATCTTCCAAGGTGGTATTTGTTCAGGGAGGGATATGGTAACTGCCCTCCTGTACTTTACCCATAGACAACCTTTGTTCTCCTACAGCTACAAGGTCCAGATATCTTCTCAGTCCTGGAACTATGACTAGGTCCTCTATTCTCTTTGGCCAAACAGGATAGTACTCCTCTATGCCTTGGAATTGAGACTAGGGACCCTGCTTCCTTGTGATAAATCAGAAGTATTTCTCTCTGCCCTGGAACTGCAACCCAGAACTACTTTTTGGCAATAAAGAGGCTTGTCAAAACCACCTGTATCCAGTGACAGCAAAAATTAGCCTGTAATCTCTTTCTTAGGAGTTGACCAATCCCCTTACTATCTCTAGAATGAGAGTTCCTGGAGCTACTGCTATTACTGTTGTTACTGACTCCAAAGCACAAATTCACTCCAGATAGGTCTCTGCCCCCTCCTCCCCCAGTATCAGGGACCTCCCCTGTTGACCTCCTAAATTGTCTTTGCCTGGAAAAATGTCTCTCCCGAACATTTTGTCAGCTCTTCTGTCTCCAAATTTTATTTGAGATGTGCTTTTAAAGTTGTTTGGAGAAGGTCAGGAGAGTTCAGCTGGGTTGCTGTCTGTACTTTGCCATCTTGACTTTGTCACCATCTCCATCCTTACATGGTTTTAATTTCTTCATCTAGGTGTTAGTATTTTTTGAAATTTTTATTCCACATTGTTTAGAGGTAAACGTTAATTATGACAATTTATTTAAAAAAACAACTACCTTCTTCAATTTGGGATGTGCTAATGCCATTTTTCCCAAGTTTTAATTTAATCATATTAATTTAATTAATTTAATTTAATTTTAAAATTAAATTAATTATTTATTGTTCCAATTCTAGAATAATTACTTGTCCAGTTTTCATGGATATTCAGGAATGTTTATCCAAGGTATGAAAGCCTCTTTTGAATAATACTACTTGTCTCAGTATCATGCATGTTTGCCAAGTATTATTGAATTGGTCAGTATGATCATCACCTGGGAAGGATCTTTTGTTTCTAATCTTGGATTTTAGCTATGTCTTCCAACAAGTGGTCAACTAATTTCAGTTGCACTGGAAGGTCCAGGTGAATACATTTATTTTAATCCTTTTGATTTTTCTTTAAATGATGTCTTTAAGAAGCATTGTCAAAAATGTTTTATACATTAATTATATAAAATAAGAATACCTATAAGCTGAGTTCCTCATATTTAGCAACTAAAAAAAAAATATTTATCTTGCCATCCTGGAATGGTAGGCCTTATATGTTGTTAATATTCTGCACATTTTGGTTTGGATACTTTCAAAATCCATTGTCTTCCATTATAGATCCACTGCACAAGTACTCCATTATAAAAAGAGGCAATTTAAGATAGGCTTGGCTTTTCAAAGGTGTCAATTGTTCTAAATGTTTTACTGTCATTAAACTTTGATATCAAGGAGCTAGAACATTCTTTGATATAGGTAGTGCCATCCTTAACCTTATGCTCATGATATTCTGCTTGTAAAGTAAAAGGAAGTTAAAATAACCATCCATTGAATCTATTCGATCTATAATTTAAGTTTAAAACCACCAGTATTTCTTTCTTTCTTATGTACAATGAAAATTTAAATATTTTTTATTACTAGTTTCTACATTTTATCACCTTTATATTCAAAGAGTATGGAAATTTCAGAATAACTCAGTTTAGAATAAGTCACTATCTTTATAATTTAATTTAGACTTGATGTCCTTGGATTATTCACCAAATAAACAAAATTACTACTTTATATATATATATATGAATAAAACAATTGTGATTTAGCCTCACTGATATTGCCTCAATGAAAGCATCCTCAGAACAACTCTGAGAATGATGATGAAGTAGAAGGAAGAAGAAAAAGAAAGGAGAAGGAATTGGAGGAGGAGGAGGTAGAGATGGAGAGACTAAAGGTGGAGGAGGAGGAAGTGGAGAAGGAGAAGGTGGAGGTGGTGGAAGAGAAGGAAGAGGAGAACGAAGAGGAGGAGAAGGAGAAGCAGGAGGAACAGGAGGAGAAAGAAAAGGAGGAGGAGAAAAGATAGAGGCAGGAAGAGGAGGGAAAAGGAAAAGAAAATTATAATTGTGCAGCTTTAACATTTAATCTGTTGCCTGGGACCCTGAAAAAGTTTGCTTAGGGTTACATACATAATATGTATTCTAGGCCAGGCTTCAACTCAGGTTTTCCTGATTCCACAATTTTTCACTCCGTCCCATAATCTACAGTGCATTATTGTACCATTATGGTTAATTGTAACTTAAAAAGACAAGATTATCTCTCTGAATATCAAATGATATTATCTCTTTTACTATTGTGAATAGCTTATCACCATTTTTGCATATAAAACCAATGCTTTATAATCTACTAAATACAGAATAATTTCTTTTTTATAAAAAGGGAAAATGGGGCAAATCTGGCAATAAGGACTCCTAAGGGAGGACCAGAGGTCTTTCTAGATCAGCAGTTCTCAACCTGTGGGCTATGTTCAATTTGTAACAATGAAAATACATCCTGCATATCAGATATTTATATTACGATTCAGTTATGATGTAGCAACAAAAATAATTTTATGGTTGGGGGTCACCACAACATGAGGAACTGTATTAAAAGGTCACAGCATTAGGAAGGTTGAGAACCACTGTTCTAGATGAATAAGCATGCAGAATAGGCAACTAAGGACTTCCCTTTAAACACCTCAATTAAGGTACACTAGGTGAATGGACCTTTTGGAGTTCAGTGAAAAAGACAACCTGATAATGAGAGATAGATAGTCCAGGAACATTTGGAAAGAGAATCTCTAACTATTGATAATTCTTTCCTCCCCCAATACTCCTCAATCACTTCATAGCACAGCATGAATTCAAGAAAATCTGAAGAGTAACAACTTGACAAATGACATTTGCATAATTTCATGTTATTCTTTCTCATAGCCAATGAGTTTACTCTCCCCCTCCAAAGACTCACCTCATCACTGTATTTCATTCAGGCTTATTATTGATTTGTATTCAAATGGATTATAATGCTTCTTAAGTATTAACTGTATAAAGAACTATTTTTGTTACTCAGTTTTATCCTACTCTTCATGACCTCATTTGGGATTTTCTTGGAAAAGATACTGCAGTAGTTTGCCATTTCCTTTTCCAGATCATTTCAGAGATGAGGAAACTAAGGCAAAGAGTTAAGTGAATTACCCAGGGTCACAAAACTTGTCAGTGTCTAAAGCTGAATTTGAATTCAGATCTTTCTGACTCCTGGCCTGGCACTCCGTCACCTGGCTGCCTGATCCAGAACCATGCTAAAATCTATTTCCTCCTTTTTCTTCAGGTTTTGGCCCATGATCAGAATTTCAGAGGGGAGAAAATACTTGCTTTTTGAATTGACCCATGTTGAGTATATTCTCAGGGAATATCCTTTATCATATCCACAACAGATTTACTTTTAATTCTCTCACTCAAGTTATCAGACAATATTTGCTACATTATCATTAATTGGTCCTACTTTACTTCCAATATTTTTTCCCACAAAGTCTTTGTTAAACCTATTATATTCTTCCACTGTTTGCTTGTTTTTTAGAAGGCTACTCATAGTTACACTGCTCTGTAAATTTTCTCTTTGAAATTTGGATGACATACGTTACAGAATAATTGTTCCAACTGTAGATATATGAAATACATTTTATCTATAAGTGTGAGTTAGGGGTTTTTTTTTCAGCATAGCAAAGTCAACACCTTTGAATGTGTTCTCTTTGACTAAATCAGGTGCTTTAAAGTATATGTACATTATAATTAGTCCAAAATTTATCAATCTAACTTTCATATAACCAGTGGATAAACAAGAAATACGATATTTTCACAAAGGTTTCCTAGAAAATAAATTGATAATTTATATTAAAATTTGGGATCTATACTTAAATGATCAGATTTTTTTTCCTTTCAAGAGTTATAGTTTTATTTTAATCAAATTAACATAAATGCAAATCCAAAAAGATACAGAATGAGACACAGCATTAAGGCTCCATTAGCTCAAATGATATTTTAAGAAAGTATTACAACAGTAAAATTATTGAAGGGCTCTATTAATATTCTCTTTGTCTATTGTGGATCAACCTCTAGATGTGATTGACTTATAATTATACTCCTAAATTGAACTGGATAGAGGCCAAAGTGGATTGTCATAATAGTGTGCAGTTTTATAAAGAGCTTCCAGTGTAATCATATAATTATGTACAATTCTTTAGTCTCCATGTTAAGATCTATGCTTATATAAAGTCAGCAGAGTATGTCCAATTGACTACAGTATTCCAAGGGTCAACAGAGATGTCATATTCAGTAAGATGGTCTTGTAGCCTTCTCCCTCACAAATGCTAGAAACTGTCATAAATAAGCCATTGGCTATATGTGAGTGATTTTTGGAAACAGGATTATGTCAGGATAGAGAGTGGTGAATATACAATGACCCAGTGTGATAAGTAAATATGTTAATTTATATTATACTGGAAAGGTAAATGTAGACTTGAAAGATGATGGATTACTTCTTCATTTGCTTAAAATTTTTGTCCCTGAATGTGATATCATTAATAACTGGGGAATTAACATGTCATTAACATAAATGTTTTCATTTTTTTCTCATTAGTCTCTTTCCACTTTAAGGATGTATAGATCTTTCTGTACCTGAGGCATTATTCAGCATTTAAGAAAAGTGTCATCTTGGTGCTTAACTGGTATTACAAAAAGGATATGCATGAGCACACTAAATTGAAAACTATAGATTAGGAAGGATAAATTCCACAAGTCACATCATGAATAATGATTCCGTTTCTTCTTAAAATATAGTACTTAAAAGTGATCATGATTCTTCATTTCCTTCTCTTGCCTAGACATTAACTACTTAGAGAAACTAAATTTATAATCTCTCTGTGTTATGTAATAGAAATAAAGCATTCTGAAGTTCCCCCCTTTCTTAATAGTTGTAAGTGAACAGCAGCACTTTTATAACTTTTTTAAAGAAAAAAAGTAAGAAAACTGAAGATGGTCTTTAACAGTTATCAAAAATTCTGTTCAAAATGGAAATAGAAATAAAGACAAGTCATGGAGACAGAGTTAGATCAAGAGTCAGCAGTTGAGGCCTATGGAAAAAAAAAAAAGATAACCATTTCTGACTTCATTATAATGAGTATTTAAGCACATCAGAAGATTACATTCACAAAATTTTTAAGTTTTAGAAGAATCACCACCCAGATACTTTTTAAAAAATCTTTATGCTCTTGGCTAGGCAAACCTTTTAACTTAATTATGAATAAATATTTGCATGTAAAAAGGGGATAAGAGAGCATGGGTACTGACATACATGCATTTTGCATCTCAATTACCATAATTGAGTAATAATAATCTTCTGACTGTTTTCGTCCTGGATTGATGTAGCATCTAATTGGGAATTAAAAACATCAGAAAAAAAAATGCACCCTGACTTCAAAGGTCTTAAAATCTTCGTAAGACAGTAAAGAATGATATGCAACAACTGGAAAGTTGTTATAAAAATACTTGCAACTATCTGTAATCTTATTAACATTAATATTTCATCCAATGTGCCAAAGATAATTTATTCATTCCGGTTCACTCTGTAGTACACCAGGGTCCATTTAACAAGCTCGTGTTCTTATTTTTACTGACAGTCTGATGATACTGATTAAACACATGGAATGTCCATTAGTTATCCTTATCTCTTGCCATATGAGCAGCCTGTATTTGCAGACATATATTTTATTAGCATTGTTTAGTCAGAAGAGCCCTGTGTCTGAAACTTTCCCGGGCTACTTACTACTCATGTGATTTTGGGTAAGTCACTTCAACTAAATCTCTTCATCTTCCTTCTCCAAAATGGAGACAATAAGAAACATTGTTTGAGCCTCCACAGGATTGTCATAAGGGTTAAACAACATATGTAAACTGCTTTGCAAACTTTAAGACATGGTAGAAATTGATATTTTTATTATATAATAGAATGCCTAACACACTATCCTACACATTACAGATGCTAAAATTTTTTTAAAAAGTTATTTGGTTGAAATAGTAATAGCAGAGACTAAAAAAGTATCAACAATAGGACATTTTATTCCTTTCTCATCTTATAGAAGTTCTAGAATCAGCATTAAGTTGTAGAACAGAAATTTTTAACTGCAGATTAAATTATATCCTTGACTACTGAGAATAACCAATAAATTTGCAAGTTACCTGAAGAAGTCTAATCTAAAGAAAAGTGCCAAGGATAGGTGGAAAAGTGGTAATAGAAGACAGAAGACACTTCTTAAGTAATTTCTTTTACCAAAAATAACGGTCTTAGGCCTGTGGTAGTAGAAGCCCTCCATGTAAGATAGATGTCCATGGGACAAGAATGTTAAGAAAGGTATTCTGTTTAATAGTGGACTAGACAAGATACTCCCAGGTTCTTTCCAAGTCCAATTTTCAGTGAATGATCTGAGACAGAATCTCAAGTCTTCTCAACATACTGATCCCTTTCCTCTTAATCCGGGGCAGCTGGTAATTAAGAGAACTGCAAAAACTCAGAATTGGTAGAAATTAAATACGTCTAATAAAAAACTTTACACAGTCACCTAATTAGACAATCAGTTATGCATTTCTTAAGTATCTCTTTTAGGTAGAGTACTGTGTTGGGTGCTCAGGGTTCAAAGACAAAAATGAAACAAAGTCTAACTTGAGGAATTTGTTTTTTATAGTGGAGGACAGAGAGAGCAAGGTAGGCATGATCTTAGATATAGATAGAAGAATTTAAGGAAGAGAATAGAGCGGCAAAAAGATAAATGATAATATCTAATATAAATATACATATATATACATTTCTATACACATATAAGACAGACATTATATATGACATATAATATGTGTGTATGTGTATGTGTGTGCATGTGTGTGTAATTTTCACCAGAAAGAGAAAGAAACACGATGTAAAAAAAGAAAGTAAGGTTATAGCAAAGATTGAAGAAGAATCAACAAGAGGATATTTCATTCATTTCTTAAGATACAGAAGTTCCTAAACAACACTGAAGTATAGAACAGAAATAGTTATCCAGAGATCAAATGATGTCCTTGACCAGTGAAAATAAACAATAAAACTGCATGTAACCTAAAGAAGTGTATTCTAAATTACAGCTAGGAAGAATGCCAAGGATGGATGGTATAGATTTATTATATATTCCATATATATGCACAACACAGACACATATATAAATGTATATATATACATATATTATATATTATGTGGTATATTATATTAAACACACATGTATATATTTGTGTTAGATATTTGTAAAGTCAAGCCTGAGCAGCTTTCCAGAGGACTGCGGCTGTGAACATCTTTTCAAGGTTCTGATTACATGGTACAGCAAACTCTCTATTTATTTAGTAACAAATCAGAACAAAACATTCACAAAAAATCAAAATACAGCATTTACCATGTCACAACTCAACAACTTAACACTAAAATGCCCACGTAGTTTTCACCAAAATGGTCACATAGTTTTAAGCAAAGTACAGTCATTTTAAAAGTAAGTCATTCATTTAGTAACTCAATCATTCAATCATGCTCAAGGAGGCTTGCTTCCTTAAGGGACACAAAGTACAAATAATATTCATATATATAAATATATGAACTTATATATATATA
>CM053591.1:100008974-100027002 GCA_028646515.1 Pseudochirops corinnae
ATCTATCTATCTATCTATCTATCTATCTATCTATCTATCTATCTAAATCATCCTCCTAATCCCTGTATATCTAAAATAAATGAGGCTTTTGCAAAGAAAAGTCAGTGGAAGAGACCAAGATATGATGTGTTGGGATGATGGTCAACAATAAAAAAGATTTTTTTTTTTTTTAGTCAGCAGAGCTTTTTGTTTCTTAGTGAGATTCAAATAGTTTCTTTTTACCACATTTCTTAATCCTCTTTTATTGAAAAGTAGAGACCTGAGAGGCAGTGAAAGGCTTTTTTTTTCATATAATTATTGGTGAAGAAGGCATTTGTCAAGTCAATAACTGCATACCAAGTCCCATCATATTTCTGGATCCTTTCGATTAAGGTGAAGGTATCTGGAACAGCAGCATACAAAGGAGGAGTCACCTTATTCAATTGTCTAAGTCCACAGTCATTCTCCATGTCTCATCTGATTTTCGTACTGGCCAGACAGGATTATTCCATCGTGTGGTTGTAGGGACTGACACTCCTGCTTCAACACATTCCTTTATAGTAGCGGTAATTTCATTAGCCCACCTGGCACATGATATTGCTTTAAAGTAATTACTTCAGAAGGTTCATGTAAAGTGATTGGGTCCATTTTTATTTTTCCCACTAAAACTGTACTAAGTCCTATCTGCCTTAAAGCAAATTGGTATCTTATTCAGGAAAATTCAGAATCATGCCTCTCAATATATCTATTCCAATGATGTATTCAGGAATGGGTACAACAACCACGACAACCAATATTCTTTCTTAGGTAACTGCCCAATTTTCATTGTTATTTTAACTTGTCTGGCTGATATTTCAGCCCCCCCAAGCTCTGTATGGTAATAGGAGTTCCATGTTTAAACTTATCAGGGTTTCCATAGATAAGTGTGGCCTCAGCCCCCTTATCCAGCAATGCCCTAGTCACAGTAGTTGATCCATTCTTCCAACATATAGTTAAACCAATATGGAGTCTGCAATCTCCCCTATATATTTCTGTAGTCTGGGCTGGGTCTTGGCCTATTTCCTACCCTCCTTGAAGGTAGGGCAAACTTGGATAAGATGATTCAGATTCTCCCTGAAGGTGCGGCAAACTTTCAGGAGTACCTGCAAGGATGGTTCTTGCTTCCCAATTCATTCTAATGTTAAGTACTTTTTCTTGGTACAACTTATGCATCTGTTCAGTTGGAATACCATCTATTCTTCTAAAATCCACCCCTGTTCTCAATAGAGCAGTAAATAGTTCCATTCTTGTCAATCCATTTTGTCTTTGAATCCTCTGGCTATTTACTCTTTTCTCTCGAGGAAATTTATCTCTTCCCCATTCCCTTAAGTCACTTAATTGTGAAATCTTATCCAGCAGCTGTGAAAGAGGGTACCCTACTTCCCCAATTAACAGAGTCAAAATAAGGTGCTTGTAAGCAGGAGGAGCCATCTTTACTATGATATTTCTATGAGGAACTCCTAGGGGGGTATCATGATAAATATTTGCACCTCCAAGCATGATAGCAGTTTTCATTACCTCCTCCTTTAGCTTTGTCACACAGTCTCTAAGTGAGTATCAGGTTCTGTCTCCACCAGGCCACATAGAGTCAGTAGGATATTGTTTTTTGCATCCCTCTGCAGCTAAAGCTAACAGATTAGTTCTGTGTATGCCTCCTCACATACGGTGACCCCTAAAAGCTTGGTGTACAAAAGGATTCTGACTGATGCTTATGAATTTTAAGCAGTCAACAGTGTCCACTGTTATTCCTCTTGCACCTTCATCCATGATTCTTACTTATCATCTAAGACACTAAAGACTCTCCCATTCTTTGGGTGAATCTACTCAATGTATCAGTAATCTCCTGTCGAGTGAAATTCTCAATTATCTCCCTGGACTCTGGCCCTGGCGGTTCTCCTGTCTTCTTCTTTGTATGGGGAGAGCTTCTACATTAGAAGACTCCTCAGCTAACCCTATTCCATTCTCCTCACACACATTCTCCTGGCAGCTGTCTGGGCAACTCTGCCCAGCCTGTACAAAAGCTGCATGCTCATTCCTTCTGCTAGTTTTTTGCTTGCTTTTAGCCACCTGAACAGTAGCTTGCTCTTCCACCTGAGACCCTGAAGTTTGCTCTTCTGAATGCTGTGGCACAGAAGAATTGTCAGGCAAATCAGCCGACTCCTTAGCCATCTGAGCTTTTTCCTCCAGCAGCTTATCTCTACTTTTACTCGTAAGGTGATAACATATTAGCAGGACCCAGGCTCTCCTGCACACTCCTGCCAGTTCTTTGCTTGGTTCTGTGGGTATTCCTTGCAAACGTCTTTGCAAATCTCCAGGTTCTCCCCCTTTCAGGCTTGGTTGCCAGTTTTCACAGGGCCCTGTGCTTTTGGCCCATTCTCTGGCTAGAAAGGAATAAGGCAAATTCTCCCATCCTGGGATAGCCATTTCTCCCTCTACAGCCCTCCTGCTTCCAGATAGAGGCCTGAAATTTTGTGATCCCACCCTCATTGCCAAATTTATCAGCAATACAGCATTCACAATGCCTACAGTAACTATAAGTATGCTGATATGGTTATTAATCACAAAATGTAACAGGCTCTCTACATAAGAAATATAGCTAGAACATTTATTTAAATACCAGACAACTGAGTCCCAAAACCAGAAAGTCAAAGCAACATAGTAGTTATGAAGTTGGCACATATAGTTAAAGTAGTAAACACCCACATTCTCATGCCTTCAAAACAGGACAGGCTACCACAGGCAAAGATTCTCCTCTCCTCACTCACAACAACTGCTCAGCGTCCAGGCAGCTTGCTTCCAGTACCTCCAGTCCCCCCACAGTTCCTGTCCCTGGCAGTCCTCAGAAGGAGTCATTAACAGAGATTCTAGCAGGCTCAAAGAAAAAGGAGTTTGCACTGCAACTGCAGTTGCTGCCTCTCCCACTCCTTCCAGTCACCACAGCACGGAGGCTAGCTTGGTTCCAGAGTTCTCTTGCTCCATCCCTTCCTGCTATGTCAGCAAGTTCAAGGGACATGGAAGACCTTCAAATTTCAGTATCATTACACTAACTGTGAATACTCTTTTATCCATAAATACTACCACTAGCTCTGTATCCCAAAGAGTTCATAAAAATGGAGAAAGGACCCACAGGTAGAAAAAATATTTATAGCATCTCTTTTAGTGGTGGTCAAGAATTGGAAACTGAGGGGATGCCCATCAATTGGGGAATGGCTGAACAAGTTGTGGTATATGAATTTAGTGGAAGACTATTGTTCCATAAGAAATGGTGGGCTGGTGGATTTCAGAAAAACCTGGAAAAACTCAAATGAACTGAAGCTTAATGAAATAAGGTAAGCAAAACCAGGAGAGCATTGTACACAGCAGCAGCAACATTGTGCTATGATTCACTATGACAGACATAGCCTTTCTCAGCAATACAAAGATCTAAGTCAATTCAAGAAGATTTATTATGGAAATTGCTATCCACATCTAGAGAAAGAACTATGGAGTCTGAATGCAGATTGAAGCATACCATTCCCTCTCTCTCTCTCTCTCTCTGTCCATCTCTGTCTCTGTCTGGCACTCTCTCTCTCTGTCTCTGTCTCTCTGTTTCTGTCTGTCTGTCTGTCTGTCTCTCTCCTCATGACTAATATGGAAATATATTTTATAAAAGAATATGAAAAAACAAACAAAACAAAACTCAAATAGAGTTGTCTGCTCACCTGGTCTCTTTCTTAAACTGAACTGAAAATTGAAAATAGAATCAGTACATTCAATATAAATTTTCTATCCCTCAATGCTGTGACCTATATAATAATGAGTTGTTTTTATGTGTATAAATACACACTTACAAGTTCATTTCAGATAGTGTGCCCTGAGGATAATCAGTAAGGTTTTGCTGATGTAGGATTCTCTCTCTTTTTTTTTTCTTTTTGGCTAAAAATATTCTAAACTTTGACCTAGGCATAAAAATTAGCATCTCATGGGTCTTTATCGAAATCAAGTTTGACCTATAAAATATAAGGAGTTCAGCACTATTTAAGGAAATCAAGGCTAGTGACCTATAAATCATGAAATGCTTAATTAATTTTTTTCATGATTTTGCAAAATTTTCATAGGAATCAGTATTTGCAGAAGTCTTAATTTATTTTCCGCAACTGGTTGCTTAAATTTCTCCAATCTAGGCCATATACCAGCAAACAGATAATCACAGAAGAAATACTGGAATGCAAAGAAATGTCAACATTACTTTATAACACAGAAATTGGATCTCTCCTAAAAAAAAAGTTAAAAAAAAAAAAGAATTCAAACTAGTGTTGCGTTCTGTCCAGGTAAAAAAGAAAGAAAAAAATACTTTAATTTGCAGGCAATCAAATATATCCTTACTTGAGTTTGCTCTATGATTTGTCTTATATAAATGAAAAATGTTGTGACAGATTGGAAACAAAACCACTAAGAGATACTCAGAGAAGGGTCAGGCCTTCTCACACAGTTTTAGGAGTCATTAGAACAGAAGTGATAGTTGATAACAAAGTAGTGAATGTCACCAAAGGAATGAGCTTAGCATTGAACGAACGCCCAAGGACTGAAT
Source organism: Pseudochirops corinnae (assembly GCA_028646515.1). Lineage (NCBI taxonomy): Eukaryota > Metazoa > Chordata > Mammalia > Diprotodontia > Pseudocheiridae > Pseudochirops > Pseudochirops corinnae. The sequence continues at coordinate 100,013,563 of CM053591.1, forward strand.
TTTAGAAAACGAATGAATTTTAGAAATAATTTGATTGCTAACTCCATCATTTCAGTTTAACAAGTCCCATTCCTGATGGTATACTAAGAATAAGTACTTTAATTGTAGACATTAAACATTATTTGGGAGTCTACCTGCCAAAACAAACCCAGGAACCATATGAACACAATTACAAAACACTTTTGACACAAATAAAGTAAGATCTAAATAATTGGGGAAAAAAATCAATTGATTGTGGGTAGGCCAAGCTAATAGAAAAATATGACAATTCTACCTAAATTAATTTGCTTATTTTGTGCCATACCAATCAAACTACCAAAAATTATTTTAGAGCCATAAAAAGTAATATCAAAATTCATCTGGAAGAATGAAAGGTCTAGAATATGAAAGGAATTAATGAAAATAAATGCTTAGGAAGGTAGCCTACCCATAACAGATCTTAAATTGTATTATAAAGCAGCTGTCATAAAAAGTACTTGGAACTGACTAAGAAATAGAGGGTTAGATTAGTGAAACAGGTTAGGTACATAAGATATAGTAGTCAATGATTATAGCAATCTACAGTTTGATAAACTCAAACACCCCAGCTTCTGGGATAAGAACTCACAATTTGAGAAAAGCTACTTGGAAAACTGGAAAATAGTATGGCAGAAATTGGGCACAGGCCAACGTCTGACATTGCATACCAAAATAAAGTCCAAATGGGTACATCATTTAGATAATAAAGGCTGGTACTATAGACAAATAAAGGGAGCAAGGAATAGTTTAACCATCAGATTTATGGGGAATGGAGGAATTTATGACCAAACAAGAGACAGAGAATATTATTAAATGTAAAATGTATAATTTTGATTACAATGAATTGAAAAGTTTTTGCCAGAACAAAGCCAGTGCCACCAAGATTAGCAGGGAAGCAGAAAACTGGGAAATAATTTTTATAACTATTGTCTCTGATAAAGGCTTCACTTCTAAAATATATAGAGAACTCAGTCAAATTTACAAGAATGCAAGTCATTCCCTATTTGATAAATGATCAAAGGCTATGAGTTGGCAGTTTTCAGTGGAAGAAAGTAAAGCTATCATTACTCAAGTGAAAAAAATGTTCTAAATCACTATTGATCAGAGAAATGCAAATCAAAACAACTCTGAGGTACCATATCACACTTATCAGATTAGCTAACATTACAAAACAGGAAAATGACAAATGTTGGAGAAGAAGTGGCAAAGTTGGAACACTAATTGTTGGTGAAGCTGTGAAGTGATCCAACCATTCTGGAGAACAATTTGGAACTATGCCCAAAGGGCTATAAAAATGTGCATACCCTTTGACCCAGCAATACCTCTTCTAGGGCTATATCCCAAAGAGATCATAAAAATGGGAAAAGGACCCACATGTATAAAAAAATAATTATAGTAGCTCTTTTTGTAGTGACCAAGAACTGGAAATTGAGGGGATGTCCATCAATTGGCATTATCAATTGAGTCCCTAGGAACTGTTTTAGGGCTCATGATGGAAAATGCCATCCATATCCAGAGAAAGAACAATGGGGTCTGAATGCAGAGTGAAATGGACCGTTTTCTTTTTTATTTTATTTTGTTTTGTTTTCTTCCTCATGGTTTCTCCCATTTGTTCTATTTCTTCTATACAACATGACTAATGTGAAAATATGTTTAATAGGAATGTATATGTAGAGCTATATCAAAGTGTACACTGTCTTGGGGAAGGAGGAGAGGAAGGGAGAGAAAATTTAAGACTTACGGAAGTAAATGTGGAAAACTAAAAACAAACAACTTATAAAGGAGTATTTTAAGATTTCCATTATTTCTATAAGGAATTCACTTGTTGGATGTGACAGGTACTCACAGCAAGTACTGCTGTCTCAATTTTTCAAAGGAGAATCAGGCTGAAAAAAGTTGATTTTATCATAGTCACTAAGAAAGTAAATAGTTGGATTTAAATCTAGATCTCTCTCATCCTGAAGTTCATCAGTCCTTCCACTATACCATATGTGCTTTTATTCCCCATACAGTACCACCCTACACTTAGGGAAAAATGAAAAAGATGTAAGAGAAAAACAGTAATAAATCAAATACGCCAAATTTCATTGAGATTCATAAAAAGAGAATGAGATAATATTTTCCTTCATTCACTGTCCAATAAAAACATGGTGATGTAAACAAACTTTCTCAATTAGAATTATAATAATCACTGACAAAAAATCAGATTTACTTAAGCTGTTGAAGCTTGAAAATCATTCTGTTCTAAACAGTTAACCACTATTAAAGTAATTAGAAAATAACAAAAATAAGGATGAGTGAGAGGGATAAACAGAAAAATCAATTTTCCATAGCTTAAGGCACCAAATTATTTTCACATACATAATTAGTTTCTAAAACCTACAAATGAGTATTAGAAGATGAACAGGAGAATACAAAGTCATTTAATAAAACCATTCACAATTCATGATGAGTTGTAGTAGAAGCAAGGAAGAAACAATAATTGTATATTTCTCTTTAAGTTTCAATCATGAAAAAAGCAGAATTACTATAAAGAAACCATTTTCGCAATTCTCAAAAAATTTTAAGCAGAGCTGTTATCTTAAGCATTGATTCCTATCAACCAAACCTTCTATTATGGATAGACGTCAGAGCAATTACTTAGTCTTTTTTTCACTAATGAAAATAAAAATAAATAAGTAAATATGCATAAAGAATTTTAACATCAATTACTTCATGACAATTTGGGTAATAAATTATCTCAGGAATACTATTGTGCTATAAGAAATGATGAGCAGGGGCACTTCAGGAAAATCTGGAAAGACATACATGAACTGATGCTGAGTGAGGTGAGCACGAGGGGAATATTGTACACAGTTACAGCCACATTATGCTCTTACTCACTTTGATAGACTTAACTCTTTTCAGGAATGCAAGTTCTAAGACAACTCCAAAAGGGTCATGATGGAAAATGCTATCCACATCCAAAGAAAAAAACTGAGAGGGGCAGCTAGGTGGCACAGTGAATAGAGTACCGGTCCTAAAGTCAGGAGGACCTGAGTTCAAATCCAGCCACAGACACTTGACAGTTAACTATACTTAACTAGCTGTGTGACCTTGGACAAGTTATTTAACACCACTTGCCTGCCTTCCTCCCTCCCTCCAAACAGCAAAAAAAAAAAAAAAAAAGAAAGAACTGAGGAGTCTGAATGCAGATCTAAGCATATTATGCTATGTGCTTCTCTCCCACCCTCCCTTTCTCTCTCTCTCTCTCTCTCTCTCTCTCTCTCTCTCTCTCTCTCTCTCGCTCTCTCTATTTCTCTCTCTCGTTTAGCTTTTTCTCTCTTGCGGTTCCTCCCATTCATTCTAATTCTTCTAAACAACATGACCAATGTGACAATATGTTTCATAGGAATGTATGTGTAGAGCCTATTTCAGATTGCATGCCATTTTGGGGTGGAGGAGGAGAAGGAGTAGGAGAAAATTTAAAACTTAAAAGCCTGTGGAACTAAATGTTGAAAACTAAAAGTAAGTCAGTTAAAAAAAACAAATTATGTCAGGATAATGTAGTGATTTTGAGGCAAAGTAAAAACTCACACTTGCTGCAATAGTCAAAAATAAGTAATGACTCATGTTCAGAGTTTACAATGAAAATGATGCTTTAGGAGGAACTTTCTAATAGTTATTCACAAAAGTCCTACTTTCAAGTGTAAACATGATGTGTAGGAAACCCTACATTCTTCAACAATTCCATTTAAATGAATTCAACAAGCAAGAAAGATGCCAACTTAAAATAATAGCAGTTTCATCCCTCAAGAGTTCCCCGTTCCTATGAACTCAAAAGTCCATTCACTATCTGGTTCCATATGAAATAGATGCAGATCAACTAAATCATTTCTCAACATTGCAATGCATCTTCTCAATCTGAACCCATTTCCATAAGTCTACTATAGGTTATTTAATGCACTGAATTTCTTAATCTGGGTCCAAAAAAAAAAGACTTTTTTTGATACATGTGTATTATTTTGGCTCTGTGTGTATTAGTCATCACTTATTCTTATTACATGATGAGTTAATTGCATACTTTGTGAATACATTTTCTAAATTGTCATACATACAAATTGTTAATCATATTCCATACCCTACTTATTCCCAATATATGTCTCTACATTGTTCTCAGTGATGCCTATAATTTTTATTCTTTAGAGATCTGCAGCAACACCATAAAGACAGCATTGTTACAAATTTAAGTTTTGGCATCATGCAGCAGCTTGAGATCATTAAACGCATTATACAACTTTACAAAAACAAATCCAACGACTACAGTTCTGTTTTAGACTCCTCTCATTGTCCACCTAAGATATTTGTTGGATGGGTTAATTCAACTATATAAGTATTTTCCTACGCAATTAAACATAGTTTAATTCAATTTCAAAACAATAAATGTTTATTAAGTGTATACAACATAGTTTAATTCAATTTCAAAACAATAAGTGTTTATTAAGTGTATACAGTATGTAATTAGCAGAGGCATTGTGTTAAGTAATGGAGTCACACATAAGAAAAGGAGATAAGGATCTTATATTCTAATGGGGTAAAGAAACATATAAAAGGAAGCTAAAAACCAGTGTGATGATATGAGGTATGGTCTTTGATGGAGCTAAAACCAAGCAGAGCTGTTGATGAACGTTCTATAAACATATTATTTGAAGCACAATCTACAATTCCACAAAGATGGAAGTTGATAAATATTAAATGACTGGTTTTATAATATTGTGTTTTAAGGTATGGAGTGAGAAAGAAGGATAAAGTTATAATTGATGGGTTCTCTTTTCCCAAAAAAGTCAAAGCCTAGGATTTATACAGAAAAGGAGAAAAGGGGTGGGTGGGTTGAGTGTTTTTGGTATTCTATAAAAAAAAGAGAAAGTTTAAAATAACTTTCAGGAAAAGTGTAATGTTAAATCAAAGGAGAAAAAAAAAAAAGATTGCATTGATGCGATAAGGGCCCAGTTGGAAACAGCATAACATAAATTTGCAGTGAATCCTGTGAAGATAGCGAGAAAAGTTTTTGGTTTTTTTTCTTTATTTTCAGCAGCACTTACCTGAATAATGGATGGTAGAAAGAAGAAAGTAAATCAGTACAATCACCCAAGACTAGAGTTTGGCAAGTTATTGGACAATTAGTGTACAGGATTCAAGGGTAACTGATAGTGTATAATTGAGCTGGCCAAATATACTATTACAATGGAAAGGAAGTAAAGCTTGTGCAGGGATGACTGACTAATTGAGGGAATCCATAATTTCAAAGACTTGGGAGGTCATAGTAAGTGCAAAAGAATACATTTGTGAGTGATGAGGCAGAAGGAAAGATCGAAAGATAGCATACTGTGGTCCGAGAAAGAAATTTATGAAATTTAGGTCATAGAAATGAAAGAGTTTTCGGTGACGGTCAGATCAAGAATAAATCTGTGTGTGACACTCTGTGTGTGTGTGTGTGTGTGTGTGTGTGTGTGTGTGTATTGATGATGGAGGTCATGGAACTTTATGAGGTTGATGGCCTGAGAGGTCAGTTTGTTGGATGGGAGATCAACAGGTATGAATTTTCAAAGTATAAAATCATGGAATTTCCTTTGATGAACCTATATTTATTCACCACCTACTCTAATGTAATATAAATAGATTATATTTAAATTATGTTTGATGGCCCTCACCTGGTTAGCAGAGTCTTACTTCCATGTTGACTCAAATCCTGACAAATGCTCTGTACAAATATTTTTTGTAAAGGTCCTTACCTAGTCTACTTCCCAGTTTGTTTTACTTAAATGTGTGATTATGATTAGCCCTTAATCCACCCACACAAACCTATATGATGCATGTGTCAACAATTAACTCAGAATAAGCAAAAAAATTAAAAAAGCTCATAAAATGTATACTATAACAAATGGTATCTACCAGACAAAACACACATGAAATCGAATTTTACTTACTACTTCAATTAGATATTTGAGTTCCAGAGCCCCTATTCATTACTGACAATCATACTTAGTTGTTGTTCTTATGCTAAAAATATATTTTTTATCTGGTTAGCTTTTCTAAACTTGAAAGACTACATGGTAGATTTCTTTAGTTTGATTTCTCCCAACACAATTTAAAATGTTTTGAGATGTATTAACTTTTTATCTAAAGATTTCAACAAAATAGTCCCCTTTACAAACTTTTATTTAACAAAGCTCTTGCAGTAAGTGTACCAAATTTTTCAAAAGATAAAAAATCTTAAGAAAATCTAATGATTTGAATTTGTATCTCCCAGCATTATTTAAGATAGAAATTATAATTTTCATTTAGGAAAAAAAAAAGCATTTCCTTAGAGATAAGTTCTCTCTGTGAAACCTCTGATTTTTACCCCTTCAGCAAAGTTCTTAAAAACTGCTAAACCCCTCTCTTTCTTGAGTGTATGTGGAAGGGGGGGGGGGTGGTCTGTGGTTCTGTGTTTATGTTATAAATAATCAAAGAAATATACTTTATTCATTTTTCCTCTTGGGATCCTCCATGCCCACTGATGAAATGTCACCATAATAGTAATTTGTTGAATAATGAATAATAATATGTTCAAATATTAACTTGCTCTTTATATACCCAAGGAAAGATTACTTACAAAAGTTCTTTAACTTCCACATACTCAGTTTCTTCATGCATTTCTGAATTTTCATGATAAATTATGTATAGCAATAGGTACCATATGCAAAATTTTGTGATACCACACACAAAGACTAGCATTAGCAGGAATATTCCCCACTCAACTTCCATTTTCAAATAACTGCTCAAACTAAATCATGACCTTGAATTTGATCAATCAAATTCAACCTAGAATCCAGTAAAATGTCAAATTAAAATATGTTCTTAAAATATTATTTTTTTTATTTAGTATTTTATTTATCCACAGCTATATGCAAACCAATTTTAACATTCATTTTTAAAACTGAGTTCCAAATTATCTCCCTCCCTTCTTCCCTACTTGGCACCAATTGAGAAGTCAAGCAATACAATATAGGTTATATATGTGTAGTCATGCAAAATATGCTCCTTTCTCCAATCAGCCAATTTGGCTTTTTCAGGCATTCTTCTCCTCATTGGCTTTGTGTACCTCTTTTATCATTAGTCCTCAACTGTTTTATAAGGCATTATTTTCTTCTGTATTTTTTGCGTCTCCTTTACCAAACTGTTGACTCAATTTTAATGATTATATTGCATCACTCTCATTTTTCTTTCCAATTTTTTCTCTACCTCTCTTACCTGATTTTCAAAATCTTTTTTGAGATCTTCCATAGCTAGAAACAAATTCTTATTTTTCTTTGTGGTTTTAGATGTTGTAGCTTTGATTTTATTATCTTATTCTGATAACTATCTTATGTTCAGAATTTTTTTTTAATATTCTCTAATCATTTTCCAAGCCTATTATTTGACTTTTAACTCTGTCAATTTTGGGCTTTGCTTCCAGGGTGGAAGGAGTCCTGAATCAAGCTTCAGGGGTTTTGTGAAGTTGTTTTCAGAGAAACTTCTGGGGACCTGTAATTTTTCAGTTCTGAAATTGTATGATCTAAGGAAAAGCGTTTACTACTCTCCTGGCACACACTCTTGTCTGAGTGATCTTTTGTGCCCTGGAACTCTGAGGAGTTCTGCTCCACTGTGACCACAAGAATTGTTGTGCAACTGCTCTTCCTAATGCTGCAACTACCACCTAGGACGACAACTCTGATTTGAGTATGGGCAAAGGAGCAGAGTCCTGGCTCTTCTAGCAAGGAGACACCCTATAATCTCCTCATGATCAGTTGTTTGAACCCCATACCTTCCATATGCTGAGAGCTCTAGAAACAACAGCTGCTGCTTCTCCTGATTAAGTGGCTCCCAAGTTCTACTCCTGGTTTGTTGAGGCCATAGCTATGTGGGTGTGGCCTGTGCTACTCTGTGTTCATCTCTCTCCCTGGTACAACAGACCATTCCTACTGATATTCCAAGGTGTCTTTAGCTGGAAAATTGTTTCACTCAATCTTCTTATGGGTTATGTTCCTCTGGAATTTGCTTAGAGTCATTATTTAAAGGCATTTGGAGGGGTACAGGGGAGAGCTCAGGTGAGTCCTTGTATTTACTCTGCTATCTTTGCTCTACCTAGTATTCTAAGAGATAAAGTGATTTTTTCCATTATCATCATTAATAATTTTAATAAAGAGAATTTGAGAGTTACTTCCTAATTATCTCATGGCTTTTAGAACTATGTCTTTCCAAAATTTTGACTCTATTCTATTTGTTTTGCTGAAATTTGAAAATTTATCTTAGGCTTGTGAATCTTTCTATTTCTTACTTATATGAAATCTTGGGAAAAGATTCTATTTGTTCGCCTATTTTTATTCTTCTTAGCTAAAGTCAGAGGGGAAAAGATTTAACTTTTTTTTTTTCTTAATGAAACTTTGAATGTTTCCTTATCATCATTAAAATTCCTTGGTTTTATTAAAGTCCTAAATTTCTATAGACCAGAAAGCCCACTATATCATATATAACAGCAGAGTAGCACTTCATTAAAATTACCACAGTGTATGACCACAAGGTTATACATAAGCTTTTACTCAAGGCTTTAGATATCAAATCAGTTTCCAATCTTGGTGATAATTCCTCTAAACATCTATTTATCTTATCTAGACCCTTTGAATATTTCCTTAGAACTGTTACAATCTAAATAATTTCCATTCAACCAGTCACTCCTCCTCTCAATTTCATTATCTTTTTTTTTTTTTTTTGCTCTTTGGAGGGGGAAGGTAGGGCAATTGGAGTTAAGTGACTTGCCCAAGGTCACATGGCTAGTTTTATGTTAAGTGTTTGAGGCTGGACTTCAATTCAGGTCCCTCTGACTCTAGGCCCAGTATTTTATTCATTGCGCCCCAAGCCACCCCTCAATTTCATTATCTAAAATGCCACCAAATTAAAATACTTGTGGTCTGACTCTGACCATTTCACCCCTCTCACTCTAATCAAGACCTCTCAGACATTTCAGATTGCCTCTAGAACAGTGGTTCTCAACCTTCCTAATGCCAAAACCCTTTAATACCCATATGTGCGCATATCTGCATGTGGGCAGACCCGCCTGGAGACAGATAGAGGAGCGGGGTCTCAGTTCCTAAGACCATTGGAAATATGAATTTTCCAATGGTCTTAGGCGACCCCTGTGAAAGAGTCGTTTGACCCTCAACAAAGGGGTTGCTACCCATAGGTTGAGAACTGCTGCTCTGGAATAAGAGGCAAATTCTGCTTCATTTCCAAATCTTTCACAATCTGTCTTTTCAAACTGATTTCACATTTACCTCCTTTCATGTATTCTATATTCCAGGAAAACTGCTCAAAAAATTTTGACATTTCCTAGCTATTTAAACCCAAGAAAGTCAAAGCCACTCTCTGGGCCTCAGTTTCTTCATCTTTAAAATGGGATTATACACACACACACTGAACTGGATTATTGAGAATGCCACATAAAAAGTTTAGATTACAGAACAGTTTATGAATAGTAAAGAGCTACATAAATGCTTTATATTTGTTTGGTTGTAGTGTTTTAAGTGCTCTTTAAGATCTCTTCTTGATGTTGTTCCTTGTTTTTATCTCTATACCTTTCCAGAGAATGTGTCCCTTGGATTGCTATCTTTACTCAATTTGGTTTCTCAGGATCTATAAGCACTCTTTAAACTTGACCTCAAGCAATATCTCTTAAGAGAAGCTTTTCCTGATGCTCCTGTTCATTAATGCTTTTCTCTACTTGCCTAAAAATGTTTTGTTTTGTTTTTTCGATGTATATATTTTGCATTGATTCATCTTTGTCTATGTTGTTTACTCCTAGTAGACTGTTAATTCCTTGGGGACAGCACATCATCTGGTACGTTGTAGTCCCAATAAACGCTTGTCCTTATTGTTATATTAAGAATTTTGAGATTAAGAAGTAGTCACAGAAAATGAACAAACATTTCTCAAAATTAAAACTACAGAATAATAACAATATGAAAGAATGTTCCAAGATGCTAATTAAGAGAAATACAAATAAAAACAAATTGAATGTGTCTCCTCAAACCTTGTATATTGCCAATGATGAAAAGGAAAGAATGATCATTATTGGATAGATAAACATTACACAATGTAGAAAGATAGGCATACTAATTCATTTTTGGTGGAATATTCAATTAGTGGAACCCTTCTGGAAAGGAACTTAGAATTATGCAAATAAAGTAACTAAGATATCCATCTATAACACAGACCTCCAATGTGGGTACATTCTCAAAGGTGACTACTGATGAAAAGAAGGGCTCCATATAAAATAAAATGTTTAACAGCATTCTTGTAGTAACAAAGAACTAGGGAAAGGGGGAAAAAACTAATCAATTAGAGGAATGAGTAAATAACATGAATATAATGTGATGTTACTATATTGTAATAATCAACTAAAATGAAAAATACAAAGAAGTTTGGAAAGACAGATGCAAAGGAAAGAAAACAAGGCCCAGAAAAAAAAAAATATATATATAGTCAGTGGCAAACTAAATACAAATAACCATAGTCATAATACAATAAAAATCATTTTGAGCAGATCTAAGTCTTTCATATTTGTTTATTTTGACAATATTTTATAGTATGAATTGTTCTCCTGATTCTACTTACTTTATGAATCTCAGTTCAAATTGTTCTAAAATTTCTCTGAAACGATAATTTCTTTTTTGTTTCTTATGTAAAAAATAAAAAATACCAAAGAGGTAATGGTTTGAAAACGCAAAATTAGGCACATACATTTTTTTAATCAACATAAGAATGTTTTATTTAACTATGCAAATTAATTATTCATATTTGTTTTTTTTTTAAACATCCACTAATGGTGGGGTGTGTGTGAAAAAAAGAATACGCTTGTTTTCATAGATAGAGTGAGAGACAGAGAGAGAGACAGAGAGATAGACAGACAGACCGACCTATGCATGTATATGTACAAATTATTGTTGTGAAGATCATAAAAAACAAGCTTGGCTCCAAAGAAGAGTTAAGATAAGAAATTTCACTGCATTTGTTTGTAGTGGATGGGGAGTTTCTGACTGTGAAAGATGAAATACGTTAGATTTCCACACCCCCTCCCCAACATTGTTGAGTTTTGTCAAATTACTTTTTATTTGTTTTTCTTGTCTTCTTCCCTCCCTGCCTTCCTTCCCTCCATTTGTTCTTTCTTTTTTAAAGAAAGTCATTATTATAAACTATAGCTGTCTGGAGGATGTGGGTGGGGGAAGACTGTTACAGGAGTACAGGAGAATTAAGAGATGTAAAAAAAAGGTCAATAAAATGTATGTTTAAGAGTTTCATGGCATATGTGAAATAGCCTTAAGTTAGTGAAATAATTCAGTTTTTGTGAATATCATATTTCCAAATATCTGTGAAATTATATTTCCCAAAATATTTGAGTAGCTGTATTTGTAATTTTTACTACTACTTTTCATTACATATAATTTCATTTTTAGCGTCCTTTTCCTTAGATGTACTGCAGAGGTTGTTGTTTTTTTTTTTTTTTCATCCCGTCCTGTAGTGTTTTTGTTCACAAAGAGAACATCCACTTAGGGAACTGTTGAGCAAAAGTCAATTATTAATTCATTTACAGGTGAAAAGAATAGGAGAAAAATAAGATTGTTTTTATAGGAAACATATTGGGAAGACAATCCTATTTTATTTCATTTAATAGTAATCTAATACATGATTGGGTAGCTTTCTGCTAGCTTAGTGGTTGTTATTGGAAGTGATATTTTCTTATTCTTAGAGAATTTTCTATTCTGTTCTAATCAGACAAAAGTTTGCTATAGTCTCTTGATTGATATATAGATTCAGAAAAATCAGATTGAGAGCACAGCAACTGGGAAGTCTTGTAACTCCTCTTTAGTTGATTTTATTTTTGAGATAAGTAAAAAATCTACTGCATCCTATTTTCTAGCTTAGATTAATGCTACTTTTTATTATTTTGATGTATAAACTACACATTTTACTTGTCAGTGTGCTATCTTCATCCTGCTCCTTAAAAACAATTCTCAAGAATATGTTACATAAAATTAAAGTTTTCTTCACTGGTCCTTAACAATTTTGCATATATTTATTTTGCTATGATACATATTTCTATCTTTTTTTCTACTTCACTAGACAGGTAATGAAAAAATCCAGAAAAACAAATATATTTTTCACTACAATGAAGTTCCACATTACCTTTGCTATCATTGTGTTAATGTTTATTACACTGAATGATTAATACTGGATTTTTTTTTTGGTTTCTTGTTTATTTAGAAAGTATTGAAAGAATGGAATGAAATGTAAAATTGTAGAAATAAGGAACTGCCCAATAAATACAAAAATATTGTGATTCTTCTCATTAAAAAAATTTTAAAAAAGACATTTAGGAAATAATTACACTGACCTTAATAAAAAATTAAATGCAATACATACATTATTTATATAAATTGATTAGTGTATTCCCTCAACCATGACTGACTTCATCTAAACTTCAGATAACGAGTAATTATGTTTTTAAATTAACTTTTACAATAGCCTGTGTTCAAGATTTAAAATACATTATTTAGATTGGAAAAACTCGTTTACAGGAAATAAGAAGGCCAAACAAAAGAGTAAAAGCTGATACAGATAGATTATATATACAGATGCATACACATATACATATATACATGTCTGTGTATAAAGTGTTTGGATATATATATATGCAGAGAGAAGGAAAAAAAGTCCATCAGAATGAGAATATATAACACAATCATATTAAATTACCCAATAAAAATAATATAATTTTATATGTGTATAAAAGACAAATTTTAATAGAGCATAGAATAAAAATATTATGTTGAAGTTATGTTGCATTTTATTTTATTTTATTTTTAATTTATTTTTAAAATTTATTTATTTTCTTGTTTATGTCACTCATTTCCACAAGATTTTGAGTTACAAATTTTCTCCTCATCTTTCTCCTACCCACCACCCCAAAACAGCGATCCAACTATATAGTCCCTCCCCCATTCGGCTCTCTCCTATGTCCTTCCCCTCACCCCTCTCACTTTCCAATAGGGTAGGATGGGTCTCCCTACCCCAGTGCCTGTATACCTTAATTCCCAGTTGCATGTAGTTAATATATGTAAATATATGTAAATATATATATATATATATATATATACATACATACATATTTTTAACATTTGATTGTACAACTTTAAATTCTAGATTCTTTCCCTTCCTCCCTCATCAACCACCCCTACTGGAAGGACAAGCAATTCAATACAGGCTGTACATGAGTAATTACGCAGAACATCTCCACAGTGGACATATTGTGAGAGACGGATTATATATCCCTCCTTCTTATCCTGCCCCCCCTTGTTCTGTTCTCTA
>CM053591.1:100027502-100054014 GCA_028646515.1 Pseudochirops corinnae
TTGTTCTAAATATTGTGGCCACTGTAGTGAAAACTGTGTGGCCATTTTCTGTGATAAGATGTAATGTTGTGAATATTATAATGTTTTGAATGTTTGTCTTGATTTGTAATGGAATAAACAGAGTGTTCACTATATTTTGTAATCTGAACTCTAAAAGCTGTTCACAGTAGCATTCCTTTGGGAATCTGCTGGTGCATGGTATTACACTGTTGAAGCCCCTGGCTTTGAAAACCCTGATGTTGTTGTTTCTCTCTCTGATAACTAACTATGTATGTATGTAACAGATAGCTTGAAGCCCTGTCTGTTGCTCTGTTGAATTGTGTTATTTTCTCTGTATTTTTTATCTGCTTGTAATTTCTGTTCTGAATATTCTCTGAAGTTTAGGGTGCTGACTTTTCCCCTTGAACTAAATGAATGATTTACATGTTTGATTAAAGGTAAGATTGTTAACCCTTTTTGAGTTGCTTTCCTTTAGAAAAGCAGGTCAAAGAACATGTGCTAGCAGCCATCCTGGTTATGCTAGGGTGCTCACTATTGCAAAATGACATAGGCAGCAGGATCTGCAAAGTGAAACGAAAGTATGGGGCCTGGGATAATTGTTTGTTTCCCAGTTGTGGTAGCTGTGATTCTGTGGAGCCATGGAGCAGAGAATTGCCTGCATGCCAACTTTGGTGAGGTGAGAGCAGAAGCTGAGAGTTGCTTGCAGTGGAACTCAGGCAGAAACTGGGAATGGCTGCCCCCTGAGAGAGGAGGAGCAACCCAGGAGTTCAGAATTCAGCCCCAGGGCAATGTAAGGACTGTGCAGCAAGGCAGGAGCACTGAATGTGTTTTCTTACTGAGTTCTGCAGTTTGGGACCTAGGGGGAGGGTGGAGTTGTCTGTGGTGAGTTGTGGGGACATATGGTGGACACCCAAAGACACCAGCCTGTTGCCTTTGTTGCCCAGCCTCCCCTCAGTACTTGGAAGCAGAGTAGTGTGGGAAGGGAGACACACCCACAAGAAAAATTTATTTGGATATTTTTGTTTTGGATTGAAGAGATTACAATGTTATGTACTTTGTGTTTGTTTAAGGCCAAGTGGGCACTCCAGTAATGAGTTGATACGCTGTGTATCTTGAAATTGTGATGCATTTATTTTGTGGGGATTATGTTGTGCTTAAGAGATGTTAATGCCAGTTCGGATATAAATTAACTGTGTCATGGGCATGAAAGATTTTGGGGCTGGAGGTAATGGTAAGGGAATTTGAAGATCTTCCCTGCCCCTTAACGGACCTTACTTGGAGTCCTACAAGAGAAGCTTGCTTAGGAGAGGCTTGTTTTTCCAGGAAGGCCCACACATTTTGTTACTTTGTAATTAGGCAATGGGTCACAAAGGTTGTAATGTCCTCTGATCCTGAAGAAGGGTATATGTATACTCTTGAGGTGAGCTTTTGTTTTGGGGCTCACTTATGGGAAGAGTTGTATGATTTGTTCAGATGAGACTCTGGGTAAAAGTTGAGCCCCCACACCTTTGAAAATCCAGGTGTTGGTGCTTCTCTCTCTGGTAACCAATTGCGTATGTATGTAATGGTTAGACAGCTAGAAGTCCTGTGTGCTGAATTGTGTTATTTTCTCTGTCTGCATTTTTTGTCTGTTTTGCTTTTCTGTTTACATTTTCCCTGAAGTTCAGGTTGCTGACTTTTTCCCCTGAACTAAGTGAATGATATATATGTTTGATTAAAATAAGATTGTTAACCCTTTTTGAGTTGCTTCCCTTTAGAAAAAGCAGATTAAAGAACCTGTGATAGCAACCATTCTGGGTATGCTAGGGTGCTTGCTGTTATACCAGATATACAACAAGACAACTGGGGATGGCCCCAGATGTGATGGAAGACCTTGGCCTTTTAAAGTAAAGGTCTTTCCAAGGTCTCAGTTTGACTGAGGCAATACCCATGTAATGATTAAGGCTAGGTTAAAAAAATGAGACAAAGAATGTGTTCTTTAACCTTGTCCAGAAAAAAAAAAATCGTGCTGAGAGAGGAAGACCCTCAAGGTTTCTGGCCAAAACAGAAAGTCATTCAGGGCTCAAACGATGACGAAGTGGAATTTGATCTGGGCCCTGTTGTTGGTTGGTCCCCAACAGCAGAGTGATTTGGGTTTGAGGCATGGTCTTTAAGAAATCTAGCCTGTAAACTCCAAGATATCTTACAACAAATCTAAATGGTAAAGAAGGAAGGAATAAAGGAGGAGAAGGAAGGAATAAAGCAGGAGAAGGAAAGGAAGGAAGGAAGGAGGGAGGGAGGGAAGGGAGGGAGGAGAGAGAGGGAAGGAGCTAGGAGAGAGAGGGAAGGAGGGAGGGAGGAAGGAAGGAAGGAAGGGAGGAAGAAAAGGAGGAAGGAAAGGTGGAAGGGAGGGAGAAAAAAGAAGGAGGAAAGAAAAGAGCTGTATTTCCCAAGTGATCAGTTGCACTTGGGTCCCTAGTGGGGCAGCTTCTGCTACTCAAAGGGTTGTTGTTTGTCCTTTGTTCTTGAAGAAAACCATATATAAGTCATTCATAAGTGATCATAATTCAGTATTACTGTTATTATGTACAGTGTTCTCCTGGTTCTTCTCATTTCACTTTGCATCAGTTCACGTAAGTCTTTACAGTTTGTTTGTTTTTTTTTGCTGAAATGATTCTGCTTATCCTTTCTTATTAAACAATAATGTTACATTCATAAGCCAAAACTTGTTCAACCATTATCCAGTTGACAGGCATCCCCTCTATTTTCAATTCTTTGCTACCAGGAAAAGAGTTTATATAAATATATTGACATGTATAGGTCCCTTTCTCTTTTTTGAAAAACTCTTTGGGATATAGACCTAGTAGTGCTATACTATAATTTATTTTGTGTAGACAGGAGTATTTAGAGAATGATTTGAAAAGCCCTTATAGAGGTTCAAAGAAAACTAGCTTTTAAATATTTTATCTTCTCTTTTTGTTATTTTTGTTGTTGTCATTGTTTAATCTCCATGTTAGTGACCATATTAATCATTTAATCTCTGCTTCAAGTCCTATCTCTTATGCATACTATCTGTGTGATGAAGGGTGAGTCATCTACTCATTATTTCAGCCAATTTCTGAGTTCAAGTCCTTCCTTTGTAAAATAGTTGGGGCTGGGGGCTGGGAGAAGAAACACTGAGTCTTCAGAGACACTTCGTTCAATTCCCATCACCCACTACCTATGTGATCTTACCTTCCTTGCACCTCAGATTCCTCATTTATAAGATGAAATTTGAGATTCATTTCAGTTCTAGATTTTTGATCCTATAATGCACATGCACACATTTACACACACACACACACGCACACTTAACAGCTTATACATTTTATAATATTATGTTAAACGCTGCTTTCCTCCAGAAACATGATAAAACAAAAGTATCAATAGTTTGAGGTCTGAATTTTATTAGCTGTTACTATCTACCCATCCATCTTTTTTCTGTCTTCTTTGTTTATCTATCCATCCATCCATCCATCCATCCATCTATCTAAGTTTCAACTGTATATATTATTGTAGAGAACAAGGCCCAGTGTGGAAACTTCCTCCTCTCGTTGAGATCAGTTCCCCTTCTGTAATTTATAGTCTTAGGCAGCTGTTCAAGGATATTGAGAAGTCTTGTGACTTAACCAGTGGTCATAGCACAGCACTTATCCAAGGCCAGATTGAACCCAGTTTTTTTTTTTCCCTGAATCAAAGCCTGAAGCTCTTTCCTCTATACCATTATACTTCTCAATAATAATAACAATTAGAATTTATAAAAAGGAAAATGATTATTGTGAAGATAATGTTGAACATTGGAGAGACAGCTTTCCGAGTGTTTTCTCATAAGTATCTTGTCACTTTCACTTACACAGGGAAGGATTATTAAAGTCTTTTTATGGATGAGATAACTGAGTTAGAGAAGGGAAGGGCAGTGAATTATGTTAGGTTGCACAGTGAGTAAGTTGCCAAACCAGGTTTTAAAGTTGACTTTTCTGATTTCAAGTCAAGTAGTCTCACTCAACCACCTACTTCTTCCTCTGTGTTTGTGAAAATCAGTTATCCTTGGTTTTTCCCTTTTCAATTAGTTACTTGTCATGTGGGAGAGGTAACTGAAGTAACTGCCAGTTCCTTAAAATCTAAGAAAAGTAGCCAAATGATTTAATTGGAAGAGGATATTCTTGGAACTTTTACTAAGAGGACAGCTAACATCCTCCCTCAAAGATGCTTTCCTCATGATTACATTTAATTTTTAATCACAGAACAATTTCATTCTGCCATTTTAGTTCTTTTAAACTGTTAGGAGAAATACTGCACAAGATACATTTTGTAACTAAGTATGCATTCTATCTATAAAATATTCGAGAGTTCTTTGCTTTCTAATATTTGCTCACTGCAAATGAAAAGTGGCTTGTGTAACAGACTGACTGACCAAATGACTGACAACTGGCTCAGAAGAAGAACATTCCCTCAACTAGATGCATGTTTTACAAAATTTGGAAGACTAAAATAAACAGTGCCTTGGGCCACCTCTGAATATGCTATTTGGCAGTAGTGAATGTATATACTTCTAATTCCCTGAAGAGAATTTCTTCTTTAAGTAATTAAGGACTCAGTGTCTCTTGTTAACATTTCAAAATCAGGAAATAAACATAAAGTCAGTCAGGTTTATTTTTTCCCTGTAAACTCAGTATTTAGCATTCTTTCCCAATTTTTAGCTCTTTCCTTTTTTAGTTTTATTCCCTACCCAACCCCTTCTAATCTTTTTTTTTTTTGGAATTATACAGCAAAATCACTGTTGGATATCACTTAAAAGAGATTAGAACTACAAAATTATGATTTATATGTTTTCTCTATAGCTTTGCATATTTGCATTAGTCAAAAAAGTTCCAACTCTTAAGAAAATTTTATTATTGATAAGGAGGAGAAAGAAGAAGGGTAGAAGGATAAAGAAGGAGGAGGAGGAAGAAGAAAGAAGAAGAAGCAGAAGAGAAAGAGAATGCAATGCTCCTCAAAACATGGTTTTTGAATGAATATAAATATTGGAAAAATTCTGGGCCAACTGCAGTTTGGAACAGAGGGACACATATCAAGGATGATTTCCTAAAAGCAATTGTTGAAAATTAAATATAATCATGGGGAAAAAAAAAAGGACACACAGTAGAATAAATGTATTTTCCAGCAGCTGGTTTAGTGTCTGCTTCTTATTCATACAAAAAACAAGGCTCATATTCTATAAAAGGTAATTTTTTTGTGTGTGTAGGTCAGTTATATAATATGGATCATAAGACAGTGAAATATAATACCAATGAAGGTCACATAATCTCCATTGATACCAACTTTAACTCTCACATATGAGTTACAAGTCCCTTAACAAAACATCATCTGTCCTTCACACTACTGGCAGGTACCTTTGAGGAGTCAGGGTATGATTGTCTAGTATCATCACCTTAATCTCCTCCTATGTACATTCTCCCCTAGAGTATCATTTGAAAATCAATATAGTCAGCCAATTCTAAGTAACTTTCATAAAGGGCCGTTTACTAAAGTGCTTTACCAAGATCAGTTGGTAAAAATACAAATGAACAAACAACAACCACCACCACAAAAACATACTGCTAAATGTGTAGAAGACTCCAGGGGAAAGTAGGCTCAAGCTCAGAGAGCACATGTGATAAAGGACTAACTGACAGCTTCAGCTTGGTGGAACTTTTTTTTCCCCATTGGGGAGGTGCTAAGTCCACCTTAGGCATGGTATAGTTTCATTCCTGGACTCTTCTTGGAGCCATGAATATCTCTTCAGTGTGTCTTTGGCTCCCAGTGCAGCCATTAGCATCAGCCATTAGCATCAGGATGGTGGTAGGACGTTGAAAGGAATATTAGAAGGCCAGTATTTTCCTTACCATTTGATGTGCATGAGGTTTTTGTCTAGTCAAATATGGAGGAGGAGACCTCAGACAAGGCTGAAGTCCAGGTTTGCCTTTTCCACTCAATAGTGACTCTTGTTTAGGTTTGTTTTTGTTGTTGTCATTCTGTTTTCTACAACACGTTTCAACCTCTTAAATAATTCTGATGATGAAGCAGGTTGATAATTTACAGATGATCCCTGGAATACAATAGACTTTTCTTAACCTATCAGAAGCTTATTCTAGGGCAAGGTCATTCCAGGTCCAAGGACTCTTTCCCTTAGTCCATAGCTCATGATTTTCATCCAGTCATTGATTAAGCATTTTATCATTTTAAGGAAGCCCAGTAGAATTATTGGAATGAGCAAATAAATTCAACCACTACATCATGGTGATCAAACTAAAACTATATCAATCAATCATAAAGTTACTCAGTATTATAAAATATAACTATTACCAAAAAAAAAAAATTTCAAATTTCACAGTTAAAAAAGAAGACCAGAGACTTTTATAGAATATAAAAATCTCATTTTTATATACCACTGATATTTTCTTTGGGAAAAGATTCAAGCATACTGAAATATTTTTAATACCTAATAGAATTATAAAAACATTAAAGTGATTGCATTTTAATTAACAGAAATTGGAACTGGCATGAACATTAGTCCTGAATCTGTTAGGCTATATAAGAAAAAATAAAACCGACTACAAAAGTAGGAAAAGAATGAAAATTTGTTTTAAAGAAATAAATTATACAACCAACTCTGTGACTTATTTAAATTACTTGCTGATAAAAAAGAGAAATGAACTAAAGAATGGACATTGATAAAAATTATAATCTTTCTTAAAGAAGTTGAAATAATATAAATCAATTACTGTAGGTAGGAAAATAAAATAATTTTTAAACAGACTGAATCAGAAAGCCATTCATCTCTGTACAAATAGAAGCATGTGATGGCCACAGATAACAAAATTTACAATGACAAACTCCTTTGAAAAAATCTGAAGAATAATACTGTTTGAAATTAATAAGCTATATCACCTAATGAAACAGTATGAAACAGAGAAAGGAATAAAACAGATAGATAGATAGATAGATAGATATGTACATATTTATATGTATATGTGTGTATCAGTGTCTGTATCTGCGTGTCTACCATCTATGTATTTTTTTTTTTAACAAAGGCTGGTAGGAAAGAAGCTAAATAAATCCACCCCAAGTTCAAATTTAAAAGAAACTGAAACAACAAATAACGAAAAATCTGAAAAAAATCTTATAAAGGTGAGTGCCAAGATCAGGGTTGGGGAACCTGTGGCCCCAAGGTCACATCTGGTCCTCTAAGCCCTCAAAAGTGGCCTTTAACTGAATTCTGACTTCAGAGAACAAATTCCCTTCATAAAAGGTTTGGTTCTGTAAAACTTAGAGTTAATAAAAAAGCCATACCCAACCACCTAGAAGGCCACATGTGGCCTCAAGGCTGCATGTTCCACATTCCTGGCCAAAATAGTGGAGAGAAGCCAAGAAGTGGTATAAGCCCTCTCCAGTTCCCTTGAAAACAACATTAAATCAAGTCTCTGAATAGATTCTGTACAATAAGAGAGAGTGAAACAATTTTCCAGGTAAGATAGGACTTCAGGAAAGATCTGTGTCACCTCGGTAAAAGTGGAAGATAGCCCAGCATAGACACTATCTAGGCAAACCAGTGGAACATACAACCATAAGAAAACAAAGTGAAAGCTCCTACACCCAAAGCCTCCAAGAAAATAATAATTCCTTTAAAATCAAGAATCAAACAAAAACTTTTCACAAATGCTCTAAATGTTTTGTTATTAGAGAAATGAAAATTACAACAACTCCAAGGTACCAACTTATACCTATCCAATTGGCTAATAATGACAAAAAAAAAAAGGAAAATGATAAATGTTGAAAAAGATGTGGGAAAATTGGAACATTAATGCATTATTGGTAGAGTTTGTGAACTGATGCAACCATTCTGGAGAGCAATTTGGAACTATGCTTAAAGGGTTATAAAATTCTTCATGTTTGATCTAGCATTACCACTATTTGGTCTATACCCCTAAAAGACCATAAAAAGTAGAAAAGAACCCATGCGTGCAAAAGTATTTATAGCAGCTTTTTTTGTTGTGGCAAAGAATTGGTAATTGAGGGCATGCCTATACATTGGGGAATACCTGAACAAGGTATGATATATAAATCTAATGGAATACTATTTTGCTATAAGAAATGATAAACTGGCAGACTTAAAAAAAAAAAAACATATACTTTCAGATGCATTAGTCAACTATTTTACTATATGCTGTGTAAAGTGACCAGAACCAGAACATTGTTCTCAGTAACAGCAATGTTGTGCAAGGATCATCTTTGATAGGGTTAACTCTTTGCAGTCATGTAGTGATCTAAGACACTTCTGGAAGACTGATGATGGAAAATGGTTTCAACATGCAGACAAAAAACAATGGAATCTGAATGCAGATTGGAGCATACTATTTTTTCTTTTGCTTTTGTTTTTCTATCTTGTGGTTTTCTCTTTTTTTCTGATTCTTCTTTCGCAACATCAACAAATGTGGAAATAGGTTTAATATAATAACTTATTTCGTATTGCTTGTTGTCTTGGGGAATAGGAATGGGAGAGAGTGAAAAAAATTGGAACTTAAAATCTTATAAAAGTGAATATTGAAAATTATCTTTACATGCAGCTGGAAAAAAATTAAAATACCTTTACGTGGAAAAATATAAAATTATCAAAGAAAAAATACAGAACATTTTTCACATGAATAAAGTCAGATTTAAATAAATGGAAAAATATCTATTGCTAATGGGCCTAAATAATATCATAAAATGGCAATCCTCTGTATTGTAAGAAAGCTCAAGTAAATCAAGGTAGTTAGTAAAGTCGTTTCTCATAATATAAACAGACTTTATAATTACAAATAAAATATGACAAAACAAGGATACCCAAGAAGATATCAATTACTGACCCATATGCTAATTTTACATTACAATTTACACAAATTTCCTTAAATCTGCAATAGATTTTTCCGACTGTATCAGGTTTTCCAACTCTCTGATTATTAATGTAACGTATAATAAAAGTTCAGGATAGACTTAATCAAATAACGTTTGTTAACAAATGGTGCAACAATGATGCATATGGCTTTGCTGGTAGCATCAAGTTACAAAATGTGCACTCTTAATGAGATGTATAATATTTCCTAATAGGTGTGCTAAACTCTGCACACAAGGGACAACAACAGATGAAGAATGATGTCTATTATCCTGACTATAATATGTTGCTGGATGATTAACCCTTAGAACTAGTCCATAGTACATTATTCTTTAGTTAGATACTCTAAGAGTTAGATACTCTAAGTCAGTGGTTCTCAACCTTCCTAATGCCTCAACCCTTTAATACTGTTATGTGGGAGTATCTGCATGTGGGCGGACCCACCTAGAGACGGATAAAGGACCAGTGTCTTGGTTCCTAAGACCATTGGAAATATGTTTTTTCCGATGGTCTTAGGCGACCCCTGTGATCCCTGTGAAAGGGTCGTTCAACCCCCATAGGGGTCGCAACCCACAGGTTGGGAACTGCTGCTCTAAGTGGATCATTAAATGGAACCAGTATAGAATAGCAGGAGCACAACCTGAATGATCTTTGGGGAACTGAAATGCATGTGTATGTTTGTTTAATGACACTATATTATACCCCACACAACAAAGGTTGATCATTTGAACACTGATTTATTTTTTCTGTTTGTTTGGATGGTTGCAAGTCAATGAATAAATTTGTATTGTGAAGAAAGTGAATTAAAGGTGACCCAAAGAACAATGGAGAGGTGTATGGTCAAAAAATTGGATCTGCTCTCCTAAAGGATGTCATCAGACAAATGTATATTCCAAAGTATTTCATTGGGATTAAAGCAGTCACCCTCACCCTTCATAGCTGTATTGCCTTCCCTCTCTTCACTACACTGTAAAGGAGAATTAAACAAAAAGAGGAAAGATAGAATACTAGGGAGAAAGGTAGGACCAGGGAATATGTCTAGCTGTGTCTCACTGCCATATTTTCTTTACCAGGAAATTTTAACTACAAGATATTTTATTTTATTTTTTCTCTATTTGCTAATGTTAGCAACTAACCCCATGTAAGTTGCTAACAAACATCATCATTTGATCACATGTAATTATAGTTTAGCATGAGATAAGTGTCTTGAATTTTAGACAACATAACCAACAGAAAACTAGTCCCTTAATACTGTTCAGTAATTTCTTCTGTTTATTAGCTTTAATCACCTCACACTACTGTGTGCCTCTCTGGAATTTTTTTTTTTTTTTAATACAAGATGTGAAGAGTTTCTAGAGACAGCTAGATAGGTGCAGTACATAAGAGTGCTACGAATGTAGTCAGAAAGAGAAGGGTTCAAATCCATCTTCAAAAAGGTATTAACTTTGTGATCTTGGGCAAATCGCTTAACACCCCCCCCTCCACACACACACACAAGTATGCTTATCTATCAAATTCTGATAATATTAGCACCTGCCTCCTAGGGTTGTTATAAGGATCAAATGAGATATTTGTTAAGTGACCAGCACAGTGCCTGGCACAAATTTGCTTCCATACATACTAGTTATTGCTATTATTATTAATTTGTTATCATCACATATTTATTATTAACTGGACATGACAACTCTCATGAAAAAGTTCATAATATGCCATCATGAATTCCTTACTCTCCCTTATATCCAGATTTCTCTCTCCATCTTGATGTCAACACTTCCTTATACAAGAATTTTTAAAGGCTCTTCAGAGTCCACTTTACAGTAGAATTTGAAAAATTTTATTTCTTCTTTACTAAGGAATTTGATGAGTGATTTTCAGATATCACATTCATTTTTTTCCCCCTCTAGGACTGATAAAATGTTCGTCAACTAACAAGTTCTTTTTTTTTACAAACACCGTAGTCTCATTGAAATTCTTAATAAAATTTTCACATCTTCATAAGTTATTCAAAGAACCCCTCAAGTTATACACTCTGATCCATCTACTAAGTTATACAGGACTCTGATCATTCCTTTCAGTGTTTACATCACTAGTGGAGTAATGAAGTAAAGTAAAAAGCCAGTCAGGCAAAGAGGTGGACTCCTCCTTTCACCAGTGCTGGCATTTGACCTTCAGTTTATATTCTTTTCTTCTTAACACCATAAAGTTTTCCAGACTCGCAGAGCACTTTCAAATATGCACTCTGGCTCATGTATTTGTTCAATTCTGCCTTTTCTTTCAGCTCTACTAAATTATTCATATTTTTTAGGGTGACTGACCAAAAATATATACATCAATTGGGTCATACGTATTCAAACTCTTTTACTACTTTTAGTGTAGATACTTCATTCTTCCAGTAAATATAAACTCCTTTAAGGACAGAGATTGTTTCAACTTTGTTGTTAAGTCACTAGCACCTATAATTCTTTTATATAGTTGTTGTTTGGTAATTTTTTTTTTTAAATGAATTACTTGCCAAAAAATGAGATAATTGTAGACCAGCTTTCTCTATATACTCTCATGTTTTTCTTAATACATTATTTTTGTCACATTCATGGAAATATATTGCTTGAAAAAACTCTCCCTCAGATATATTACATTCAATTTTGTGTCTGGGGCGCTATTCTTGGTTGTATGAAACAATCTGCAAAAATCTTTTCTATGTAATTTTTCCTCATACACTCCTCAATTATGCCCTTAATATTTGCAAAGACCTTTATTATAACCATCTTGTTTGTGAAAATGTAGAGAAGTGGAATGTAGATGTCAGTATCTTCTTGAATGCTTCTGGTAATAACATTATCTCTAACTTACTTTACTCTTTTGATCCCTTACTTTCTCTGATTCTTTGAGAAAATCTCTCCTTCCTTAGTGTTCCATGCTTTGGACATACTATTTCTCTCTGAAGTTGGTTTGTTCCAACTATGTTTACTGTTCTGATTCTTAGGTAACATTTACACATCAGCACAAAATTGGATGTAATAATCTAAATGCTGTGCTTTCTCTGTCATGTATAATTAAAATAGATCACTGTAGAAATAGTAATTCTCTTCAGTTTTATATCTATTTCTTATCCTTCCATTTAAATCAATTTTGAATGAGCTGGCTTAGTTGGGTCTAGAGCTAAATTTTCTCTAGACTTCTTTTAACCTTCTCCCTCTTTTTTTTTTTAATTTTTTGCTCTTGTTTGAGATATTAATGTTTACAGTCGTCCAACATCCTTTTCCATAATATTCTGCAAATACACTTGTATTGTAAATTGGTGTTGTCTTTGTCATTTCTGACTTTGCTAAGGTGATAAAATTTGTTCTATCTGAAGTGACTTATAGACTGATTATTTTCATTCTTATAAAAAATAATTAACTTTTCAAAGAAAAAATAGTTAAATCAGATTTTTATATTTTTTGAGTTTTTCACAATCAATACCTCATTTAAATAAGATTTATTTCATTAATAAGATTTATTTATTATACCTTCTTTTATTTTTACTTCTTACATTTCTAATTTCATGTTAATTTCAATCTTTGCTCTACTTTGTCAGTAGTTTTTAAGGAACACAAATATATAAATCTGAAGTGGTTGTGAAAGCAATAACTGTATTCATTTCCACTAAGAGGTGATCAATAGTGACTAATGTGATTTTGTGTGGTGTTCATTATGCCTATCACCTTCTGACTCTTTTCTTGTAAAAGAGATGTATATGAAAAATTAGTGGTCTACAAGCCATTGGTATATTATATTTTAAGCTCAATTCATATTTGCTCAAATATGTGTCTCTTTTCTCCTGTGCCCATCTTGGTACTGAGATCAACAAGAGTCAGTATTTATTTTTAATTAGTTTAGAGGAATTTGAAATTTATAATTTCTCATACTCTTCTTCCTATGCAATTGATATTGACTTATGAAGGCCAGTTATCTTAATTCCCCATTTTACAATTGTGATGAGCTCCAAAAAGTGATAAGTGAAATATACATAATTAGTTATATTTCTGGCTGTCTCTGGGCACAAATGGAAACAAATTCTGTGAATTAAAAAAAAAAAACAGCCTTTCTATGGAGAACCTGTGAGACTCCCTCACAATCCACCAGCTGTTACCATTTTTTTTTGTTTAGTTCAAGTGTAATAAGTATGTCAATATTGGTGTAATTGTGTTCTTCCAGTATTATATCTTAAAAAATAAAAAAAAAGATTTTGTGAGCTAAATAATTACTCAGGGAAAGGCTGAACTTTTGTTTTTGTTGGTAAAGGGAACTCATAGTGAGAAAACTCCCTCTAGCAATGCAAATCAGAAACTCATCTGCAATTTATAGTCCTAGAAAATCACTTGAGGACAATGAAAGGTAAAGTGACTTACAGACTGTGACACAGATGTCATGTGTGAAAGATAGAATTTAAATCTAAGACTTAATAATTTCAATGTGAGCTCTATATCCATAGGACTTGACATAAGTGAGATGTAAGAGGTTAAAGGAAAGATAAGAAAGAATTGAAGATAACTACCAGTTTTGGAGTTAGATTCTAGCCGAAGGATAGTATAGAAAGAGAGTACATAATTGTTGATGCATATAAATTCAAATGTGTATATTTTGGTTTCTCTGAAATTCAAAACCCACCAAAAGAGATACATCATAAATATGAGAATCTAATTCCAAATTTTTAATTTCTTTTCATTTCAATTCAGATTTTGAGCAGATAAACTTTATTTTTAAAGTAAAGATATCCTGAACATATCATTCACTCAATTTGCTTTTATAGTGTCTTTTGTTTTCATTTTGGTTTTGTGTTATAAAACATCTAGATCTAAAGGAAATATGAATATAGATTTTTCAGTAGATTCATGATAGCTGGGGTATTTGTTATCTCTTTCCATGGGAGAAGTAGAATGAATGAATGATTGCAATACTTCATCATTCACATAGTATTATGAAGCTTTTCACATTGTTCTTTTAGTATTTCAGGGACACAATTGCTTCCTTAGGATTGTTCATTTCATAGCTCTCGTTCTGTATTCTCTGATTGTTCTTTTTTGTTGTTGTTTTTAAATCCATGCATGCATTTTGACTGAATCTTAGGTCCCATTGAATTTAATAATTTTGAAGATTGTGGTATTCTAGGGAAATATTAGTGTTAAAAAGAAAATCTATCAAGACAAAGAGCCCATCAGAAACACTGAAATCATTATTAAAACTATCTCCCCTAAAAGATGATATCTATTTACCTAACATTCAAATTTGAGATTAGTTCACTTCATTTTGATTAAAAAGTTATGGGCTAGAAGGAAAAATCTCCAGGGGAAAAATGGAGTAATAGTACATCAAGACACTTGAAGGGAAAAAAAAATGTTTTATCTCAAGAAATTTAAGGGTAGTTAACAAATTGAGTGGGAAAAATAAAATTAGTTTATATACTAAATAAAATTACAAATTCATAAAATTAAAACAGAAAATGAGAAAGTTTGGAACAGTTAGTAGAAAAATAATGAATTTCTGGATCTATTGAGAAATAGCATGGCCTTGATTGAGAACAAAAATTCAATAGCAAAGTAGCATTGGAAAAAAAAAACAGAAAAGCAAAGCTAGAGGAAGATTTTATATCTCTGCTAATGTAGGAAATAGAACATGCAAGTAGAAATTGATGAGATAGCAAGATAATTATTAGTTTCTCTAAACATATATGGTGGAAAAAACAAGTCCCAATATCATACTTTTTTTTATATTATTCAAGAAAATTAATGAGAAGTTGAAAAAAAAATCCTGAAGTGTAATATATTTATAGATTCCATAGGATGCTATCAGACAGGATTCTCAAATGTGACTCACTCAGAAGCATATTTGTTAAACTCCAGGTATTCAGTGACAAAGAGTCATATATAGCTAGAATAAAATAATTCATATGTTAAAAAACATTAATTAAAATCACATAAGATTTCCCATTTGCAAGTGAAAGGAGATATTGAAATTCCAAGAAATTGGTTTTCTACCTTCAGTTCTGTTCAACCTGTGTATGTATGTTTGTGTGTATGTATATGTTTGTATATGATCAAAAATAAGATTTTAATATAACCCCAATATTTCCATAATTCTTGTTGAAATACTTTAACTCTGGGAATAACTTTTGGTATTTCAACTAATCTTGCTGCAAAACTTTAACAAGGAAAACAATACTCATTATCTCCTTGGTTTGACTTCTCCTCTCATAGGAGAAATTTGTAATCCTTTGCTTTCACAGATCTCAGTATGGTTGATTTTATGCATGTCTTTCCAGAGATTCTCTCAAAGAATCCATTCAACATATTGGGACCCTTGTTTTGATTCTTATTGTGTTTCCTGGTAACAAGTAACAAAATCAGGTAGTTCATCTACTATTCTATGCTTTTGTTATAGTGCTTATTCTTATTTTATGGAAATATGTTTTCCAATACCACACTGCTTAAAATTTACAGTTGTTTTCAAAATATGATGCTAAAAATGAGTTTCATGTATGGAAACTTAAGCACTGTGATAGGCTGTAATGAAGGGTTCATTTTGAGATGTGGTAAAAAAAAAAAGTAATACATGATTGCAGAGTGTGTTGAGTGCTGAAATTTCTTCTAACATATCTGTGAAAGAAGCTGGCCATGAAAGTCTGCATTATAGAATTTTAGACTATTTGAAGTAAGAGGCACTTTTAAAATTCTCTAATATTAAATATTTAAATAATAAATAATCATATTATTATTTAATTGAGATAACTTGGAAAAATCAGGTTCTCTTACAATCTTGATCTCTAATTTCTGGTCAATGTTACTAAGATTTGTCTCCCCAAAATATGGTAGTGTGATCTAGAAAAGTGATAATAGGTCTGCCAGATCCATAGAAGTCATAGTTTAAATTGTTTCTGTATATGCATAAGAATATTTATGCAAAAGCAAAATTGACTTGAGATGCTGCAAAGGTGAGAAAAATATAGATGAATCGGTACTATCAGACCAAAACTAACCACTGAAGACAGATTGAGACATTTGGCCCAGAAGTATCATAAAGGGGTAGCAACCAGGATATAGGTGTTTGTGAAAACAGTCTGTACTCTTCTCATTCACTCCTAATTTATGGATAAGCTTAGTGTTCTGAAATTATAAGAGACATGATATTAGTTCAGAATTGAGTTTCAAGCTATACACGTTGGATTTAGATAAAGTGAGATGTGACTTGAAAAAAAGTTCATTTGTTAACTTTTGTGCTTCACAGAATGTCTGTACAGTTTATTTTATTTTATTTTATTTTTCTTAGCATATCCTAAGAGAGAGATAAAAAAAAAAAATAGGATTGTGCGGGAGGCAAGTGGGGTGGGGGAGGTTGCTCAGACTTGATTTCATTAAGGCAAGTCATACTTCTGAGACAGTATGAAATCTTCTTTCCCAACCCAAAAATGTTCGGTGGAGGTTGTTTTATTGTTCTTGTTGTCTATTTTTTTTCACTTATGTACTTGTGCCTTTCCTTAAAGTATTTCAAAGTTTACTGAATTATCCAACCTGATTTCATTAAAATAGTTTTTCTAAAATTAAAAAAAAATAAAAATAAAATGAAGGGATTAGATAACCTCCCAGGCCCTTTTTATCTCTAGATCTATAATCCTACATAATGAGGTAAAACCATTGCCATGTGTCATCTACCTAAATTGAGCGTAAATAGTTATAAGGAGAAAAAACAAACTTTTGTGTCATATGCTTTCAAGATTCAACTGTATTTTGCCTTTTTGGAGGGCAGTTAGGGTTAAGCGACTTGCCTAAGGTCCCATGGCTGGTAAGTGTTAAGTGTCAGAGGCTGGATTTGAACTCAGGTCCTCCTGATTTCAGGGTTGATGCTCTATTCACTGTGCCACGTAGCCACCCCAATTCAACTATATTGACTTAGTCAATACTACTTATCAAAAATGACTTGAAAGAAAATTTTAACATGTATTATTTTATATTGAATTAATCAATTATTACCTTAAAGATAGAATATCTCACTTTCTTAAAATTTGGATTTTGTATCAGTCATTCATATAATTACCCTATAGGACTTGGAAGTTTGTGGAGGCTTACATGAGGTATGAGGGATATCAGTGGAGTGAATGCATACCATTTTCCTTCCAAGACCCAAACTTTATAGACCAGGGCTTCTCAACCTTTTTCCACTCTCAAGCCCTTCAATGCTTCAGACCCCATGGTGTTGCAACCCACAGTTTAAGAAGTACTATTTAGTCATTCTATAATCTATAGATTTCTCTGCTCTGCTCAATACAACTGCTAGTAACTAGAGTGGTAATAATCTGCACTTGATGCCTTCCCTTTATAAATCTTATTAAATGATGAGAATTCATAATTATATTTACTAGGCAAATGACAAATGTAGAGTTGAAACAGAGTTATTTAACCTTATTCTTGCTCCAGGTTATCTTTTTGATTCTTCCACAGTAAGTGCTCCAGTTTTTACCTAACTTGTAGGATGGGAACATGAGTTGTGAAGTCTAATGTTTTTCTTTGAGAACACTGAAAAGGCCAGTTTCTGTTGCTTTCTACTATTCGGTTGTAATGATAGATAAAACTTCCCTATGAAATCACTAAGAAAACATTAAAAGCATCCATATCTAGAAAAGCAAATAGAACATGAATACCTTGGCAGGGTAAAATCTATTAAAACTTTCTGTTTATTGTCCATATTAAATGCATCAATATGATTTAAAATATTTGTGGATAATTAGAATATTTGTTCTTTATGTTCTGTTCTATTCAAACATATCTAATTCTTTTTTTTTTTTTGTAATAAGCCACAAGTTTTATTGCAACGTGGCCAATTTTGTAGGGGTGGGGAATTTGTTCTCAAAAACAATGTTCCATTTAAGGCTCTTTTCATACAGAAATTGCCATTATAACATTATTCAAAATATCTGACTCACATGGTAAACACTTAACTCCTACTCCTGTAGTGTACATGCAATGGAAAATAAAAAGGCATTAACAACTACTTCATTTAAGAAGATATGTAGATAACAGGAATGAACACTGAGGTACTATAGATACTATAATAATTTGATGACAGTTATGACAACTTAATTGGCATTCCTTTTTGAAGGGGACAGCCTTATCACATAAAAGTGCTTTTAATGCATAGTTACACATATAAATATACAGACATATATGTATATATGTATATGTGTGTATACATATGTGTGTGTATGCACTGCCATGTCACAATAGGCATGCTAAAGGCAGGTTAGGTGTACAAAGCACAAGAACTTCAGGGACTGCAATCAAGTGCAACTCTAAGTAATACTGAATGAAGTTTAGCATCTGACCAGTGGATCATACTTTCAAGGCATTCAATTAGGTTAACCCTTTGCAGTTTTCTAAGCTATTCATATTGACTACCATATTCATCGTGGTACTGCAAGGGATGCATATAATGCCATTTGTTTTGGCTAAAATGTGATGTGAAGGCATTCCTCAGGTTCTATATAAAACTACCAGGATGAAACAGTCTAATGGCAATCACTGGTAGGCTACTTAAATTACTGACTTCTTTATGTTTTCTGGGAAGGTATGGTAAGGGACAAAAACCTAACACTATTCCAACTGATGTAGTTGCAGAAATGGAAGCTACTTTCGGATGGCACTTCACTGTCATTTTATAAAGGTCTTCCTTCAAGTGAAACTACTACATTGCCTCCCAATTTCTCTCCAAGCGTTGAACGATCCTTAATATCATCCAAGCCATTTACTTGCCACTCATGTTTAATACCTGTATATTTCTTTTTAATGGCATCTTTAGAACTAGCAGCGTATATCATTGTGCTTTTTAAAGGCACACATTCAGGAGCCCAGAATATAAAAACTAGGTCTTCTTTCTTAGACTCTTTTGTCTCGTATGTGGCATCACACAAAGCATATCGGCAATCATTCAGAGGTAGCAACTTCACAAAAGATGTGTAGGATCCTCTACAGTATCACCAATGTCACCAACCAAGATCTGCTTTGCTTCCTCTACAATTATTTGTTTTTTGTCGTCACTTAAACAGAAGAGAACTGCTTTCTTTCTTTTTTTGATCTCTTCTTGTGTAGAAGATTTCCTTACTTTCGTGTCATTAAGAACTTTGATTACTTCATCATTCACAGTTACTCCAGAAGCCATGGTTCCAGGGACCGTAAAGGCTGTAGTGGCAGATCCTCACTCAGTGGCACTACAGCAAACATATCTAATTCTTCATGACTCCATTTGGGGTATCCTTGGCAAAGATGCTATAATAGTTTGTCATTTCCTTCTGCAGCTCATTTTACAGATGAGGAAATCAAGGCAAACAGAGTTAAGTGACTTGCCCAGGGTCACACAGGTAGTATATGTCTGAGGCCAGATTGGAACTCGGGAAGATGAGTCTTTCTGTCTCCAGATCAGTACTGTATCTACTGTACCACCTTCCTGCCCTGTGTCCTTTATATTTTGCATTCATGTAATATGCAGAAACTTTTTAACCTGAAGTCTCACTGATTGAAATGGACCACTCATGAGAACAGTTTCCTAAAGAACTTAAGTAGTAGCATATAGAATAATTAAATACACAAAAAATCAAAGTTACACAGACCATATTTTTAAAAAAGTTATATCCCTTCTGAGGCAGGATGCTATAACACAAAAGGTGATAGATAACTAAAGTGAAGAAATATGGATTCCAGTCCCAGCTCAACTCCTAGTTTTGTAATTATGGGAAAAGCCCTGAACCTTTCAGAGCCTCAGTTTCTTCAAATACAGAATGAAGGATAATAATTATTGCACTTTTATAGCCATAAAAATCTCCATAAATGTTCTAAAAAATTAGATGACTGTCACTTTAATAAAAACTTGCCTATTTCAGTTTCTAGTGAAATTAAATCATGGGATTATTAAAGAAAAAATTTTAAAAATTGATCATATTAGTGTGTTTTGCTATGAATTTTAAATATTTTGATAATTTACTGGATACAACTGTTGAAATAATCTTGATAAGTCAGACATATTCATATATGCAAGGTAAGACATAGCCCCATTTTTAGCTGAATTATTTGTTACTATGACAACAATCCATTGCAACAGCTCCTGATGTTCTGAAAAAAGTACATTTTAAAGCCACACTTTCCCTTTTTTGAACATATTTACTGATAGAATGTCATTAATACTAAGAATAGTTTAAAATTAGGAATTATTGCACATTGTTTAGACATTAAAAATACTGACAAGTTGTTTTTTAAGCCCAGGTTTCCTTAGTTGTGTTGAAATTATTTTGATCTATTTTAATCAAAAATAGCTAAAATTAGAATAAATCTAAGAAGTATATGAAATACCAAAACAGATGGAAAGATGAATATTCATCTCCATTTTTATATGTGATCACAATTACCATCAAAGTTTTTCCTTATCTTATACAGAATTAGTCAGGATGTTTTCATTTGGTTTAACTACTATTTCCATCCCTATTTTCTTTTATTCCATTTCCTTCCCACTTTTTCCAGTAGTATATCCATCACTGATGAGATCACTAAAAGAGAAATAAAAATGGTGTATGGGGATTGGGACTAGATTGACAATATTACAAATGTGGAAATAATATGCTGGATTGGCCGATGGCGAGAGCCAGTCAATAAACATATATTAGGAACCTAATATGTGCCCTGAACTATGCTAAGTGCTAGGGATTCAACCGAAAGTAAAAGACAGTCCCTGCTATTGAAGAGCTCACCACATAATGGAGGAGACAACATGCAAACAACTACATACAAATAAGCTTAAATAGAATACATTGGGAATAATCAACAGAAGGCAAACATTAGAATTACAAGAAATCTAATTTCCTGTATATAGTGAGATTTTAGTTTGGGACTTGAGGGAAACCAGAGGGTAGAGACAAGGATGGAGAAAGTATTTAATGCATGGTGGCCAGCAAATGAAAATTCCTGTAGTGGGAATATGGAGTATATCTTGTTTAAGAAAGAGTAAGGCATTTACTAAAAACATTGAAAAATAATTATGTGGGAAAGGATTTAAGGTTTAAGAAGATTGGAAAGGTGGCAGATGGGGAGATGTATGTTTAGGAAGGGCTCTGAGTGCCAAACAGAAGATTTTACATTTGATCAGGAAAGTTTATCAGGTGTGGGGTTGAGAGGGTCAGACCTGTGCTTTAGGAAAATCACTTTGATAGCTGAGTGCAGGGTAGACAAGAATGAGAACTTATTGTTGGCAGAACCAATAGGCTATCA
Organism: Pseudochirops corinnae; assembly: GCA_028646515.1. Classification (NCBI taxonomy): domain Eukaryota; kingdom Metazoa; phylum Chordata; class Mammalia; order Diprotodontia; family Pseudocheiridae; genus Pseudochirops; species Pseudochirops corinnae. Next base: position 100,048,719 of record CM053591.1, read on the forward strand.
TAATAGTCTGGAAATAAGATAATGAAGGCCTATACCAGGAGGGTGGCAATGTCAGAAGAGAGAAAGATATTATAAGGGAAAATCCACAACAGATTTAATATCAGGGATCAGAGGGACTGAGGAGGTGAAAATGACACTTAGATTCTTAGCTTGCGTGACTAGGTAATAGTTGTACCACAGACAGTAATAGTGAAGTTTGGAAGGTAGGAGTTGTTGGTTTTTTTTTTTTTTTGGGGGGGTGAGTGTTTTGAACATGTTGAATTTGAGATGTCTATGTGACATCCAAGTAAAGACATTCTTCAGGTGGCAAGTGCAGCGGATAGAACACTGGCCCTGAATTAGGAAGACCTGAATTCAAATGTGGCCTGAGACACTTGATACTTACTAGCTGTGTGACCCTGGGCAAGTCACTTAACCCTGTTTGCCTTGCCAAAAAAAAAAAAAAAGTTTGATGGCAGTCGATGATGTGAGACTGAAATCTAGTGGAGTGAGGGATATACAATTGTCTATGTGCTCCTTTGCTATCTTTATAATGTCAAGGTAATGTTTGGAAGGCCTCAAGCAACTTGGCTTGTTCAGCTACAGTATAGGGATATAGGTAGTATCTAGATGAGTAAATTAACTTACTCACTTTGTGAGCTTAGCAAGTAACTTATCAATTTGGGGTCGTAATTCTTTACCTCTAAATTGAGTATTTGGACTAAATGTTATTTAACTTCCATGGAGTTATAAATCTATTATCCTATGATCTATATGGAACATTTCTTATAACTAATTATGTGTTTAAACACATAAATAATTGTGGCTAAATGGATAAGGTATAATGTTTGTTTATAGTCTAGGGAAATAATCTGATTATCCTATTATATTGCTATCTTTTTCATCCATAAATATACAATGTATACACTAAAAACCCAATAAAATAAAGAATCAAGAATGGCCCAACTTGATAGAATGGACCATGTTATTAAAACACCATTCAAAAAAAGGTGAAAATCAAGGTCACTAGTTGAAGAAACAAGAAGGTTAAGATCCTAAGATTATGGACTCTGGATGGTAGATTTCTTAGAGGATTTAGGGGCAGAAAGGCAGGACAACAGCCATTTGTCTAGGGTGAAATATGGAGCATGGCTGGGCTGTAAATATAGTAGTCTATGTGATGAACTCGCAAATTAGGATGCTTGTTTCCCAAGGCCAGAGTTCTATAATTCAGACAGTTAAATTCTCAAGGGCATAGTCTTGGGAGGTCCAGTAGTCCAAAGGGCTCCTGATACATAAATTGCCTGTAGTAGGGCACTAAGGGGTGAAATTAGTTATTGTGATGATGATGATGATGACGATGATGATGATGATGGTGATGATGATGTTGATGATGATGATGACAGATCATATTTGTCAAGTTTTAGAGTTTATGTGTTTCCCTCAGAAGAAAAATATCCTTATGAGGTAAGTAGAAAGGCAGACCTGCTACAACACATGTTGCACTAAAAATCACTGTCATGTAAAATAATGCAACAACAACAATAAAAATAAAAAAAAAACAATAACAACACTGGGATTATGAAAAAATGGAGTTAGAGGAGTAACATTCAAACTCAATTGCAGAGGAATCAACCGAGTCACCACACAAGGAACACTTAAAAAGAGATCTGGGTCACTGACACTGACAGTAATGGATGATCTTTAGCAAGACATCTTTTGTGAGGTGCCTTGGAGGATTACCCCCACTCTCATAGTGCTGGTTGCACTTCCACTGATGTGATGCATTTCCAACATAGGCAGACAAGTAGAGGTTGAAGAGGCCAAAGGAATCAAGCCATTTTTTCATCTCTTGTGCAGATGGGGAAAGGTGTTGAGGATCACTACCTTCCCTTCATTTCCTTACCTGCCTCTAAGGTCCTCCATACCCAACCCTTGGAGCATCATAACAATGCTCCCATCCCAAGTAGTTTTCAGTACTTTTTGGGAGAAGAGAGAAAATCTAGGTATGATTTTCTCCAGATGGAGTCAGATACCTCCTCCTCTCATGATCCACATTTCATGCTCGTGCCCTATACCTTACTGACAGTAGAGATCATTCACTCTCATTCATATCTTGCTACCATGATATAATTTTCATTGATAACAAAATTGTGCATTAGTAAGTATGTAAAATTCAAGTTATATTCAAAACATGCCATAATATAGCAATCATTTTGAAACAATTTCACAAAATAAGCCTTATAGCAGATCTGTTTATACTTGTTTTATAGATGAAGAAACTAGTACAAAAATCTGCAAAAGTATACAGCTCTTATCCTTATAGATCTTATAGTGTGGAATTTCAAGAGCTAAATAATTGTGCTTTCATATGGAATGAGAAAAATGCAATAAAAGATCACAAAAGAAGTATGTTGACACTTTAGAGGAGATAAAGATTATGACTGTCATGGAGGAACCCAGACACTTGCTGAATGGGTTAGTAGTTAAGTTGACCTGATCTTTGAAAGGTGGGTAAGAGGCCTATACAGATACAAGACAATACAAGTGTAAAATTACAGAACACTTGAGGAAAATATGGAAGAGTCCAGTTTGGTAGGACTATAAGGTAAGGAAATAATGAGAAATACAATGGGAATGGTAAGTAAGGACCAAAGTGGTGGAGTGTTAGACTGCCAGGCTAAGGAATTTTGACTTTATTTCAGAGTCAACAGGGACCCAATTGAAATTTTTCAGCAAGGGAATGACTTAATTAGATTTCTTCTCTTAGAAGATAAATTTGGCAGTAGCCTACAGAATCGATTAGACAGGAAAATCTATAGGGACCAAAGAATGGTAAATATCTATTGTTGTAGTCTAAAGGATAAGTAATTAGACCTTAATAGGATGGTATTTTTGAATAACTACTGGATTAGGAGATATAGATTCTGCTTAAAGACCTGCCAATCACTAGATTTATGACCTTAGTCAAGATTTATAAAATAAGAAGACAGGATTAGATTATCTCTAAGGCTTCTTACAGACCCAAAGTTCATGATTCTATGATTCCATAAAGTAGTGTAATGGCAGTGAAATAGAAAGAGACAGATCACAAAAATATTTTATTTGTTGGTAGAATCAATAACATGTAACATTCAATTAAGTGTAAGATTAAAGGGAAACAAAAGCATTGAAAGTGAGTTTTTGAGCATTGAATAGGTAATTATAGAATCATAAATTTATAGCTCCAGAATTGGAAAGGAGTTTAGAGGTATTCTAATCAAAACAGTGAATTTTATAAGTGAGGAAACCGATGTCCAGGTTGACAGGGAAGATAGCATATTGCTAGCAGAAAGGGCTATTTTGGGAAGAGAAAAATGTTTCAGAAAATAAATGGATTAAATTTTACATGTGAAGAATTTGAGGTTCTAACAGGAGGGTTATGTGATTCATATGAGTCATGTTAAGACTTCTGATATGAATTTTAAGGAGATAAATATTGAAATAGGGGGAATGAATAAAATAACATTCTATGAGTATTCGGAGAGAAGAGACAAAGTCTCATATAGAAACCTAGAAAAACTCAACATTTCTGGGGTGAGATAAAAGGAAAGGGGAATCAAAATGATTATCATAGAAAGGAAAGAAATAAAGGTAATATTATGTATCCAAAGAGAGTTATTACCACTTCTACTTATCTATAACATGAAATAGAGGAATTAGTGCATTCCCTACTCTCTATTTTGCTTCCAAAATACCATTCTGTCACAAGTCTTGAAGAGACTCTCATTTTCAAGGTCATGCTATTTGATTATAAACAACCATCTCTCATATTATCAAGTTGACTTCCAGGGCATTCTTCTTCATATCAATCTCAGTATTTTTGATAGCTTTATTAATGACTCTCAAGGCTCTAGCCTCTCAGTGACACTTACCTCTTCTCCACTCTGCTATAGACAGCACCTTTAGGAAGAAAGGATTTTCCCTCACCAATGTAGACCACAGAAAAGTTAGCTAAAACAAAGAAAAAAATAGTAGTAGAGACCGAAGAATTCTCAGGATACAAGATCACCACCTCAGATACTGACACACAAGTCCCCCGATTCCATATGACTAACAAGCAAGGGAAATTGGGGATGCAATGAAAGAAGATAAATTTGACCTCATAGATAGCACTCTTTAAAACTACAAGTTGGAGAGAGAGTGCCAACCTGCACCAGAAGAGGTCCTACACTCAGGAGTTCACTATACCTATGAAACCATGTGTACATCAAGTCCCTATACAGATCTCACTGAGAATTGATGGGAAGAGATATAGATGGAATATAATTGCAAATAGGTAAACCTTATTCAAAAGGACCACAATATGTTACAAAGGGAGGAGTAAAGTAAGTAAAGTAATATTGTATATTAAGCATATATGCTGCTTTAAATAAATCTTGGCTCTAATTTGTAGAAGATAGTAGAGAGAATGGTGGGGGGAGGTCAAGATAGAAACAAATGCAATATCATAATCAGAGTATATGACCTAACAATGAAACAGAAATAGAAAAATAGATGATAAATATAGGAAATAGATCACTAGATTTTCATGGAGACAGACTGCAGTAGAAAGGATGAACTTCTGTTATCTAGAAATCAGATTGAGCTATCTGTGCATTTATTTATTAAGTACCTACTATGTCTACACACTGTGCCAAGCACTGAGGATGCAAGAAAGACAAAAGACAGTCTTTGCTTTCAGCAAGCTCACAATAATAATGGAGAAATGACTGCATACAAGTAAGATATATACTGGATTAATTAGAGATAATCAACAGAGAAAAACCCATAGCATTAAGGGATCTTTGAAAAAAGACTTTTTGGGAAAGTTGGAATGTTAGCCTTGATTTATTTTTTTTTAATTTTACTTTAGTTTGCATGATTCATTTCCATGAGATTTTGAGTTACATATTTTCTCCCCATCTTTCCCTTACCCACCACCCCAAAACAACCATCCCAGTGTATCCCTCCTCCCCCAATCTATTCTCTCCTATGTCTTCCCCCCTCACCCCTCTGACTTTTCGGTAGGGCAGGATGGATTTCCCAACCACAATGCCTGTGTATCTCAAGTTACAGTTGGATGTAGTTAATAATAATAATAATAATAATAATAATAATAATAATTACATATAGATATATAGATATATATTTTTAACTTTTGATTATAGAACTTTAGATTCTAGATTCTTTCTGTTCCTCCCTCGTCACCCACCCCAACTGGAAGGACAAGCAATCAAATACAGGCTGAACATGTGAAATTATGCAGAACCTCTCCACAGCGAGCACACTGTGAGAG
>CM053591.1:100054514-100069124 GCA_028646515.1 Pseudochirops corinnae
GGGTGTGAAGGTGTCAGTGAGTGTGTGTGTGTGTGTGTGTGTGTACACATACACATATGTTTGTATTTCCAAGGCCTCTTGGGTGTGCCTAGAACACAGTAGTTGCTCAATAAATACTTAATCATTTATCCCTAGCTGTCATTTCCCCCATGTGCCCCTCACATTATCTGTTCAGATAACAACTCATTTTCATTATTATCAGAAATTGTTCAGGATTTGTAATCATCAAATGAGAAAACAGTAAATACATATTAATTTGAGCAAGCAGGTAGCTACAACTGTCACACGATTACTGTACTACCACATAATCTCACAGAATCAATAAAAGGAACACGAAGTCATTCTCACCATATCTTCTTTGCAGATGAGGAAAAGGAGGCTGAGAATTGATTTATCCATACATTACTTTTTTTGGAGTTTGATCACATTTAATTTACTACATGTGCTATAAATCCATACACAAAAACTTTTAAAAATCCACAGCTTTGGGGAAGAAAATATTTTGTACTATATAATATAATAGCTCATATTTCACACGTTTTGAATTGGTTTAGTTGTCAAGCTTTCAAAACCATTAACTGTGAAATGAGGTACAGAGAACCTCAAGGCTAGATGAGACTTTAGAGGACATTTAGTCAAACTTGTACCTAAACAGAAATAACATATACAACATATTCTTCAAGAGGTCATTCATCCTTTCAAAGAAAACTACTACTTCCAGAGGCACTCTATTACTCTTTAGTATTACTCTAATTATTAGGGAGGTTTTCCTTACATTAAGTCAAAATTTCTTTCTCTGTAATTTCTACCCAATATTCTTAGTTCTATCCTCTGAGAATAAGCAGAAAATCTAATCAGTTTTCTCCATTACTCCTCTTCAAATACTTTAGGATGACTATGACATGCCACCTGATACTTTACTTTCAACTCACTATTCCTAGTTACATTAATAGATTATCATATGGAATAATCATGAGACCATATATTAACGCAGTTGGCTTCCAATGGATATCCTACTGATAATCATTGTTTTGCTGAAATTGTGGCTCTGGGAAATGAATACAATCCTTCAGATATGAATTGAGGAACTGAAAGGATAGAACAGAACCATCAGTTCTTTCCTCCCCTCTAGCTAATCCTGGATAATATTCATCTTTTAATGCAGTCCAAGATTTCAATAGATTTCCTAGCATTTAAATAAAATTAATGACTCATTTTAAACTTTCAATCTAAAAAAATCCAGAGAAATTGTTTTAAACCTCCTTAGCTGTGTTCTAGACTCAGTTCCCTAACTTATTTGAACCCAAATGTAGGATTTTATATTTATCCCTATTAATTTTCATCTTACTTGATTCCATAAAATTAACTTTCAAGATCTTTTTCAAATCCTGATATTTTTTTTCCTTTGTAACACTTGCTTAGCTCACCTACCTTGTTGTCGGTTCTAAATTTTACAAACATGCATCCATGCTTTTATCTAGCTCACTTAAAGAAATTGTACTTTAACAAGCAAGGTTAGATACCTGAGGCACTCCACTGGAGATCTCCTTACAAGTTGACCTCTAACCATTCATTAATGCCTACTCTTTGTGTCTAACTATTAAACCAATTCTTAACACTCTTTAATAGTCTTCTCATCTAAACTACAATTTTATGCAAATTTCTGCATCTTTTCTTCAAAATGCAGACTTAATTTTTCAATTAGTTGTAAACTTTTCAGTTTGACATATAAGTAATCCCAAATCTTGTTTCTGAAACATACTGGTTATATGACCCTGGGCAAATTACAACCGTATAGAGCCAAAACTGCCTGTAAAATTTAGATAATAGCCTTCTTTTACCAGCATCATTCTTTTCTCTATTTACACCTGGAACTCTGGGAATTCAAAATTAACATCTCCGTCTGTAAGATTCCTGTAAATGCCAGAAAATATTTCTACCTTGCGCTCCACGTTGTTCTGATGTGATTTATCCAAATGGACCTTTATGAGTCTGAAGCCATCTAGTTTCACACGGATTCTCTTGCCAACAATTTCACTCGGAAAACAAAGTCCTCAAGGATCGCATCCAGCGCAGCAGTCAGAGTAAAGTCCCTAGGATGCATTTTCTTGTCTTAGGAAGAATACTCCCCTGAACAATAAAGACCACATGTTTACCACTGAATTTGTTTCTCCAATTCATGAACTGGACACATTTGATCTTCTGAAAAGATTTTTGCTGAGAAACTGGAACAAAAATGACGCTAGCTTTTCTGCCACCACCAAATTCAATTTCCCTAGGCTCCTGTGATATTCAGTTCTCTTTAGTCTGAGTTCCTCTTCAACTCCAACAGAGCTCGTAAAAGCCAGATTCAAACGTGTCTGGATTCTCGCCTTGGGCTTCAGGATCTTGAAGCTGGAGCTGAACAATGCAGCGGCCCGCCGGGAACCAGCCCAGGAAGGTGAAGAGCTCTCGGCGAGAACACCACGACTCCAGTGAGAGAAGGATGGGGTGAGGGGCGGGGCGGACGGGTAAAGTAAGATCATATATGTAAAATGCTTTGTAAGCACTATATAAATATGTATTATTAGTTGTAATAGTAGCGGGGGTGGTGAGAGTAGGAGCAGGAGTGGGAGCAGTTGCAGTTGTTGCTGTATTAATACTATTGATATTCTTATCCATTGACTAGAGTTCTGATGAAAATAGTCCAGAGATAAATTACTACGCTACTAATATATTTTTATGATTGTTCTGATTGCCTTTTAAAAGTTTGTTACTTCCTTATTTATATTATTTGCATTATAAATTTGCATTTATGAAGTACATGTACTATTTATGCTTGCTACTCTTCAAATTATTGCACAGATGGATGATATAACTTTTTTCCCCCTTGAGTATTTTCATGTCAGTGGAATTAAAGCACGTCTTCTGTGGATTCACAGAAGTCATTTTTGGGACAAGTATAGTAGAAGATAAGATTATGAAAATGATGGCTACGTTTTCCTGTGCCACATGATTTTGATTTCTTCTGCTGTCTCTCTTTTGATGTCACCCAGTAAGTATTGATTTTTGCTAAGATTCTCTCATTGCCTTGAAAGCTTTACACAACACTATTGATAATAATAGATTTAATAAATGATAATAGTGTATTTAAGGCTAGGCAGAAGCATATTGATCTTAGACTGTTTCCTTCAAATATACCACATTTTCTATAAATTGTACTTTATACTTTAATGAAGTGGATGACACATATGGAATGACACATGGACATTAAATACTCTAGTATGCTTAGTATAACTATCTATTTTATAGACTTGTAGTATATGACTGTTTGAGATAAAGACCCCAAAGACCCTTACCCAAATAAACTGAGAGGTTTCTCCTGGTATAAACAGAAGCTCTTTATTCTAAAGACAAGTCTCTTGAGAGTTGGGCATCACCCATTCCAGATAGGTCTGGTATAAGGAGGAACCCAACAAGAGGCAAGCAAGCAGTTATATACCCTTGTTCAAACAATTCTATGAGAGACCCCAATATTCCCAGAAAACCCACAAAAATCCCCAAACCCCTCCCACCAAAAAGCCCCTAATGCTGGATCAGTACCCCATTGGTGGGGTAGCATGACCTCACAATCTCCGTAAGACCTTGGAAAGCCCCTTGACCATTTAATTGCCTCTTTCCAGTCATGAGAAAGAGGACAACTAAAATCTTTGTGAGAAAAATAAAAATGAATAGTCAAGCAAAGAAAGTTGCCACATATGTCAATTAGGAGCAAAAAATATCCCTAATCTATTTCTCAAAATATTAATATTCTTATATAATGTTTCCTGATTAATCTTCCCATAATATTTCAGTCATTTTTCAGTCGTATTTGACTCTGCAGCCCCATTTGGTATTTTCTTGGCAAGGATACTTTAGCGCCGATGCAATATCCACAGGTCCCACAATTGCCATAAATATACCTGCATGCTTCTCAATTGCAACATATAAAAGACTCTCCATATAGAAGACAAAAGCAAAACACTTATTCAGAGACCAGAAAGCCAAATCCCAACACCAGGAAGCCGAAACCATCACAGCAACATAGAAGTTAATACATCACAATGTAGCAGAGAGCCTGTAATGCACAAGCCTGGAAAGCACAAGGAGCTTTCCAAAAGAATGCTACTGCGAACAGCTTTTACGGTTCTGATTGCACAGTATAGTGAACCCTCTATTTATCCCATAACAAATCAAAGCAAAACATTCTCAGAAAATCAAGGTACAGTATTCACAATATTACAACTTATCACAGAAAATCACAATATAGTGTTCACAACAACTTGTCCTTAAAATGGCCACATAGTTTTCACCAAAGTGGTCACAATATCTTTGAACAAAGAACAATCATCTGGTATGCCTAAGGAGGTTTTCCTCCTTACTCAGTCGTTCAGTCATCTCAGAGTACAATAGTCAATCTTCTGCTCATGGGGCAACTAGGTTAACTGAATCAGTCACTTATTTAGCAATCAGTTAATCACTAAGTACAACCATTAGAAAATACATAAACCCCCCACCCCTAGGTCACTAGTAAACCACAATTTCATCACAGCATTCAATACCCAAGGAGAGGTCTTTTCTTCATCTTGACCCAAGGCAAGTTCTCAGCAATCTCAGTTCCTGGGGAGACAAAGCTTAACAAAGCCACAAGATACATTGCCAGCATCCTCATCAGTTCACTCTCTGCCTGCAGAACAGTCTCAGGACCCCTGAAGACATCAGCAAGACCCTCTTCCAAGATTTCTGTAAACATACAACAAGAAAATCCTTCTTCAGGGCTTCTGAGCCAACAGTAAGGTTCCAGGACCTCTGCATCAACAGCACTGTCCTTCATCAGTAGAAGAGCCTGGCAAAACAACATCAAAATGGACAGACAGAATGCAGGCAACACAGCCATGCCTCCTTAGTCCTCCAGCAGTTCAGCTGGCCCTAGGACCCAGAAGAAATCTCAGCTGAGTCCTGGAATCAAAATCACCCCTCCCAGGTTTTCAAAATCAAAATCTTTTTCTCCAGCCTGGGTGTGAGGGGCCTTCCTCTTCAGCCTTCCTGGCAGCAGCAACTTCAGCTTTCCTGGAAGCAGCAACTTTAGCCTTTATGATTCTTGTCTGAAGAAATTCTGACTCAATTCTCAGTCCAGCAGTAACAGTCCAGCAATAACAGCCCAGCTTCCAGATGCTGCTGGGAAAAACTCTCTCTCCCCAGCAGAACACATCCTGCCACCAGCTTCTGGTCTCAAGAAATTCTGACTGTGCCTCTCTGGGGCTTTTCTTATACACACACAGTATTGGCTTCCTCTTTCAGCCAACCCCTTCATGGTACGTCAGCAACTGGAGACAGGAGTTCATACCTTCTGTTTCTTTCACAGAGGTTTGATTAGTTACTAAGGGCTAAGTACCTACTTACTTGCCAGAACAAAAAGGGGTCTTCAAATTTAAATTAATTACTATTACAGAGCCTCACCATCATTTAGCCTTCCCATAAAACAATATTTGACCAATATTTACTCACAAGTCTGTCTGTCTCCCTCAGAAATAAACTCTCCTCCCAGCTGTAGCAGGCTCTGACTCCCAGCTCCCTGTGGGCTTTGCCCCGCCCTTCAGCAAATGCTTCCCACTACAGCCTCCATGTGACTACATTCTGCCAATTAGGAGGCAGAGTATATTTTCAAAGCAAGGAAGGTCTTTAACCTCCCTTAAGTTTATTAAGGGGCAGGGATGATCTCCAAACAGTGGAGTCTTTTTCTATTTCTTTCTCTGGCACCTTTTATCTTTTATTTACTTTTTTGCTTTAAAAAAAATAAATGTTTTTAATTCATGGAATGAAGCATTTCTATAACATTACAATAAAAAAGATGATTGTACATGGCACTGCAAAACTATCATGTACTACTGTGTGGGATAAAGACCCCAAAGACCCTTTGCCAAATAAAACACAGAGGTTTCTCCAGGTAGAAATAGAAGCTATTTATTCCTATATAAGTCTTGGGAGAGTTGGGCATCACCTACCCAGAATATACACCAATGTAGGAAGGAAAAGTACAAAATCAAACAAGCAGTTTTATACCCTTTTACAAACAATTCTCGGAGCACCAAAAAAACCCCAAATCCTTGCCCCAGTAACTGGACCTTCATTCCCATTGGTGGGAAGGTATGTCCTTATAATCCTTCTACCCAATACAAAATTATTTATCAGAAGTAAGCTTATCACAGATTGCATATTTTTTTCTTGTTTAACAAAAAGCAGGAAATTTACAGAAATACCTGGCAGACATATTACTTGTTGCAAAAAGTAGGTAATTTATAGATTACTTGTTGCTTTTCTTGTTTACCAAAGATAGGCACCTAGCAGACACATTATAGAAAAATAAAATTTGGGCCTAATCAAGACTAAAGCCTCGCTCAAGTTTGGTGAATGTCTCCTTTACCTTATGAGAATATCTTCCCACTCACTACTAATACCTTCAAATATACAAAAAAGTTATCATGTAAATTTTTTTTCTTGTTTTTCTCTCCCCTCCCCCCCAATCTAGAGATGGTTACCATTAGACACAAATAAGTATATATAAATACACACACACACACAGATGCAATATTTGTTTGTACATACTCCTATTTATCACTTCTTTTCCTGGATACAGATAGCATCTTTCTTCATCTGTGCTTTATTTTTAATTTGTGTATTTATATCCATTTAAAATGACTTGATCACTCAAAGTTATTCTTAAAACAATATTGCTGGTACTTTATACAGTGTTCTCTTAGTTCTGCTCACTATGCTGCAGCTCCTTCTACAGAAGAAGAAATTGAGGCAAACACAGTTAAGTGACTTTCCAAGGGTTGCATAGCACACAGGGGCACTATAGTTTTTGGACTCCAACCTCTAACAGGTTCACTGTTGATCTTGTCAGACAGGAAGATACCTTCAGAGGGGTTATTAATCAGCTTTATTCTAGTCTAGTCTTCTTAAAGGGCTGCTGATAATGTGAGCACCAACTCCTACAACATTCCCTAATCACCCTTTTCACAGGCGCCAGAAAGAAGGGGGAACAACTACCCCTTATACTTTGATGGTGTCAATTGAGACAGGCACAGCTTATGCAGTCCCTGAAATCACCTCAAGCATTGATGGGGGTGGCTTAAGGAACATACAGATTCCCCTATGAGTTTCTCTTGGTTTCCCCAGTCACTGACTAGTACCCACTTTCTTTATAGACAATAGACAAAGAAGCCAGTTGCCAACAATGGCCTCACATGTTAACTTTAGCAGTATCCTCATTGGGCACAAGTATAGTAAATATCAATTCTGTCACCCCTATATGTCACTGCACAGTCTCAGTAGAATTGTCTTTCACTATTCTAGGAATTACTGTCTAGGATCCTTATGGCTATATGGGGAGTTATTATCTAACACCTGGAAACTTGATACTACCATGACCATAGATCCTGAGAAACTAAACTCTAAAAAAGATAACAAAATCCTCTTTACGTACACCCAGGCTTCCAGTAATTGTCTGGGGCTGGATTTAAATTCAGGAAGATGAGTCTTCCTGACTCCGTGCATAGCACTCTATTCTTTATATCACCTAGCAGCACAAAAACAAAAACAAAAATCTTCAATTGATTGCAAATTCCTACAAAATAAAGTCCAAATTCTTTCACCTATTTTTAATGCCCTTCTATAAAGATTTATCTCATGTCATTCCACTTCCTAGATACTATGCTTCAGGAAAAGAGGAATACTTCTTTTCAAACATAGCTCAAGGCTTCCTGCTTCAGTCAGTTCAAGCTTATACATAAGCCAAGAAGACCTTGAAAATTATTAATTTTTCTTTTGGAGATTTGTTCTTTGCAAGAGAACAATCAGCTACAAATGACTTTCACTCAAGCCAGGTTTGTCCCAAAATATCATACATATGTTTGACATGAAAACTGAACAAAGAATATATTTATTGAAGCAGCTGTGTTGCTTAAACCATTTTTGCATAAGGTGATATTAAGATATCTTATATACACATATACATACATATGTGTCTCTGTGTATAGATATAGATATAGATATAGATATACATAGAAATATACATATATGTGTGTGTGTGTGTGTTCTGTTTCCATAGTGGTGGTGTTTGCTGAGAATCATTGTATCAAATATTTTGACAAGTTTGGGGGGTCTTGTGTCTACTTGCTAGTAAGCAAAATATTGTCAATGGCCTGAAACTATTTTCAAACGTATTTAAGTTGAAAGCTTTCCAAGCCTAAGCTTATAGTATTGTATATAGTACCATATCTTTGGGTCTGAACTCTTAGTAATTAAAAAAAAGTTTGTAAGGATGACAATTCTGGGTGATAAAGGTAAGGACTAAATAAATAGCTCTTATTTCCCTTTACAAAGGACAACTGGCTACTCTTCGGAGGGTTTCCCATGTGTTAATCATCTTTGGCCATTAATCTTAGAGAATGTACATCCTTTTCACTGGTGCTGATGAGACCTGAGAAGAGGCCTTTAGCATAATCTTCATGGACATCTTAATTCCTTCTTGAAAGTGAGCCATCTCTGCTTTGATAATGCTACAGTGCTTCCCTGTATTAGAGAAGTCTCTTCCTCATGTGTTTCAATATTCCTTGATTGTATTCCTTTCTTTAGTCATACCTACAGTTGGAGTGCACTGAAAAAATGATTCTGTCCTAAACATCCTCTACTGCTCTACAGTAATTGTTCCACATATTTTGGGGGATATATAAGTGAAAGAAATTTTCAAAATAATATGAAAACAATCTTGGCTTACTCCACAGTTTAAATGAAGTCATAGTCTGGAAGTCATCTAATATTAACTTGTTATCCACTAGCTAGGTGGGTAACTGGGCATATACTAATACACATGTTCAACCATGCAAAATTAAAATATAGTAATTGTTTTGTGATGCTAAAGGCATATATTCATAGTCATAAAGGTGAATACTTTCATCTGTAAACGCATCTCTATATGATAACTGTAATAGTTGGGAAATTGATATTAATTAAAATTTATAAAATGAAAATTAGATTTTTTTTCAGTTCCTTCTATAATTTCATCTAAATTTTATATAGTAATTTCTAATGAATGACAGGCTGAAACACTGATTATTTAGTACACATATCTTCTGTTTTTTTCTTTTATATTTAAATAAGAAACTTTTAATTGTATTGGTAACATGAGTTTCAGTGATAGTCAAGTAAAGCACAAATTTTAAAATATTTATAGTAATTTCACTTCCCATTTTCAGACAATATTTTCTCTGGATATTTATGATTATTTTGTTATAGCGTACAGTATTATTTTTCAGCATGAATAGCAGGTTTAAATATGTGTTAATATATCATTAAATATCTTTAAAATATTATTAAAATACCATATAAACATGTTTGTAGTATAAAATGCATAGTTAAAGTCATGAAATTTATGCAACAGTTATCTTTAGTGTGCAGTATGAAAAAAAAAACATTGGTCTTTGAGTCAAAAGATTGAGTTTAAATTTGTCACCTGTTATTATTAAGAGAAAATTATTTAATTTCATTGAGTCTCAGTTTTCTTCTCAAAGTACAGGCAATCACACTCAAACTACTTATCTCACAGTATTGTTGTGGGCATTATTTAGTGTGATATGTAAACCATACAGAATAATGTGCTATTTATTATTTTAAGAAATTCTTTTCTCTGCAATACAAGGTTATAAAACAACTCCAATAGATTTATAATAGAAAAGGTTATCCATATTCAGAGAAAGAATTACAGAGTCTGAATGTAGATTGAAGCAAACTACTTGCTCTCTCTTTTTTGTTTTGTTTCTCCTTCCTTGTTGTTCATTCCAATAGTTATAATTCTTCTCTACAACTTGACTAATGTTTAATGTGAAGCTATATGTAGAACGTTTATCGGATTGCATGCTGCCATTGGGAGATCGGAAGGGGGAGAAAATTTGGAACTCAAAAAGCTGTTGAACTGAAAGGTGTAAAGTAAAAGTAAATAAATTTTTTAAAAGTTCTCTTATTTTTGTTGATTGAAGAAAACATAAGTATACTTTTTAAAAATGAGTTATTTAAAATTTTTCCATTTTAGCTTCAAAGGTGGAATATATAATATCATAAAAAAATCCATAACTAGATCTCATTTTATCAAGGCTCACAGAATTTTCTTTTTTGTATATACCATTTAGAAAGTTTAACACCTTAGCACTTCTAAAAAGCATATTGTAATTTTCATTATATGCAAGGGTAAAAAAAAAATACCATTTTAATGATGACTTTATGTATAGGGCATCTAACATCCACATTCTGAGCAAGCATTGAACAAACATCAACTCTGGGTTTCTATAGCCCTACCACATTGGGACATTCAAAAAGTATAAGCTGAAAGGAAAATTATATAAATAGAGAAATATAGTTTGGCTTATCACCCAATCAAATACAACAGGAAAAATCAATTATTTGAAAAAGGAATCTTCCAGTGACATAAATTTCTAGATAATCTAATCCAGCCCTCTCATTATCCTCATTGACCTAAGAAACTAAGTGATTTATATAATATTACATATGTTAGTGATGTGATCAGGAATAGAGACTACTTTAGGCATCCTACCAAAGAATTTAATGATATTTTAAACTGTTTATGCTTAGCATAATATATATTTGTTAATCTCTCTTTAGCTCCCATCATTTTCCCACAAAACTTGTCATAAAACTTCTCTTTTTTCCACCCATCCTATTCACCAGCCACACAGTCATACAAAATTATTAAGAACTGAATTTAAGTATAAGTTCGGGAAAAGAAACCAAACAATTTGAGTTTCTCCAACATACGAAAGGTCACATCTGGAGGTCATGGATTTTCCCTCATTCGTGATGTCATAGGCTGGGTTATCAGTTTTCCTTTTTCTAATAATGCGAATTCCTTTCATAGGCATGTCTCAGACAAGATTGCCCAGGTTACTTTTGATTGTAGAATTCTGTGCTCCTATGATTCTTTGCAAATGACTCCTGAATCTAAATCTCTAATCCCTATACCTCTTTCCTAACTTCTTTACAAAACGTGCCTGCCTTCAGGACATTTTATCTGAATATGACAATATTATCTCAAGTCAAACACAGCAAAAACTAAAATCATATTCTTTCCCCTCATTCCTGCTTATTTACCAGTTATTTGTGTTACCTGTTAAATGACCCTCTGATAGTAAATACGAAATAAGGCATAAACCAGATATGTGTTCATCAAAGATATTTAGCATCATGATAAAGCAAATCAAGCAGAGTCCAGGTTGAAGAGGGATTTCTCATAGAAAAATGAGGGCTTAAAGGTGTTTTATATTGGAGGATGGTGTTGTACTCTATGAATTAAGCCCAGAGCACTGAAGGTCCTCATAAAAGAAATCTTTTATCATTCAAAGGAGTAAGTCCTGTCCATCTACATAGCAAAGAACAAGGCAATGAAGAAAGTCAGTTGAACAAAATTTAATCTGCATTTGAATGAACTTCCTATAGAACTTATATAGCAGTATATATATCTGGGATAAAAAAGTGCAATTGGACAATAAACTAGACCTGGAGATAAATAGGAGTAGGAGCTGAGTAGATTGGATTACTTTCAGGAATTGGCAAAGCTCTTCTAGTGAAATGTCCTAGCTTCTTAGGATGACAAAACAAAGGTCCATCTTTTCAATGCTAACATTTTACTACAATAACTCTATGGCAATGAAACTTTGAATATCTAAAGAATTAAAAGTGAATTACACATAAGGAAATCAAAAGATACATGTTGCTCATGAGCAGTGAATGAGCAATGAAGAATGATGGGCTTTAAAGAAGAAAATTAGCAAAGGACCTCATCAAAGAATTGTTCCATTGAAACAAAATCTGTGCTACTCTTGTCATAAGAAGAAGGGATGATAAGTGGACATTCAGAGTGTTCTGAAATGTTGATTAGAACCCATGTGGCATACATTTGGGAGAACATGAAAAGTAATAAACAGTATAGCAGGTAATAAGGGTTAGAGTCTGTGTCACTGAAGAAAATTTCTAAATTAATGAAATCAAATATTTAATTTATTGGTAGTTACAAATATGATAAACTCAACTGATAAGAACCATAAAATTTCAAAGTTGGAAGGAACCCTAAGGACCATTTGATACAATGACAATATTAACCAAAAATCATCTGTATAAAAAAAGAAAATGACCTTCCTGAGTATCTTTTAAATTCATTAGCGTGAAGTAACCAAATAGCATGCTAATAAATCCTTTTTTTTTTATTTCTGGGTATTTTGAAATGTAAGAAAGTTTATTGCATGAAGCCTAAATCTATATCTCTCATATTTCCACACATTGGTCCTCCTACTTATATTTGATACTAATTGTAATATGACTTTTTCCATCTTTCATAATATTTCTTTAAATACATGAACATAGCTATCATATGCCCCAAGTCTTCCTTTTTCCAGGTTAAACTTTCCTAATTCCTTAAACCACTCCTAATTTGACATGGTCCTTGAGTCCTATCACTATCCTGGTCATTTTGCTTTGGATGATCAATATCTTATCAATGATCTTCCTCAGTAAGGTACCAAGAAATATTATACTACTCAATAATTATCTTGACCATGGCAATAATTATATTGATAATGGCAAAATGCAGTTGGACTTGAATCATTTCTAAATCTGTCCAATTTTTAATGCATTCTGATATAATTTTCACTTTTTTACTTGCCATTGCTAAAATTTTACTGGTGTATATAGCACAAACACACACGTATGTGTATATATGTGTGTGTTTATAGCACTTTTATCTCCTTAATAGTATTTATTTTTTACAATTATATGTAAAGATAGTTTTCAACTTTTATTTTTATAAAATTTTCAGTTCCATATTTTTCTCTCACTCTCTCTCCCTTTCTTCCTCCCTCCCCAAGAGAGCAACCAATCTGATATGAGTCGTATGTGTACAATCCTGCTAAACATGTTTCAACATTAATCAGGTTGTGACAGAAGAATCAGAACAAAAGGGGAAAAGTATGAGAAAAAAAAAAGTGAAAATAGTATGCTTTTTACTTCATTCTGACTTCATAGTTCTTTCTCTGGATGTCATTAGGATTCTCCATCACTGATCATTTGAATTGCCTTGGATCATTGTATTGCTAAATTCTTCCCTTCTTAAAGATCTTTTAATTTGCTCTTTACATTTGCTTATGGCATCATCCCTTATATCTAAATCATCTACCCATTTCTACTTCAACTTGTTATATGGTAAGGTGTAGGTCTATGCCTAGTTTCTGCCATACTGTTTTCCAGTTTTCCCCCCAGATTTTGTCAAATAATGAGTTCTTATCCCAGAAGCTGGAGTCTTTGGGTTTATGAAACAATAGATTACTGTAGTAATTGACTACTGCATCTTCTGTACCTAACATATTCCAGTCCCACCACTCTCTTTCTTTTTTAATACCAAATAGCTTTGATGATAACCACTTTATAGTATAGTTTTAGATCTGGTAGGGACAGGTCACCTCGATGTGTATTTTTTCCATTAATTCCCTTGATATTCCACACTTTTTCTTCCAGATGAATTTTGTTATTATTTTTCCTAGTTGTACAAAATATTTTTAGTGTTTTGATTGGCATGACATTGAATAAGTGAATTAATTCATATAGAATTACTATTTTTATAATATTAATTTGGCCTACACATGAGCAATTGATATTTCTACAATTGTTTAGATCTGAATGTGTGAAAAATGTGGTGTAATTACGTACATATAGTTCCTGGATTTGTCTTGGCAGTGGCAGGTAGACTCCCAAATATTTCATATTATCTATAGTTATTTTAAATGGAATTTATTTTTTCTCTCATCTGCAAAGAGTGAGAATCTTGTTTCCTCATTGCCTATTCTAACTCCTTCAATTTCATTTTCTTTTCTTATTGCTAAAGTTAACATTTCTAGTAAAGTGCTGAATAGTAATTGTGATACTCAGTATCCTTGTTTCACCCTTGATCTTATTGGGAATGCTTCTTCCTTATCCCCATTAATATAATGCATACTGATAGTCTTAGATATATACCTTATAATTTTGAGGAATACTCCATGTATTTCTATGCTGTCTAGTGTTTTAAATCAGAATGGATGCCATATTTTGTCCAAAGCTGTTTTTGCATTTGTTGAGATAATCACATGATTTCTGTTAGTGCTGTTATTGATATAGTCAGTTATACTGATAGTTTTCCTAATACCAAACTAGCCCTGCATTCCTGGTTCAAATCTCACTTGGTCTCAGTGTATTAATCTTGTCATAAATTCCTGCAGTCTCTTTGCTAATGTTTTATTTAAAATTTTTGCATCAATATTCCTTAGAGACATTGATCTATTATTTCCTTTCTCTGTTTTGTCTCTTCCTGATATCAGCACCATATTTGTGTCATAAAAGGAATTTGGTAGTACTCCTGTTATTTTTCCAAATAGTTTATATGTAATATTGGAATTAATTGTTCCTTATATTCTTGGTAGAATTCACTTGTAAATTCATCTAGCCCTGGATATTTTTTCTTGGGCAGTTCATTGATTACTTCTTCAACTT
>CM053591.1:100069224-100081194 GCA_028646515.1 Pseudochirops corinnae
ATACATACACACACATTTTTTAAAATCTTTATTCATTTCACTTCAGTTGTCAGATTTATTGACATGCAGTTGGGCAAAATAGATCCTAATTATTTTTTAAATTTCCTCTTCTTTGGTAGAGAATTCACCCCTTTCATTTTTGATACTGTTAATTTGATTTGTTCTTTTAAAAAAAAATCAAATTAAACAAAGGTTTATGTATTGCATTTTTCCATAAAACTAGCTCTTTAGTTTTATTTCTTAGTTCAATTTTTAAAAATTTTACTTTTAATTTTATTAATTTCTTCTTTGATTTTCAGCATGTCTAATTTGATATTTAGTTAAAGTTTTTTATTCCCTAGTGAATGGTCAGTTTTTGTGTTGGTGGCATGTACTGTTGAGAAAAAGATGTATTTCTTTCTATCCCCATTCAGTTTTCTACAGAGGTCTATCATGTCTCATTTTTTTTTAAATTCTATTCACTTTCTTAACTTTTTTCTCTTTTTTTTTTTTTATGCTTGTATTTATCTAGTTCAGAGAGGAGGATGAGGTGCCCACTACTATATTTTAGCTATTTTCCTGTAACTCCTTTAACATCTCCTCTAACAATTTGGACATTATACTCATGATACACATATGTTCAGTACTGACATTACTTTATTGTCTGTGGTACCTTTCAGCAATATGTAGTTTTCTTCATTGTCACTTTTAATTAGATCTATTTTTGATTTACTTTGTTTGAGATCAGGATCTGTAGCCATGCTTGTAGTTCAGCTGAAGCATAATATATTCTGATCTGGCCTTTTACCTTTGTATTTGTCATTTATTCTCAAAGAGGACCATGATGTCTGGGAAATGACATGACTTGCAGTTGACTTTTATTTGAATAAAGGAAGGCTGTGCAAGGTCACCAGCCTCACTTTCTCCTCTAGAAGCATCTGGTTGGAATGGCCAGATATTCATCAGGACAACTGGAGATGGACCAGGATGCAGTGGGAGACCCTGGTCCTTTTATGGTGAAGTCTTTTCAAGTTCTTACTTTGAGGGAGGTAAAGCCCATTCAGTGAACAGGCCTCTTTAAGAAGTGAGTAAAGGGATGGCCCTTTCAATAAAAGGAAAAAAAAAATCAAGCTGAGAGGGGAAGACCCTCAGGGCTGCTGAACAAAAGAGAAACAGTTACTATTTACATTCACCCTGAGCCAGGAGAGCCCCCCCCCAAAATAGCCATTCTTTGGTGCTTGGCAGGGACCTATTGTTGTCTGTGTGTATATCACTGCTTCATATGTGTTTCTTATAAACAACATATTATAGGATTCTGGTTTTTAAATCACTCTGCTCTCTGCTTTTGTTTATAGGAGAGTTCATCCCATTCTCATTCAGTTATGATTGCTGTGTATTTCCATCCATCCTGTTTTCCTCTGTTTATACTTTTTCTTCTGGTCACCACCCCCCCCAATTTTCCCTCTCTTTTATCAGGCACCTCTTTTCTCCCTTTTCCCTTTCTTATTACTTATATGGTAACATGAATTTCCATGTTGTTCCCTCTGAGCCAAATCTGATGAGAGTAAGGTTCAAACTATGCTCACTGCCTACCTTCTTTCCTTCTAATATAATATCTTTTCTGCCTCTTCATGAGATCCAATTTAACCCATTCTGCTGCTCCCATTTTGTCCTCTCTCAGTACAATCCCCTTTTTTACCCCTTATTTTTTTTAATATCGTCACATCAAAGTCAATGTATACCCATGCCTTCTATTTATGTATATTCCTTCTAATTGTAGTAATAGAAATCATCTTCCTGTGTAGGTAAAAGTTTAAATATTATCTACCAATGTATTGTTTTTCTTTACTATTTACCTTTTTATGCTTCTCTTGAGTCTTGTATTTGAAGACTGAATTTTCTGGAAGTTCTGGTCTTTTCATCAGGAAAGTTCGAAAGTCCCCTATTTTATTGAATGTCTATCTTTTCCCAAAAAAAAATTATTGGTTGTATTCCAAATGCCTTTGCCTTCTAGAATGTCATATTCCAAGTCCTCTAATTCTTTAATGTAGAAGCTGGTAAATCCCGTGTAATCCTGTGTCTCCTTGATATTTGAATTGTTTATTTCTTATAGCTTGCAGTATTTCCTCTTTGACCAGATAATTCTGGAACTTGGCTACAATATTCCTTGGAGTTTTCATTTTGGTATTTCTAGAAAGTGTGATCAGTGGATTCTTTCAGTGACTATTTTACCCTCAGGTTATAGGATATCAGGACAATGTTCCTTGATAATTTCTTGAAAGATTCTGCCCAGGTTCTTTTTATTTGTTTTTATCAAGCTCTTCAGACAGTCCAAAAAGTTCTTAAATTATCTCTATTGGATCTATTTTCCATGTCAGTTATTTTTCAAAGGAGATATTTCATATTTTCCTCCATTTTTTATTTTGTTCTTTTGATTTGATTCACCTGATTCTTGATGTTACATAGAATCATTAGCTTCCACTTATTCAATTATAATTTTAAGGAAAGATTTTCTTCAGCAAGTTTTTGTACGTTCTTTTCTATTTGACCAATGTTACTTATAAAGTAGTTGTTTTCTTCAAAGGATTTTTTTCCCCATTTGCAAAGCCTATTTTTTAAGGAGCTGTTTTTTTTTTTTTCTGTCAGTTTGTGTGCTTTGTTTTTCAAGGTGTTGACTCTTTTTTTCATAATTTTCCTTTATAACTCTCATTTCTTTCCCCAATTTTTCTTCTACCTTTCTTACAATCCACTGGATCTCTGTCCTAGGTAGGATCATTAAAATTTATGGATAAATACACAAAAAAGTAATGTAAAGAATTAATTTTTCTTAAACCAAACAACTATCAGAAACAAGATTAGTCTATTTCACTTTTGAAAGATCTCTCAAACACACCCCATTCTTTGCCCTGACACTGCCACAACTTCATTACTTCATGTCTTTATTTTTGCAATAGCTTACTGCTAGGCTTTCCTGACTCGTGTCTTCCTACTCTAGTCCATTCTCTATTAAGCCACTAAAGTGATTTGTCATAATCACCTTCCTCCTCATTAACTTCCAGTTGTTCCTTATCTTTTACAGGGTCAAATACAAAATTCTTTTTTTTTTCATTCAGAGTCTTTGAAAAACTAGTCCCTTGATATATTTCCAGTCCTTACTTTTTTAACAAAACTCTTCTATCCAGTTACACTGCCTCCTGGCTATTCCAGGAACAAAACATATTTTTTCCCCAGGAATTTTCATTGACTGTACCCCATGACTGGAGTGCTTTCCTTCCTCCACTCTTTTGCCCTTGCTAACTTCCTTTAAACCCTAATTGAAACCCCATAATTTACTGGAAGTCTTCCCCAACCTCTCTTAATTCTAGTGCCTTCTTTTTGTTAATTATCTCTTATTTATCCTGTATATAGTATGTTTTGTTTATATGTGTTCATATGTTGTCTCCCCCATTAGATTGTAAGCTCCTTAAGGGCAGAGACTATTTTTACCTCTTTTGTATCCCCAGCATTCAGAACAATAATTGGAAAATAGTAAGTGTTCAATAAATAAATAATTATTAATTGATTAAAGCCTTTCTTGATTTCTCCATTCTGTGCCTCCTAGGACCCTCTCTCTGCAAATTAATTTGCATTTCACAATTCTGTAATAACCAACTTATGCTATATGTCTTTTAAATGCCCTTTCCTAGTAAAATACACATTCGTTTTAAGTATGAATACTTTATTTTTTTTTCCCTAGTCTGGAACAAAATGGGTATTTATGTTTGTTGATAGGTTGTTTTCATATTGTCAATGTTTTATCCAGTTATGTCCCATATTTAATTCTACCCACATTTAATTTTAGTATGACTTTTTAAAATATAACTATCTCCAATCTGTAAGGTTATAATTAACTAGTATATTGAGATCCTATGTCAGGAAGCAAATGCATTCCTATCCACAAAATTCTTCTGAACACATTTATAAATTAAATCCTTATGGGGAAATCCCTCCAAAAGTCACAGTGAGTCCTTTGTCAAGCCTCGGTCCTCTTAGAGAGACTAATGGAGAGGTCTTCTTACATTGAGGGACAAAGTTGAGAAAGGAGCATGCCTTTATAGTTACCCAGCACCCAAAGAGAGGCTTTGCACCAACAAAAAAGCAGATCCAGGATGCACATATGAGCATCCAGGACCCGAACAACAGCTCTACAAAGGGAACATTTGCCACCTGGCAACTTTTGTCACTGTTGAATTCACTTAGAGCTATTCAACTTTTGACACATTTTTTTTTTTCCCTCCAAACTCCTGAACTCTCAGTTGTCCATTAGCTCAAAATGGCAAAGATCAGTAGAGACCAGCCTTGTGATCTTCCCAAGATCTGTGATATGCACACTCAGAGTTACATATGTGCTGTTCCCACTATGCTGATCTCTTAGTTTGCCTCTCCAAAGACAATTTGATGCTGATCATAAAATAAAAAATAGAAAGCATTTGGACTGTTTTGATTGACTGTGCTTTGACAGATTTGAAAAAAATTAATCCTGGAATAAAAATAATCCTTGAATATGCTATCTGTTTCCCCTTTTTGTCAGTGGCCCTGCCAGCAGATAAATAGAACGAAATATAAAATCAGGCACAGTCCTATGGGCTATGATTGGAGTGGTATCAGATTGGGTGCTAGATACTATCTCCTCTTCCAATCACTTTTTATGGCACATGAAAACCCACTATTAATATTTTATTCTTTGTGAACATATTGGGATTGTAGGTTTTAAGAGTACATTATTAAAATACAAATATCCTAACAGGTTAAACGTTATAAATTCATGCTATCTTCTAAGTTTAATTGGCAAGCTATTTGGGGCAAGGGCCTAGTGGAATAGACCACTGGGTAGTCATATATCTGAGGTAGAAATAGGGACACAAGAAGATGACAAAGAAACACTTTCACTAGAAGCAGAAGGAACCAAAGATAAACTTGATCTACTTCAACATTTTCTTTATGTCTTTTGTTACATAAATGTTTTGAATGTCGTCATTTTGTAGTGCCTCTTCAAATCAGTTGATTAGTACTTATTTATTAGTATTATTCCATATGCCCATTTTTGTGCTACACACTGAAGATAAAAAAGGGCAAGGGGTCATTTCACTTAAGCAGCAATGAGGAGGGAGGATGATTTCTACTATCTCTTTTTATTTTTTTTTTTTTATTTTTAGTTTTCAGTATTCATTTCCACAAAATTTTGAGTTACAATTTTTTTGGTTCACGTCTTTCCCCTACGCCCCACCCCAAAATAGTGAGCCTACTACATATCCCTTCCCCCATTCTGTTCTCTCTTATATCCTCCACCTTCATTCCTCTAACTTTCTAGTAGGGCAAGATGGGTTTCTAAACCCCAGCAACTCTATATCTTATTTCCCAGTTGCATGTAAAAAACAAATTTTTAAACATTTGTTTTTAAAACTTTGGGTTTCAGTTTTTTTTTCCTTCTTCCCTCCTCACACACCCCCACTGGTAAGATAAGCTATTCAATATAGGTTGTATATGTGTAGTTACCTAAATCATTTCCATAGTTGTTATATTGTGCAAGACTAACTGTATTTTCCTCCATCCTATCACACCCCCCCACTGATTTTATTTTCTCCTTTGACCCTATCCCTTTTCAAAAATTTTTGCTTCTAACTACCTTTTCCCCCAATCTGCCCTCCCTTCCATCCCTCCCCCCACCTTCTTATCCTCTACCTCTTATTTTCTTGTAAGGTAAGATATCCAATTGAGTGTGTATGTTATTCGCTCCTTAGGCCAAATTCAATGAAAATCAGGTTGTCCCAATCCCTTTCATCTTCCTGCACTTCCACTCTGTTGTGACAGTTTTCTCTTTCCTCTTTTCTATGAGATAATTTACCCTAATCTATCACTTCATTTCTTCTTCTCAAAATAAATTCCTCTCTCACCTCTTAATTTTATTTTTTAGATATCATCCCTTCATATTCAACTCATCCTGTGCCCTCTGCCTAGGTATACATGAACATACAAATGCCTACACTCACATGTATATTTATATACACATACATCCTCCTATACATACATATATGTATGTGTGTGTGTATATGTAGATATATACATATATATATATATATTCCTTTCAACTAGCATATTGAGAAAAGTCTTAAGAGTTACAATTATCATTTTTCCATGTAAGAATGTAAATAAGTTAACTTTAGTAAGTTCCTTATGATTTCTTTTTCATGTTTACTGTTTCATGCTTCTCTTGCTTCTTGTATTTGAGAGTCTGATTTTCTGTTCAGCTCAGTTTTTTTCATGAGTAATGCTTGAAAGCTCTCTATTTTACTGAATGACCGTATTTTTCCCTGTAGCATTATATTCAGTTTTGCTGAGTAGGTGATTCTTGTTTTTAGTCCTAGCTCCTTTGACATAATGGAATATCATATTCCAAGCCCTTTGATGCCTTAATGTAGAAGCTGCTATATCTTGTGTTATCCTGATTGTGTTTCCACAATACTAAAATTGTTTCTCCTGACTGCTTGTGGTATTTTCTCCTTGACCTAGGACCTCTGGAATTTGACTAAAATATTCCTAGGAGTTTTCTTTTTGGGATCTTTTTCAAGAGGCATTTGGTGAATTCTTTCAATTTCTCTTTTGCCCTCTGGTTCTAGAATATTGGGGCAATTTTGCTTAATAATTTCTTGAAAGTTTGTGTCTAGGCTTTTTTTTTTGATCACGGCTTTCAGGTAGTCCAATAATTTTTAAATAATCTCTCCTAGATCTATTTTCCAGGTCAGTGATTTCTCCAATGACATATTTCCCATTGCCTTCTTTTATTTTTTCAATTGTTTGGATCTATTTTATGGTATCTTTATTTCTCATAAAGTCATTAGCTTCCAATTGCTCCAATATAATTTTGAAGGAGTTATTCTCTTCAGTGTGTTTCTGAAATTCCTTTCCCATTTGGCAAATTTGACTTTTTAAAGCATTCTTCTCCTCATTGGCTATTTGGGCCACTTTACCATTTGAGTTAGTCTATTTTTTAAGGTGTTATTTTCTTCATTGTATTTTTGGGTCCTCTTTAGCAGGCTGTTGACTTGCTTTTCATGATTTTCTTGCATCATTATCATTTCTCTCCCCAATTTTTCCTCCACTTCTCTTACTTGATTTTCAAAATCCTTCTTGAGCTCCTCCATAGCCTGACCAGTTCATATTTTTCTTGGAGGCTTTCAGTGCAGGAGTTCTGACTTTGACGTTTTCCTCCCACTCCATACCTTGATCCTTTTTGTCCCCCAAAAAGGATTCTGTCGTCTGTTTGTGCTTCCCCTGCTTGCTCATACTGGCAGCCAATTACTTGACTTTTGAGGTCTTTTCCATGGTAGAACTCTGCTTCCAGAAAGGAGAGAGCTTTGTCCCAAATCACTGGGTTTTTTGCAGGTGTTGGAGCTATTAAATGGGCAACCTCTTTACAGCCCCCACACACTCTGGCTCTTTGGTCACACACCCCAGGACCACCACTCAAGATGATGATCCAGATCCAAGCAGGTGAAAACAAGAGTGATTACCCTCTGAATGGTCGCTTCCTTCCTTGCCACCCTACAGTCTGCAGGCCAGGAGCTCTAAAGCAATCACATGGCAGCAACTGTAGCCACCATGCGTCCACCACTTTTAGCAGCTTCTTGCTCGGGAGGTAGCAGCCAGACTGTGCTCTTCTATCTCCCCCTGGACCAACAACATTCCACACTGACCTTTTACTTTGTCTTTGGCATTTATAGATTGAGAAGTCTGGAAACCGCTACAGCTGATGGTGATTTACTCCCATGAAGGCTGCTCCAGCTGCGGCTGTTCAGGCCATCCTGGGGCTAAAACCATGGCTCAAGTGGGATTGTGCTCAGCTTCCAGCGTGCTCTGATGGACCCTTACTGCCAGCGTGCAAGGCTTCCTTCAGTGTGAGATTTGTTTCTCTCTGTCACTTTGTTGTTTCTGTTGCTCTAAAGTTTGTTTAGAGTCATTTTTTTTACATGTATTGGAGGAGATGGAAGCCAGAGCAGCACGAAAATGCTATTTCTACTCTGCCATCTTGGCTCTGCCCATACAATCTCTATTTTAAAGCCATGCTTACTCTTTTTATTTTGTCACATTAATTTTTCTTTTTTATTTTGTGGTTATTCATTCGATTCATATTGTTATATCTACCATATATATTGTGTTCTTTACTCTGCTTACTTTGCTATGTAGCAGCTCATGCAGTTTTCTCATCTTTGGAACTTCAAACCAGCAAACAAACCCAACAATTCAGTTAAGCATCTTCCATAATCAAGGCAGTATGGTCAGTCCTGGGAGTAAGAACAAGATAATTGGCTTTTGAGCTAAGATGGATTCTCAGTAGTCACAGCATTTCAGTAAGAAGAGTGGATACTTAAAGATCTAGAGATCAAGTAAGCTTTTTAAAGAGGAGGAAACTGAGTCCCAGGCAATTTGAAATGAGCAGGAACTATTTGCAAGTAGGGATTCCTTTTTTCTTTGTACTGTTAGCTCCAGTGATTGAAACATACTAGTTGCATAGTATCATGCAAGTGCTCTTAGCACTGTATCTGGCAAATAGTAGGTGCTTAAATGATGCCTGTTGATTGACTGATTCCCTTCTAGGCCTAGCATCTTTCAAAAGGTATTGTAAGGCTCAATCAAGAAAAGGAGCAGAAAATGTTGGGTTAATGTCATCCAAGATGATGAGAAACCTTCACCATTGGCTTCTGCAGTGTGCTAATGCCATTGGAAAGATGGTCTCTTTTCCATTTTTTTTTATTTATTTAGTATTTTATTTTTCTCAGTTACTTGGATAAACCACTTTTAACATTTATTTTTAAAATTTTGATTTCCAAATTTCCTCCCTTCCTCATTAAGAAGACAGGCAATTTGATATAGGGTATTTATGTGTAGTTATGCAAATCATTTCCATAATAGTCCTGTTGTGAGAAAAATATAGATCAGGAAAAAAAAAAAAACCTCAAGAAAAATAAAGTAAAAATTAGATTTCAATCTGTATTCAAACGCTATCAGCTCTTTCTCTGGGTATGGATAGCATTTTTCATCATCTAAGTCCTTCAAAATTGTCTTAGATCAATGCATTACTGAAAATAGATAAGCCAGTCACAGCTTATCATCTTACAATATTAATGTTATACTGTACACAGTACACTTGACTTTGCATCAGCTCATGTAAGTCTTTCCAGGTTTTTCTGTGAGTATCCTACTCATCATTTTTTAGCACAATAGTATTCCACAATAATCATATGCCACAATTTTTTCAGACATTTGCCAGTTGATATTCAACCCCTTAATTTCCAGTTCATTCCACCAAAAAAGAACTGCTATAGACAGGTTTTTAAGTCCTTTTTCTTTTTTTTTTTTAAAATAAATCTCTTTTGGCATAAAGACCAAGTAGTAGTATTGATAGGTCAAAAGGTATGCATGATTTTATAGCCCTTTGGACATACTGAAAAATTGCTCTAGAGAATGGTTGAATCAGTTCACAAGTCCACTAACAGCATGTTAAAGTTGCATTTCTCCCACATCCCCTCCAACATTTGTCATTTTACTTTTCTGTCCTATTAGTCAGTCTAATAGGGATGAGATAGTACCTCATAATTATTTGAATTTGCATTGATGTAATCAATAGTGAGTTAGAATATTTTTATAAGACTACAAATAGCTTTGATCACTTCATCTGAAAAGTGTTCATATCTTTTGATCATTTGTCAATTTTGGAATGGCTCTTATTTTTATAAATTTGACTCAGTTCTTTATTTGCTTCAGAAGTGAGGCCTTTATCAGAGAAACTTGCTTCAAAACTTTTTCAGTTATTACTAACTGTACCCCCCTTCATCCTATTCCCTGTACTCTAATTTATTCTATATTCTCTTTCCCCTTGTGCTGGCCCTCCTCAAAAGTGTTTTGCTTCTGATTACACCTTTCCCTAATCTGCCTTCTGTTCTATCACCCTGTCTCTTCTCTTATCCTCTTCCCCTGCTACATTCCTGTGGGGTAAGAAAGATTTTTAAACCTAATTGAATGTGTATGTTATTCTCTCTTTGAGCCAGTTCTGTTGAGAGTAAAGTTCTCTTACTCTGTCTCACCTACCCCTTTTTCCTCTCCATTGTAAAAGATGCTTCTTGGATCTTTTATATGAGATAATTTACCCCATTCTACATCTTCTTTTCCCTTCTCCCAGCACATTCCTCTCTCATCTTTTTATTTTATTTTTAGATATCATCCCTTCATATTCAACTCACAGCTGTGCCATCTGTCTATCTATCTATCTATCTATCTATCTATCTATCTATCTATCATCTATCTATCATCTATCTATCTACTATCTATCTATATGTAAATACATAGATATAGTTATATAGCTATATATGTGTGTGTGTAACTTAACTACCCTAGTAATGAGAAAGTTCTTATAAGTTACAATTATTATCTTCCCATGTAGAAATATAAACAATTTAACCTTATAAGGTTCCTTATGATTTCTCTTTCCTGTTAACCTTTTTATGCTTCTCTTGACCCTTGTATTTGAAAGTCAAATTTTCTATTCAGCTCTGATTTTTTTTTCATCAAGAATGCTTATAGGTCCTGTATTTCACTGAATGTGTTCATTGAATATGATCATACTCAGTTTTATTGGGTAGGTGATTCTTGGTTGTAATCCTAGCTCCATTGCCATCTAGAATATCACATTCTAAAACTTGTAATCCTTTAATGTAGAAGCTGCTAAATCTTGCATTATCTTGACTCTGGTGCTATAATACTTGAATTGTTTATTCTTAGTGGCTTTCAATACTATCTCCTTGACCTGGGAACTCTGGAATTTGACCCTAATATTCCTGGGAGTTTTCACTTTGGAATTTTTTTTTTAGGAGATGATCAGTAGATTCTTTTGATTTCTATCTTACAATCTAGTTCTATAATATCAGGATAGTTTTCTCTGATAATTTCTTGAAAGATGATGTCTAAGTCTTTTTTTTTTCATAGTTTTCAGGTAGTCCAATAATTTTTAAAATATCTCTAATGGGTCTGTTTTCCTGGTCAGTTGCTTTTCTGATGTTCTTCTAAATTTTAAGTCTTTTAGTTTTGTTTGTTTGTTGTTATTATTTTTTCTTGACCTCTCATAAAGTCATTACCTTCCACTTGCACAATTCTATTTTTTAAGGAATTATTTTCTTTACTGAGATTTTGTATCTCTTTTTCTACTTGGACAGTTGTCTTTTTTAAGGGCTTCTCTTTAGTGAATTTTTGTATATCTTTTATTTTTTTTCCCATTTGTCCAATTCTGCTTTTCAGGGCATTCTTTTCTCCACTGGAATTTTTTTTTGCCTCTTTTACCATTTGGTTTATTCTGTTTCTTAAGGTGTTGTTTTCTTTACTTGAGTGTGTATGTGTGTGTGTGTGTGTGTGTGTGTACCTGATTTACCAAGATGATGACTCTTTCTTCAGATTTTTTTTTTTAATTTAACATGTGAAGAGAACTTGGAGATGATCTAGTCCAATCTCTCCTTTTTATTTTTTTTTCATTGACTTGTTTATTTACTTTTAGTCTGCAAGATTCTGTTCCACAATCGCTTGAGTTTCAAATTTTCTCCTCTCCCTTCCTCCTCCCCCTCATGGTGGTGTGCAGTTATGTATAGGATCTGCAAGTACTTTCACATTGTACAACAGTCTGGTTGTATGGAAGGATTGTAACCAATGAGTGAAGAATGGGAAAAAAAGAGAAAACCAAACATGAAAGAGAACAATAGCATGTATTGCTTCAGTCTCCATTTAAACTCTAGTCTTTCTAGATCTTTCTCTGAATGTAGATATCTCCTTCCATCCTGAGACTTGTAGAGTTGTCTTAAAGCTGTGTGTTGTTGAGAAGAATCCAGTTTATCAAGGTTGTTCATCACACATATGATGTGTCTGTGAATGTGTACAAATTTTTCCTGGTTCTGCTCTTCTCACATAGCA
>CM053591.1:100101241-100116191 GCA_028646515.1 Pseudochirops corinnae
GTTTTTTGTATTTGATTTGATCAAATTAATACTTTGATTAATTAATTAATTAGTATTAGAATTTAAAATTATCTTCTTTAATGTCACTAAAAGCATTCTGGTTACGATTCTTTTAGCAGACAGGGCAAGAGGGTTGATATATACCTTATCCTATTCATTCATGATTTTTTTTTTCTTTTCAGTCTAGTTTCTGTCCTTTGTTTCCATCATTTCCCTGAATAATTTACAATGATAAGTAAATATTGACTCCTTCGGGATAGTCATTCTTTAGTTGTCAGTAGCAGTGACCTATCTCTGAAATACCAGCAGAAATTTGAATGGCTCAGGAAATTGTTTAATCCTGAATTGTTGACAGTATGGGCTAAGTACATGTAGCCATCACTCATGGAGGGCCTTTTGCTTATACTGTTCAATTTTGGATTTTTCACAGGCTCCATCTGAAGGTAATTCACACATACTTGCTTAAATATTACAGATTCAATGGCATATACTTCTCCCTAAGTGTTAGCATTGTCCAGTGAAATGATTTCTGCTCATCAAATAAAAAAATTCTCAAAGGTTTCTATTCATTTGTCACATGATGATGATGAGGAAGACAATAAAAATGATAGCAGAATATGGGACATTAGCTTCTACCACTGTATATGACAGTTTAACCACATTGTACTCAATGGTAGCCCATCTGAAATTTCTCTTTAACAATACCAACACTTTACTTTGTATTTTACACCTGTCTTACCTAATTTAACATTTCATTGGCTTTGTAAAAATTTCCACTTATGTTTTCCTGTTTATTTACTTTTAGTTTACAAAATTCAGTTCCAGAATCCCTTGAGTTTCAAATTCCCCCCCACACTCCCATGGTAGCATGCAATCAAGCATAGGATCTACAAATACTTTCACAATGGACATTAGTCTGGTTGTATAGAAGGGTTGTAACCAATGGAGTGAACAATGGGAAAAAAGAAAGAGAATGAAACATGAAAAAAATGATAGCATGTATTGCTTCAGTCTCCATATAAACTCTGTTCTTTCTACATCTTTCTCTGAATGTAGATATCTCCTTCCATCCTGAAACTTGTAGAGTTGTTTTGCGCATTGCTGAGAAGAGTCCACTTTTTCAAAGTTGGTCATCATACATACAATGTGTCTGTGATTGTACAAATTTTTCCTGGTTCTGCCCTTCTCACTTAGCATCAGTTTGTATAAGCTTCTCCAGGTGAATGTGAAGACTGTCTCCTCCCCATTTCTTATACCACAATAGTATTCCATGACATTCATAGACCATAATTTGCTTAGCCATTCCCCAATTGATGGGCATCTCCGTAATTTCCAGTTTTTTGCCACCACAAAAAGAGAGCTGCAATAAATATTTTTTGTACATATGGGTATTCCTCCCACTTCTATGATCTCTTTGGGATACAACCCCAGCAGTGGTATTACTGGGGCAAAGGGTATACAATTATTTATAGCCCTTTGGGCATAGTTCCAGATTGCTCTCCAGAATGTTGTATCAGTTCACAGCTCCACCAACAATGCATTACTGTTCCAATTTTTCCACATCTTCACCAGCATTTGTCATTTTCCTGTTTTGTCATCTTAGCAAATCTGGTGAGATGTGGTATCATAAAGTTGTTTTGATTTTCATTTCTCAAATAAAGAGTGATTTAGAGCATTTTTTCATATACTTATAGATATCTTTAATTTCTGTCTCTGAAAATTACCTGTTCATATCCTTTGACCATTTATCAATTGGGGAATGACTTATATTCTTATAGATTTTACTTAATTCCCTGTATATTTTAGAAAGGAGGCATTTATCAGAGACACTGGTTGTAAAAATTCTTTCCCAATTTCCCACTTCCCTCTTGGTTACTTTGGCTTTGTTTGTACAGAAACTTTTCAATTTAATGGAATCAAGATTATTCATTTTGCATTTTATAATGCTCTCCAACTCTTCTTTGTTCATAAAGTCTTCCTTACTTCATAAATTTGACAGGTAAAGTATTCCTTGCTTCCCCAGATTACTTACAGTATCAGCCTTTCTACCTAGATTGTGTAAACATTTAGACTTCAATTTGGTGTATGGTGTTAGATGATGGTCCATGCCCAGTTTCTGCCATATTATATTCCAATTTTCAAAGAAGTTTTTGTCAAATAGTGAGTTCTTATCCCCAAAATTGCGGTCTTTGAGCTTATCAAACTGTATATTATTATAATTGTCGACTACTGAGTCTTTTGTACCCAACCAATTCCATTGATCCACTACTCTATTCTTTAGCCAATACCAAACAGTTTTGATAACTGCTGCTTTATAATAGAGATTAAAATCTGGTAGGGCTAGGCCATCTTCCCCAGCATTTCTTTTCATTAATTGCCTTGATATTCTGGACATTTTTGCTCTTCCAAATGAAATTTTGTCACTATTTTTTCTAGTTCTATAAAGTAATTTTTTGGTAGATTGATTGGTGTGGCACTAAATATGTAATTTAATTTAGGTAAATTTTTTTTCATTTTTATTATATTAGCTTGACCCAGGCACGAACAAGGGTTGGTTTTCCAATTAGTGAGATATGATTTTATTTGTGTGAAAAGTGTTTTATAGTTATGTTCATAAAGGTACTGGGTTTGTTTTGGCAGGGAGATTCCCAAATATTTTATAATGTCTACAGTAACTTTAAATGTGGTTTCTCTTACTATCTCTTGCTGTTGGACTTTGATGGAAATATTTTGGAATGCTGAAGATTTCTGTGGGTCTATTTTATATCCTGAAACTTTGCTAAATTTATTTGTTGTCTCAAGAAGTGTTTTGCTTGATATTCTAGGATTCTCCAAGTATATCATCATATCATCTGCAAAAAGTTGTAGCTTAGTTTCTTCTTTGCCTAATTTGATTCCTTTGATTTCTTTTTCTTCTCTAATTGCTACTGCTAACATTTCTAATACCAGATTGAATAAGAGGGGTGATAGTGGACATCCTTGTTTCACCCCTGATCTTACTGGAAATGCTTCTAGTTTATCCCCATTACATATAATACTTGCTGATGGTTTTAAGTAGATGCTACCTATTATTCTAAGGAAAATTCCATTTACTCTTATACTTTCTAGTGTTTTTAATAGGAAGGGATGTTGTATTTTGTCAAAAGCTTTTTCTGCATCTATTGAAATAACCATATGGTTTCTGCTAGTGTTATTGTTGATATGATTAGTGATGACGATGGTTTTCCTAGTAATGAACCATCCTTGCATTACTGGAAGAAGTCCAACCTGATCAAAATGTATTATTCTTGTGATAAGTTGCTGTATTCTTTTTGCTAATATTTTATTTAAAATTTTTGCATCCATATTGATGAAGAAAATTGGTCTATAATTTTCTTTCTCTGGTCTCTCCCTGATTTAGGTATCAGTACCATATGTGTGTCATAAAAAGAATTTGGTAGGACTCCTTCCTCACCAATTTTCCCAAATAGTTTGTAGAGTTCTGAACAATTGATCTTTAAATGTTTGATAGAATTCACTAGTAAATCCATCTGGCCCTGGGGATTTTTTCCTAGGGAGTTCTCTGAGATCTTATTCAATTTCTTTTTCTGAGTGAGATGGGGTTATTTAAGTAATTTACTTCATCTTCAGTTAAGCTGGGCAACTTATATTTTTGTAAATATTCATCTGTGTTGCCTTCTGAATTTGGTTGTTCTTGCTCACTATAAAAGTGATGGTTGTAGCCTTCACAGTTTCCTTCTTGCCCATTGTGATTACCTATGTCCTGGATTTTTAAAGTGCCTATCTGTTTCTGGGGTGCAGAGGTATTGAGCTTCTCAAGCTGGGAGGTGGGGGTTTGTTTGTTCACTTCATGAGCTGTAGCAACTGAGTGTGTTGACTGAGGCCAAGGCCAGGACTCTCAATTTTTCCTCTGATTTAAACTGAGGCTTATAGAGTAACCTATGGGGGTGGGGTAGTCTGGCTCCTTCAGGTTTCAAACTCTGTGTCTCTGGGCTACAGCCCCTGCAGGCTCAGTATCAGGAGGCCAGCAGCAGGGCAGGGCTGCAGTTTGCTGATTGGCCAGGTGGTGCTAAAGCACACCTGGGATTTTGTTGTTTGGGCTTGCTGGCTCCACCCTCCTGGACTAAGACTCCGTACTGTCTCACTTCCCCTTTCCTCAGTGACACCCAAGGCTGAGGCTGTTTCCACTAATTCAGGATTTTACTCTGGGTGGGGCATTTAACTCTGGACTTTTCTGGGTCAGGGAGGTGGGATCAGAGCAACTAGGTTTTACTCCTCCTTCTTAACTCCTGGAAGTTCAGGTATGTAATTTTTAAACATTCAGGCTGCGGGCTGGTAGCCCAAGGAGATGATGCTGACCCTGCTGCAGGCCCTGCATTTTCTTTTACCCAGCTCTGCTGATCACCCATCCTGTGGTGAGATGGCTACAAATCGCCCTTGGAGGGAGTGACTCTGCTGGCTGGCTGGGGCTTCTTCTCAGTCTGCCATACTCTGCTCTCAGATCTGTGCTGGTGCAGCTCCTCTGTGCTCCCTGTTCTCCCTGTCCAAACCTGAATAGGTACTTTCCTGGGCTGGGAATCTGCCATGTTCTGTCTCCCAATGGGTTCTTTCATTCTTAAATCCATTCAAATTCACTTTTTAGCTTTTAGCCACAGAATTCTTGGGAGGAGCCCGGAAAAACTATTGCTTCCTTTCCGCCATCTTAGCTCCACAACCACATACTTTTCAACAAAGTGCCCACATTGTTTTAAACAAAAGATATCATTCAGTAAGTTCTCTACTCAGTCATCCTTAAGGAGCAAGCCTCCTTAAGGACACCAAGTAAAAAGGTCAAAGTTCTCCACTCCTAGGTCACATTGAGAGAGAGAGAGAGAGAAAGAGAGAGAGAGAGAGAGAAGAGAAAGAGAAACAGAGGGAGAGAGAGGGGGACAGAGATGTAGTTCACATATACACTTAAATATTCATAGCAGCATTTTTAATAGCAAAGAACTAAGAATAAAGTGGATATCCATCAATTAGAGAATAGTTACATAAATTGCAGTATATGATGAATAAGAAAAGCATGGAAAGATGTATAAACTGAAGCAGAATGAAGTGAGTGGAGCCAGGAAAACAATATAAACTGTTAAAAACCAATCAACAGACATTTATTAAATGTCTTCTATGTGAAGGCACTGTGCTAAGCTGTAGTTTAGCAAAAGGAGGTAAAAGACAGTCCCTCCCCTCAAGAAGATTATAATCTTAAGAAGTACATAATGTGCAAACAAATATATACAATGCAAACTACGTAAAGGAAAAACAGGAAATAATTGAGAAGGAAAGAGCAGGAATTAAAAGGATAAAAAACCCAACTTAAACTAGCAGAGGAGGAAGAACATTCCAGGCATTGAGGACAGTCAGAGAAAATACCTGTTGCCTAGAGATGGAAGGTTTTATTCATGGAACAGTCAGGAGGCCAGTGTCACTGGACCTATTAGGGTATAAGAAGACTTGAAAGGTAGGAAGCTTCTGGGCTGGGATGGGCTTTGAATGCAAAATGGACATTTTGTATTTCTTTCTGGAGGCAATAGGAAGCCACTGGAGTATATTGAATAACGGAATGAAATGATCCACAATCATTTTAGTGTTGAACTTTAGTGGTTAAATGGGCAATGAATTGGAGAGGGGAGAGACAAAAGGCAGGTAAACCCACCAGTAGGTTGTTGCAGTATTCCAGGCAGGAGGTGACGAAGGCCTACACTTACATGGTGGTAATATCAGAGGACAGATGTTTGAGAAATGTTACAAAGGTAAAATGGCAGGACTTGGCAACAACTTTGATATGGTGGTGAGAAACAGTAAGGAATCAAGGATGATTCCTAAGATATGAGCACGAGAGATGATGAGAACTGTGTTAGCCTCACTAAAACAATGTCATTGGATATTGGCAACAAGAGGAGGGGACAGATGGGGAAATGCAGGTGATCTATAAACACAAATATAAATAAAAAGTTCATTTTAAAAATTATTTTGAACAAGTTCTTTATTAGTAGTCAACACTGTAAAATATTTTTAGAGAGGTGTCTGGACCACTAAAAATTTAAATAATTAGGCCACACACATAAAACTAATATTTGACTGAAGCAGAGTCTGACCCTCACTGCCACCTCTCTATCCACTCCTAACTCTTTACTCACTACCCTGTCTTGCCTCTTTCATATTTGATGAGGATGGGTAAAAATAAGAAATGTGGAAACTCCAAAGGCTTAGCACAAAATTTACCTCCTTTAAATAAAATGCTCACAACCATGTATAACTTGATCCATTGTGTGTATACTATGAGGAGAAAATGATTTCTTTTTACAGAATCCTTTATGAAGTGCCACTTGATTTATCAGTTGCTTCTTTTAGGTGATAATATAGATGGTGAAGATAGTTTTCACTATTAGTTTTTTTCTAAATTTTCCCTGTCTCCATGTAATTTCATATTATTATTGCATTTTGCTGTTAAATTGAACCATCCCTTTTTCTCTTTTGTCCTTCCTTTAGGAGCAGCGATTCTTATAAATCTGGAGTCATGCTGGCATCTGTTAAAAGGACACATTGGCTCAGTGTTTTGGTGGATGAAAACTATGACAAGGACATTGGTGTTCCTTATGAAGTTGCATACTGTGCATTATCCTTGCATCTTGATGTTTTCTTCTCCTTTGGATTAAAGGCATTTGAGTACTTTGTTGATTTGAAATATCCTTTTCTTGTCATATAACTTACAGGACTTCGGTATTGCCTTTGTTCAGCCAACTTCAAACTTGCATAGATGTGAGATGAGCTCAGGTACCATAACGACTAATTTTAACAATGAACCCTGGGTGGGTTAAATATAGGAAGCAGCAGGCCATCAGATATAATCAGTAGCACTGGGTACAGTATCAACATGGAAAATAGCTAACAGATAAGGTTATTATAAGCATCACAGCTTGAAGGAGAGAAAAAAAAATAAAAGGATGTAATGTTTTGACTGATGGTGCTTCTTTTGAAAATGCCTATAGAGTGAACTAAATTAGTTGAGACTTTGTATCTCTGGTTATGCCTGTAAAGAGCTTTAGAGTTTATCATGAATAACAACATATATGATATGATGTGATGTGAAATATAACATCATATGACATGATACGACTTGGTGTATAATACAATATTCAGAGCAACTAGTAGGAAGCATTTAGTTTTAACAACTTGCTTGAAGGCACTGAGAGGTTAAATTAATTGCCTATTGCTATGTAGTCAGTGTTCATGAAGAATAGAACTAGTATCTAAGTATTCCTGACCACAAAGCTGGCTCTTCCTCCCAATACCATACCTACTACTTTTTAATTTGTGTGAGCATTCATGTATATATTTTCTATACATGTACAAACACACACAACTTTTTAAGGATTTAAGTTATTCTCTCCATAAGACGAATTAACAAAG
The DNA here is from genome assembly GCA_028646515.1 of Pseudochirops corinnae. NCBI lineage: Eukaryota > Metazoa > Chordata > Mammalia > Diprotodontia > Pseudocheiridae > Pseudochirops > Pseudochirops corinnae. The sequence continues at coordinate 100,108,691 of CM053591.1, forward strand.
ACAAATGGAAATTTTAATAATCTCTACCTAGTACTGCATCTAGTCAGTTACCTTTGTGTAGCATATGATAATCCCTTATTTCCTCAAAGGCACATCTCAAGTGCCATTTTATACACCAAATCTTTCCTGATACCCTAAATTACTTGTTCCTTTCCCTCAAAACAACTCTATATCCATGTTTGGGGCATACCAATATATATGCATGTGTTGTTTGCCCTATATAGATAGATTTGGTTTTTTAGTGCTTAGTGCAGTAACTCTTACATAGTAAGTTTTTTTTTTTTTAAATAAATTCTTGCTTTCTTAAAGGTTGTCATCATATTTAAAATGTTCTCTAGGGATGCTCCACTGGGAATTTCTCATCTTTTCCACTAAACTAGTGGATCTTAACTTAAAAAAAAAAAATTGTCATGGATTCCTTTGATAATCTAACAAAGCCTATGAATTTCCAATGTTTTCAAATGAATAGAATAAAATTACTTTATTCGGTTTTGGAACATTTATAAAAAAGGGATCTAGTCCTTTTAAGAAATTAGTTCGAAAATATCACTAAGTTCACTAGGAAACGTCTGTGTGTGGCCAGTGGACATCAGCCAGATATGTTGAATTAAATTGTATACTTGCATTTTGAAAAATATATTTCAGAGCCATTTAGTTAAGATCTAGCTAACAGGTATTTGAAACCCTGGTTAGAATGATAAAGACTAATTAAGGATCTACTTCATGTTCACAGAATATAGGGAAATATTGGGGGGTGGGGGACAGTACTTTCCTGCTGAAGTCACAGGACACTGCACAAAAAGGATGTTAAGTTAATATTTTTTATGATTGGATTATAAATAGGAGTAGCTGAGAAATATGGGGTCAGGAATTATGAAAATGCTGGTGTTAGATTTGAGTTGAAAAGAAAGATAAGAATGTTCTTCTAGGTATACAATAAAGTAAATATTTAGGTAAGAAAAATTGTAACAGTAATGACAAACACTTAATTTGTTCTTCATAGCCCACATATTCATTAGTTCTTTCTCAAACTAGGGTGGATTATTTCTAAAGTTTAGATATTAGGAGTCAATTGATTCATGTGCTGTTTCTCAATAATTATATACAGGGTGGCCAAAAGGCATTAGTGTCATTTTAAGCTGAAGAACTTTAAGTTACTGTGAGTTTTATATGTGTGTTTAAAAAAAAGAAAATGAACTCTCTGTTACAACCTTGATATAACCTTGTTATAACTTTCATTTTCCATGGCTAAAGAGAGTCATTGATGTCACTGTCTACTTAGTTGTAATATCTTGAAAGTGTTGGCAGAGCGTTAAAGATAATTTAATTTACTTCTGCAGACCTAGTCTTACCTGCTTTCCCTGTTCTAGTGATAGAAACATCATACTGTTGCTTACAAGAACATTTTACTGGAAGGAAGTAGAGAGAGAAACCCATAGCAATAAAAATCTGAGGTTGTTACTTTAGACACTTGGAGAAAGTAATATTTCTGGCCAGCAGCTTTGCAGAAAACCCCTAAAATCATAGTATACCTAATCTCAGCTGACTCTTAAAGTCAGGTCTCCACCTTTTTACTGGGTCACGGGTTACAACTCGACAAAATATCTGGAAGGCAATTTAAAGTTTTTCCCCAAGGTATTTTCATGTGTTCTTGATATATTTTGTTGTTGTTCTGTCATTTCAATTGTGTCTGCTTCTTCATGACCCCATTGGAGGTTTTCTTCCCAAAGATAATGTAGTGGTTAGCCTAGCTAACTCTGTCCGAGTCTAGATTTGAAAATAAACCCTGGCACTCTATCCACTACACCACCTATTTGTCTTGTTCTTGATGTACACATGTACTATATAGCAATTCTGGACTAATTTGCAGATGTCCCTACCACATCACAGTTTTGATATATTGCTACTTGGCAAAAGAAATTAAAAGGAAATTTTTGAGAAGTTCTGTGGAAGCAGCAGATAATAGGTGGCCAGCACTCATCACAGAAAAAAAATTTTAGAAATTCAGAAATTAATAAAATTTATGTATACTATTGTATAGTAACAATATATTTCATCATTTAATTCCATAAATATACACAATTTTTTCTTCTCTGGTACAAAGGAAGAACAAAAAAATTGTATATGGACTTTCCAGATTGTAGGTATGCCATGCCCCTAAGTACCAGACTTATTAATTTTATTTTAGGTTAGAAAATATTTTCTATACAGTTACATGGCAATGGGTGTTGGGATAAGAAGACAAGAAACAGTTCCTACCCTCAAAGAGCTTATGTATTTTTTGAAGATAATAGTATTTATACAGATATGTAAATACCAAGAAATTTTAGGAGAGAGGAGACATTGAGAACTTGAAGGATCAATGAAGAAGTAGCACCTGATCTACTTCTTGAGGAATGATAGGATATTTTACAGACAGATTAGAAAAGAACATATGCCAGGTGTCACTGTGCTGACTTGAAAAATATATGAATGACATTTTAAAGTTTAATCTGCATTAATATAATTTTCTCCATCACTTACTTTAATAGCATTTTATTTTTTTGAATTACATATGAAGATAATTTTGTTATTTTTTAAATTGATTTGCAAATTTTCTCATTCCTTCTGTCATCCTCTCCCTAAGATGGTAATTTGATATAGGTTATGAATATGTAATCGTGTAAAGCATATTTCTGTATTAGTCATGTTTTAAAAGAAGAAATAGGCCAAAAGAAAAGAACCATAAAGGAAATAAAGTGGAGATAGTATGCTTTGATCTACATTCATACTTCATCAGTCCTTTCTCTGGATGTGGATAATATTTTCAATCATGAGACCTCTGAAATCATCTTGGATCATTATATTGCTGAGAAGAGTTAAGTTATTCATAGCAGATCATAGTACAATGTTGTTGATACTGTATGCTATGTTCTCCTGGTTCTATTTACTTCACTTTGCAACAGTTCTCCATCACTTTCTTAAGTCTAACTATTTAACAAAATGATTAATTAAACCCAGAATTATAACATTTCCTGATTTGCAAGGTGTAAATGCTCATACTGAAAATATAACATTCAGCTCTGAGTTCTCTCTAGGGTGCCTCTTATTCTAAGTACGCGTGAGGTGGGGGGGGGAAGGGGGGGCGGGTGCTGTAATAACCCATTCCTGATGAGCTTAGGGCTTCAGAACTACCAGCCCTCTTCTCTCATCTAATCTGTGTTAGTTCTTCCTTTCACACCTGATTTGTAGAAGATAATTACTCTTTCTACTGTTTCCTAAATGGTTTTACTTTTTAGAATCACATCATACTCAGGTCTCACCCAATATTTCTTTCAAATTACCCAGTATAACCATCTTAGACATACATTGTACATTTCTTCACATAAAAAGGTAAAAATCTGCTTTTATTGAGTTCTTTTAAATTAGTTTTTGATGTGTGTCTTATATTTCTTTTGGACCTTGTATGTAAAATTTTCTATTAAGTTCAGTCTTCCTCTCTTCCTCCCTTCCTTCCTTCCTTCCTTCCTTCCTTCCTTCCTTCCTTCTTTCCTTCCTTCCTTCCTTCCTTCCTTCCTTCCTTCCTTCCTTCCTTCCTTCCTTCCTTCCTTCCTTCCTTCCTTCCTTCCTTCCTTCCTTCCTTCCTTCCTTCCTTTTTCTTGATAACAAAATCCTGAAAGTGTGACAATTCATTGAATATCTTTTTTTTTTTTTCCTCTTCAGGATTATGCTTAACTTTGCTGGGTATGATATTTTCGGTTACAGCCCTGGTTCTTTTGATCTTTGATATGCAGTATGATTCTAATTGTGCCTCCACCATATTTGAATGTTCTTGTTGTTGTTGTTTACATAATCGTTTCTCCTTGAGTTGCAGGTTTCAGAGTTTAACTATGATATTCCTGTAGGTTTACCTCATAGGATCACTTGGTGGTGATCAGTGTATTTTTTCTATTTCTACTTTGCCTTCTTAACCCTCAGGTTAATTTTGTTTAATTATTTCTTGTACTATTGTATCAAGATTCTTTTTTTTGTTTGTTTGTTTTATTGTAGTCTTCAGATTATCTGTGACTTTCAACATTTCATTCTTCCCAGGGTCACACAATTACTAAATGTCCAATTCCTGATTTCAACTCAGTAAGATTGGTCTTCCTGACTCCAGATCCAGCACTTTATCCACTGTGCAACTTAGCTGTCTCAAAAGATATTATATAACCTGACTATATGTCTGATATATTATTAACCCCCATTTATAGATGTTGCAACTAAAACTCAAAGGTATATCTAAAGTGATAATAATCACTCAAATGACATTAATCAATAACCTACTAGGTACTGTGTATACAATAAAAGATAAAAATAAAACAGTTTCTCTTCTCAAAGAGTTAACTTAAAATATGAAGGGAAGACATAGATAGATAAGAATATACATAATGAAAAATGCAAAAGGTTATTTTGAGATAAAGTGCTCTAGAAAACAGGAAAATAAGAAAGGCATCCTCTAGAAAATAGAGCTTGATCTGAGTCTTCGAGGAAATAACAGACTCTATGAGGAACAGAGGAGGAAGGGATGCATTACAGGTAGAGAGGATAGCCAATAGAAAGGCAGAGAGAGAGGACACATTGTGTCATGTATGAAGACACAGGAAAGGGACGAAGCCAAGGTGGCAGAGTAGAAGCACAAACTGGGTGTGAGCTGCCACTCCAGTCACTTCCAATACATGTAAAAACTGACTCTGAACAAACTTTAAAGCTACAGAACCAACAAAGTGAAAGAAAGAAACAAATCTCCTGATGAAGGCAGCCTGGCAGGCATACAGGAAAGGTCTATTGCAGCATGCTGGGAGCTGAGTACAGTCCTCCTTAAGCCAAGCCACTATTCCAGCCCCAGAGCGGCCACGGCCAGCTGTGGCCAGAGCAGACTTCATGAGAGTGAATAACCCACCGTTTTGGTGGTTTCCAGACTTCTAAACCCATAAAACACCAATGACAAAGTAAAAGGTCAGCGTGGAACTCTGTTGGAATAGGGTGGGGATGGAAGAGTGAGGTCCGACACCTGCTCCCGGGGGTGAGGAGCTGTGGAGGAGCTGCTGCATGACTGCTTCAGGAGCTCTTGGCCTGCAGATTGTATGCGGACCAAGTGAGCATCCTGAGGGTAACTGCTATTGCTTTAAAATTCTTGGATTTTGATTGTGGTCTTGGGTGGCAGTCCTGGGGTATGTGGCCAGTGAGCCAGAGCTTGCGGGGGCTGTATAGAGGGCACCCTCCTAATAGCTCTGGCAGCTGTGAAAACTCCAGAAATTTGGGTCAAAGCTCTCTCCATTCTGGCAGCAGAGTTCTACTGTGGCAAAGATCTCAAAAGTCAAGTAACTGGCCAGCAATAAGAGCAAGCAGAGGAAGCACAAGCAGACATAGAATCCTTTCTTAGGGAAAAAAGGATCAAGGTTGGAGCAGGAGGAGGACAACAATGTCATAACTCCTGAATCAAAAGCCTCCAATAAAAATATGAATTGGACATAGGCCATGGAGGAACTCAAGAAGGTTTTTAAAATCAACTAGGAGAAGTGGAGGAAAAATTGGGAAGAAAAATGAGAATGATGTAAGAAAATCATAAAAAGCAAGTCAATAATAAATGCACTGAAGAAAATAACACATTAAATAAAAGACTAACACAAATGGCAAAAGAGGCCCAAAATGCCAGTGAGAAGAAGAATGCCTTAAAAAAAGCCAAATTTTCCAGATGGAAAAGAATTTCAAAAACTTACTGAAGAGAATAACTCCTACAAAATTAGATTGGAGCAACTGGAAGCTAATATCTTTATGAAAAATAAAGATACTATAAAACAGATTCAAACAATTGAAAAAAAAAAAAGAAGGCAATATGAAATATTTCATTGGAAAAACCACTGACCTGGAAAATAGATCTGGGAGAGATCATTTAAAATTATTGGGCTACCTGAAATCCATGATAAAAAAAAAGAGTCTAGACACTATCTTTCAAGAAATTATCAAGCAAAATTGCCACAATATTCTAGAACCAGAGGGCCAAATATAAACTGAAAGAATTCACTGACCACCTTTTGAAAAAGATCCCCAAAAGAAAACGCCTAAGAATATTATAGCCAAATTCCAGAGGTCCGAGGTCAAGGAGAAAGTAATACAAGCAGTCAGGAAGAAACAATTTTAGTATTGTGGAAACACAATAAGGATAATACAAGACCTAGTAGCTTCTATTTAAGGAATCAAAAGGCTTGGAATATGATATTCCAGAGGTCAAACAAGCTAGGACTATAACCAAGAATCACAGAATCACCTACTCAGCAAAACTGAGTATAATTTTTCAGGAAGAAATATGGTCATTCAATGGAATAGAGGATTTTCAAGCATTCTTGATGAAAAAAAATAGAGCTAAATAGAAAATTTGACTTTCAAATATAAGACGCAAGAGTAAGTATGAGAAGGTAAACATGAAAAAGTAATCATAAGGAATTAATTAAAGTTGAAATATTTACATTCCTACATGGAAAAAAGAGACAATTGTAACTCATAAGACTTTTCTCAGTATGAGGATAGTTGAAGGGAATATATATGTATGTATCTGTGTGTATGTACACATACATACATATATGTATATGAGTGTGTACGTGTGTATGTAAATGCATATGTGAATGTGGGCATATGTATGTTCATGTATACACAGAGAGCATAGAATGAGTTGAATATGAAGGGATGATATCTAAAAAATAAAATAAAGACGTGAGAAAGGTATTTATTGGGAGAAGGAGAAAGGGAGAGAGAGAATAGGGTGAATTATCTCATATAAAAGAGGCAAGAGAAAACTGTTACAATGGAGGGCAAGAGGAAGATGGTGAAAGGGAATAGGACAACTTTATTCTCATTGAATTTGGCCTACGGAGGGATAACATACACATTCAATTGGGTATCTTACCCTAAGAAAATAGTGGGATAGTAGATAAGAGGGGGGATGGTAGAAGGGAGAGCTGATTGGGGGAAAGGGTAGTTAGAAGCAAACATTTTTGAAAAGGGATAGGGTCAAAGGAGAAAATAGAATAAATGGGGGGGGATGGGATGGAGGGAAATATAGTTAGTGTCTCACAATATAACTGCTATGGAAATGATTTGGGTATCTACACATATACAAGCTATTCTGAATTGATTATCTTCCCAATAATATCTGGATATGAAACACAGCCAGATTTTCTGCTCTGGCAAAGGTTAGTAAATTTGGAGCCATAATGGATTTTAAGAACCACTGATTCTAACCACTTAATTTCAAACTTAAGGAAACTGAATACATAGAGGCTGTTACTTTCTCATATTCTAATAGCAGGTCATTTTCTGATGTGCAATTTAAACCTGTGTTGTGAAGTTCAAGATCAGTGACTATCCACTGTGTCACTTAGATACTGCTTTTTCTGTTTTACTAAGTAATATATGTGAGTACATGAATATGTATATATATGTGTATGTATGTGTATAAGTACACATAGGTATGTGTATATAT
>CM053591.1:100116691-100133204 GCA_028646515.1 Pseudochirops corinnae
GGGAGGAGAATTCTCTAGCACATTAATATCATAGGTGAAAAGGAAAGACTAAAACAAAAAAATATTAATAACAAAACCAGTTAGTATTTGAAGAAGAATACTGCAACAGGAAATAAACAATTTGAAAAGCATGATAAATTAGAAGGGGAAAGCATGAATGGGATCTGCAAGAGTGGAGTAGCATGAAATTAAAATGATAAAACACACCTGTGAATCTAAAGTTCATTAAAGATTGAGACAGAAAAAAAATTAAAAATAAATTTATAGAACAAAATGCAAATATAGCATTTTAAACCATAAATAAAATTGGATTCAAATTTCTAATAAAAAGGAAAAAGGAAAAATGCATGGATAAGTAAAACAATATCCAAGGGCAAAGCCAAGATGGTAGATTCAAAGCAGGAACTTGCTTGAGCTCCTGCTCCAACCACTTCCAATACCTATAAAATATAACTCTAAACAAATTTTAGAGTTACAGAACCCACAAAGTAACAGAGAGAAAAAAAAAAAAACCTCCTTCTGAAGGAAGCCTGGTAGTCCAACAGGAAGGGTCTATCACACTGAGCTGAGTTGAGCACAATCCCATGTGAGCCATGCAGGCCCAGATTAGTTGCACAGAACAGCCAAAGCAGACTTCAAGAGAGTAAATTACTGGCAGCTGTGGTGGTTTCCATACTTGTAAATAAACCCCAAAGAGAAAGTAAAAGCAATGGGGAGTTCTGTTGATCCTGGGTGAGAGAAGAGTACAGTCTGAACCCTGCCCTTAGTGGAGGGGAAGGTGGCTGCAACTGCTTTCACTGCTGCTGCTTCCAGGTGAGGCCTACAGATTGCAGGGGGACCAAGTGACTGTCAAGAAGGAATTTGCAGGAATAAGTCTTCTGGCACTGAGGCAGGATTCTCTTGCTTTGCCCTGCTTGGATTTGGGTCACATTCTTGGGGGGTGGGGGTAGTCCTGGGGTGAGGAGTGCTGCTGTGGCAGAGTTTGTTGAGGCTGTGGAGAGAAAGTCCTGCTCACAGTTCTGAGGCAGTGCCTGGAAAAAACAAAAACAAAAACTCTGACAAAAGCGGTGCAAAACCCCAGGAATTTGGGACACAGCACTCTCCACTCTGCACGCAGAGTTCTACTCTGGCAAATAGCTCAAAAGTCAAGTAATTGGCTGGCAAGATGAACAAACAGAGAAAGCATAATCAGACTACAGAATCCTTTTTTGTGGGACAAAGAGGATCAAAACATAGAACCAGAAGAAGACATCAAAGTCAAAACTCCTGCATCAAAAGACTCCCCCACAAAAAATATGAATAGGTCAGAGGCCATGGAGGAGCTCAAGAAGGATTTTGAAAATCACATAAGGGAAGTAGAGGAAAAATTTGGAAGAGAAATGAGAATGATGCAAGAAAATCATGAAAAATGAGTCAACAGCCTGAGTGAAGAAAATAACACCTTAAAAACAGTCTAATTCAAATGGCAAAAGAAGTCCAAAAGGCCTATGAGGGAAAGAATGCTTTAAAAATTAGCACTGACCAGATGGAAAAAGAATTTCACAAACTCACTGAAGAGAATAATTGCTTCAAAATTAGATTGGAGCAAATGGGACTTAATGATATGGGAAATCAAGATACTATAAAACAGATCGAAACAACTGAAAAAATAAGAGGTAATGTGAAATATCTGATTGAAAAAACCACCAACCTGGAAAATAGATCTCAGAGGGATCATTTAAAAATTATTGAACTACCTGAAAGCCATGATCAAAAAAAGAGCCTCAACAACATCTTTCAAGAAATTCTCAAGGAAAATTGCCCTGATATTCTAGAACCAGAGGGCAAAATAGAAATTGAAAGAATTCACTGATCACCTTTTGAAAAAAGGTCCCAAAAAGAAAACTCCTAGGAATATTATTGCCAAATTCCAGAGTTCTCAGGTCAAGGAGAAAATATTACAAGCAGTCAGAAAGAAACAATTTGAGAATGGTGGAAACACAATCAGGATAACACAAGATCAAGTAGCTTCTACATTAAAGAATCAAAGTACTTGGAATATGATATTCTGGAGGTCAAAGGAGCTAGGATTCAAACCAAGAATCACCAACCCAGCAAAACTGAGTATAATACTTCAAGGGAAAATATGGACATTCAATGAAATAGAGAACTTTCAAGCATTCTTGATGAAAAGACCAGAGCTGAATAGAAAATTTGACTTTCAAATACAAGAAGAAAGAGAAGCACAAGAAGGTAAACAAGAAAAAGAAATCACAATGAACTTATTAAAGACAAATTATTTACATTCCTACATGGAAAAAAGATAATTGTATCTCATGAGACTTTTCTCAGTATGAGGATAGTTGAAGGGAATATATATGTATATATTTGTATACATACAGATATATGTATGCATAGGAGGGTATATATGTGTATATATGTATGTGGGTGTATGTATGTGTGTATACGTGTATGTGTATACTTAGACAAAGGGCACAGAATGAGTTGAATATGAAGGGATGATATCTAAATAAATAAAATTAAGAGATGAGAGAGGAATATATTGGGAGAAGGAGAAAGGGAGGGATGGAATCAGGTAAATTATGTAACATAAAAGAGGCAAGAGAAAACTGTCACAATGGAGGGAAAGTGCAGGAAGGTAAAAGGGAATGGGTCAACCTTACTGTCATTGAATTTGGCTTAAGGAGGGAATAACATACACACTCAATTGGGTATCTTACCCTACAGGAAAGTAGGGGGGAAGGAGATTAAAGGGAGGATGATAGAAGGGAAGGCAGATTGGGGGAGGGGGTAGTTAGAAGCAAACACTTTTGAAAAGGGACAGGGTCAAAGGAGAAAATAGAATAAATGGAGGGTAGTTAGTCTTTCACAATATAATTACTGTGGAAATGTTTTGCATAACTACACATGTACATCCTATGTTGAATTTCTTGTCTTCCCATTGGGGGTGGATGAGGGAAGTAGGGAAAGAATCTGGAAATCAAAGTTTTAAAAACGAATGTTAAAAATTGTTTTTACATGCAACTAAGAAATGAGATACACAGGCAATGGGGTATAGAAATCTATCTTGCCCTACAAGAAAGTAAGGGGGAATGGGTTGGGGTTGGTGACGATAGAAGGGATGGCAGACTAGGGAAAGGGGTAGTTAGAATTCATGTCATCTTGGGAGGGGGGTAGGAGAGATGGGGAAAATATTTGGAACTCAAAATCTTGTGGAAATGAATGTTGAAAACTAAAATTTAAAAAGTGAATTTTTAAAAAGAAAAAGAAAACAGTATGCGATAATTTACTACATACAGTATTTTTAAATACACATATAAGTACTGAAAAAGTTAAAAGTTTGTAATATATACTCACATGCTTTTTTTCCTTTTTTCTTTTTGCTCTTTGGAGGGGGGAGGTAGGGCAATTGGGGTTAAGTGACTTGCCCAATGTCACAGGGCTAGTTTTGTGCTAAGTGTCTGAGGCCAGATTTGAACTCAGGTCCTCCTGACTTCAGGGCTGGTGCTCTATTCACAGTGTCACCTAGCCACTCCTTATACTCACATTCATTAAGGAAATGCCAGAAGTGCAAAATGGAATTGATAATGTTGCAACAATTATTGAAGGAAACTTTAATATTCTGCTTTCTGAACAGGATACATATATTAGGAAGAATTCAGATGAAAATAGAGATGAATGAATTATGACAAAATTAAACTTGAAAATTTTTTGTTGTTGTCTGAATTTGAGTGTTAAAAATACATATTTATCAATATCATATGTGTATCTTCCAAAACTCTTGTATTAGGGCATAACAAGAATAACTTTTTTAAAAAAGAATAAATAGCAAGCACATTTTGTATTATAATAAATTACCTGAGCAAAAGCTAAAAACCTATATAAAGATAAAATGGTATCTAAACCTAGTTAATTAAAAAAGTCATGATCTAAGATAAATATTCTAGAGAAAAAGATAAAAATGAAACAGTATACCAAACTTTTGTAGATTAATTGCAGAGATATTATATGTTCCTTGTTTATCTAAATCATGATAATCAAAATTATGATGCTCCCTAAAATAATATATGGACTTTTAGAACACTGGACTTCGAGTCTGGAAGATCTAAATACTAATCTACCTCAGTAACTCAAAAACTATGTAACCCTGGAACAATCATTTTAATGTCTCTGAAGCTCAGTGGCACCTAGAAATAACAGTAGATAAAAGGCTTAGCCTGGAGTCAGGAGGACTTGAGTTGAAATCCAAAAACAGAACTTATTGTGTGACCCTGTACAAATGGCCATCTATTTGCCTCTATTTCCTCAGCTGTGAAACCAAGATAATAGCACCTACTCCTAGGGTTGTTATGAACAAAAGGTCTACAACAGCGGTTCTCAACCTATGGGTTATGTTCAATTTAAATACATCCTGCATATCAGATATTTACATTACGATTCATAACAGTAGCAAAATTACAGTTATGAAGTAGCAACGAAAATAATTTTATGGTTGGGGCTCACCACTGCATGAGGGACTGTGTTAAAGGGTCACGGCATTAGAAAAGTTGAGAACTACTGGTCTACAATCTCAATAGAAATAATTAATAATCGTGATTCAAGGAGACAAAAATTCACCAGGTCCAGAAAAAAGTAATAATCATTATAGAATTTGACACAGTCCTTCACACAAGAAAAACTAAATGACTGAAAAACATCTATTGCAGATTATGTATCACAAAGCTGGATGGACAAAATGTTGAGCTTGCTTTTAGGGAATTAGGGAAATATTCTGTTCTTTATTTTAGCAGAACAATGAAGAGAAAACCATGATTAGTGTGTGTAGATACATGTATATGCAAGTATGTATGTATGTGTGTGCATATGTACATATATGTGTGTATTTCTATATACCTATATCTATATATTTATTCTAACAGTAACCAATTTCAAAAGTAGCAGGAAACATATAATCAAATTAATGTATGAAGAGAAAAAGATGGCAGTCAGTTAAGCACAGATTAAAAAAATGACAAGAGACCTGGAAGAATTTTCCTAGAATACTAAATGTGTTCCCTATGAAATATCTTAATCACACAGGATTTAAAGTTACTTCTGAAGTCTCAATCCAAGTCTAACAATGTTTGACTTCAATTGACATTAGGACTATAACCACATTGAAGTATTTGGTGGCATTGCCCCGTTTAGGAAAACCTGGGCCCCAGATGGAAGAACTCATTCCTAATCCCCATCCACATACTCCTTTGCTAAATATCAAGAAAGACAATAAGCAGCAGTTTCTCAGATAATATAATAGTGTCTGCTATTACTATGGGATTATTAGAAAAGTGGCAACAGACAAAGAATTTTTCCACTGAAACAACAGGGGGTGAATTCAGCACAGTGTTTCTATATTCTCCACCACTGGATTGCTGGGCTTTCAAGCAGCTTTAGGCCAGTAAGGAATCACTTAGCTACCAATTAAAACCACCCACATTTTATCTGTTTCTAATTGAAAGTTCTATCATCTAGTGACATCAGTGAAAATAAGGAGTTAGAGTCTCTTTTTCCTAAAGTAAATTCTCATTTGGCAATAAATTTTTCACTTTATGTCTTTATTATGGAATTAAGTGTGTGTGTATGTGTGTGTGTGTGTGTGTGTGTGTTTAGTGTCTTTTCAGTTATAAACAACATACTTTCCTTCACAGTCATACATAAGAGGAGTGGTAGGCCATGATTTCAGGGGATACTTCATTTGGTACATTTTTCATGCCTAGTGGTAAACAAAAGGTATTATGATAGCAAACCTAATCAAGTCTTTCTTACTGGTAATTTGTTTTTTTAACTGCTCTTCTGCCTTATGATTCCTTCCAACAAGATTTCCACAAATCAGAGGGACTTTACAGTATATGTGTGTGTCCATATATGTGTGTGTATATATATATATATATATATATATATTTCTGATACTCCCTATATTACTCACCAAACTCTTCAAATGTTTAATTTCCCAGGAATTCTTTGTAAGTGGATAAATACATAGAACTACTATCTTCTGATGGTAAATATTTATTTCTTTACTTTGCTCTTTCTGTGAATCTGTCGTGAAATTAATTTGATTACTGACTTTAACAGTAGAGATAACAACTATGCATGTTTTCTTGTTCACAACTCTGTAAATCTTTCTCAAAATTCTGGACCAATGGACCTGGAGTCAAGAAATCCTGATTGCAAATCTTTTCTCAGATACTTACCAGCTGTGTGACCTTGGGAAAGTTATTAAAACTCTGCCTCAGTTTCCTCATTTGTAAAATGGAATAATAATAGCACACATCTCTTAGGTTTCTTGTGAATATCCAACGCAATAATAATTGTAAAGCATCCCCAAAAGCCTTTAAGCATGATATAAATATTAGATCTTATTTCCTATTGACATTATGTGAATATTACAGAGGAAATCTACTCCCATATCTAATCACATAGTGATAGCTCTATGAAGATATACTTTACATGTTTTCTCTTCAAGGATTAGAGGGTGGTGATATGTTGCAGCCTAATTGTGGCCATACTTTTCCTCTCCATTGACTTTGATAAAGCAAAACTATTTCTTTAGAGAATGTGCATAGTTTCCCTCTACTTGCAGCTATAAGGCAATGTAGTACCAATGCAATATTTATAGCTCCCACAGTCACTATAAATATACTGACCATGACTATAAATACTCCCCCATGGTGCTCAATTGCAAAATATAACGAACTCTACATACAGAGGATAGAAACAAAACATTTATTCAGACACCAGAAATTCAAATCCCAAAACCAGTAAGCTTATTCCATCATAGTAGCAAAGAAGTTAATAAGCCATAACAACACAGAGAGCCACGCCATCATTTAGCCTTCCCACAAACTAATAAAAGATCAATATTTTACTCACAAACCCTACTAACTCCTGGCCTGAGCATCCCCTCTTTCCCACTGTATCTCTGGCTCTGACTCCCAGCTTCCTGTAGGTTCTGCTCTACCCTTCACCAAACTCTTCCCACCACAGGCTTCATATGACTACATTCAGCATATTAGGGGGTAGAGTTTACTTTCAAAGCAGGGAAGGTCTTCAAATTCCCCCAGATTTATTAAGGGCCAGGGAAGATCTTCAAATTACCATTACCATTACAGGCATGCATTAATTAAAAACATATTAAACATATAATTAAAACATATTTAAAAACTCTGATCTTGTATTAGAGAAAGGCTTCTAGTCATGATAGAAATATTACACAATTTTTGAAAGACAGCGCAACATGCTCTCTTCTTCCTATTCAGTCATGGTTCTACTTCATTGTCCATAGACAATATATCTAAGTAAACTCACAAATTTAGATCAAGTTGTCCAAATTAAATTAATTTTAATCAATTAAATTATTTTAATTTAATTTAATTTTTTAAAAGTTGTATGATAGAATAAATTTTAAACTGAGAAGATAAATTATATCTTGAAATTAATTATAAACTAATGTATTTAAATGTGAATTTAACATTAATATTGGAAAATGGACAAAATAATATACAAATATAGACTAATATAATTTTCCTAATGAAATTTAACCAGTATAAAATAAATGATCAAAATAAGGATACCCAAAGGGCACAAACATGACTGATTTTAATAAGGAGAGAGACCTGCCAGCTTAGGAAAAGGGTGGTTTAATGTGTGCATTTTAAGCATTATATATTTTTTCTCAGTCATCATAAGTTCTCCTCATTTCCCCACCACAGCCCTGTGAGAATAAGTTAAAAATAAAAATGTTCCATTTTACAAAATATAGAGTGCCCTTTTACAAGCTTGTAGAAAGAAAAAAAAATCCCCTCATTGGACATGGAATATATCTATATATCCATATCTGTGTGTCTGATGTTGTTCAATCATGTCCCACTCAATGTGACAATGTGACTTTTGTCTATGGGTTGTTGTTTGTTTTATTTTGTTTAGTTTTGTTTTGACAAAAGTACTGGAGTGGTTTCCCACTTCTTTTTTGAGAGTATCCCCATTTTTAAAGATGAAGGACTGAGACAAATAGAGGTTAAATGACTTTCTCAGGGTCATGTAGCTAGTAAATAGGGCTGGATTTGAACTCAGTTATTCCTGAGTCTCTGGTCTAGTGATGTATGGACTGTACTACCTAGCTGATTAGATAGATAGATAGATAGATAGATAGATAGATAGATAGATAGATAGATAAGATAGTTGGATATAGATATAGATATACATAGACAGAAAGATCTATAGATATACTGTAGATAAATACACACACTTACATATGGGTGTAAATATATATGTATAAACACATACACACACACACTCACATTTCAGAATTGCTGCTTCCTCAAAGCTTTGTCTTCTTGTGTCAAGCTGTCAATTTGTTTTCCAATTCTTGTTTCCAGAGCTCTCATTTCTTTTTTAATGTTTCTCCTCTAACTCTCTCTTTTCAGCTGAAAAAAAAGAAACAAACATTTAAAATATATTTCTTCACCTCTTCCAGGAATTCTAGTTGAATTTGTGCTAAACCCCTGTTTTCCTTTGTGGTTTTGCTTGTAGATATTTTGGAGTCATTCTCTTCTGGGTTTGTGTGCTGACTCTTTGTCAATATAGATACATTTATGGAAAGTTCTGGGCTTGTCATATTAATGCTTTCTTGGGGTACTGAGTTTTGTGTTATTCCAGTATCTCAACGACATTTCAGATTAAGAATTGGTTAACTATGAGTGCTGTAAAAGTGATCTAATCAAGAGCAAAGTCTGATTATGGAATGTCATGGTCCTCCTATTCCTTGTTCCAGTATCCTTGAGTTCAGTTCTAGATGTGACATTTTTAAATAACTATTAATAACTTCAGGAGTGGCAGAGGACAGTAACCTGAAAGCACAAGAGCAGTAAGAGCATGTTATAAGCTGTCAGGTTGAATGAATTGAGATATTTAGCTTGAAGAACAGAAGATGGGCTAGGAAGGAACATGACAACTGGAAGAGTTGTCATATAGAGAAGGACTAGATTTGTTCTACTACAGGGTAAAACTTAAAGATATGGGTGGAAGTGGTGAAGAGGCAAATTTAAGTTTAAGATAAGGAAAAATTTCCCGAAAATTGAAGTAGTCAAAAATGGAATGGGCTGTCATAGGAGGTGGTAGGTTCCCCTTCATTAGATATATTCAGGCAAAGACTGAATGACCACTTAATGGAGATGTTGTAGTGGAAATTTTTGACTAGATGCCCTCCAATGTCCCTTTCCAACCTGGAGATTGTGATCATACATGTTGCTTATTTTCTTAGCACCTTTAAGTGAACATTTTTACTTAATTTAGCATTTTCTTTAAGATGCAAAGCTCTGTGATGGTGAAGACATGGCAACGGGGGAAAAGAGAAAGAAATGGATCCCTGACCTTACAGCTGAAGGGCTTGTGAAATATAAATTTTAGGACAAAAATAATAATCCTTAACAAAAAGTGAAACTGCTTTAAAAAGTCTCCTATAGTCAGGCAGATGTTTTTCTCATTTGGCTCACTTTTTCTCATACTATAAGCCATTAAATGTTTTAAAAGCTGACTGTTATATATAGTATTTTGATTACAGGCTATCAGAAAGTGTGTGGGGGGGTCTCAGTTTGAAGCCACTGAATGATGTCTCAGTCTTCTGTGGATAATCATCAGTACTGACACCTCTGACCCCAAAGAGCAGCAAATCCAACTGAATTTCACTGTTCTCATGTAATCACATTGGAGCTTTGGGGAAATTTTTCAACTTCAATCACTTACATTTGTCCTAAAAAGGAAAATCAAGGAGATGGGCTCATTTATTTCTCCTAGAGGCTTAAAAAATGTTTCAGGAAAGTTATGGCAGTTTTTTCATGATTATTTGAAAGCCAGTCTTAATCTTCAGTCAGGTAACATTTGAATAACATTAGAAAACTGGTCTGGAAAGCAATTTATGGAATGAGGAATTTAGAAGTAATTTGGAATATTAGAGAGAGACTCTATTCCCTATCCCAATAGAGCCATCTGGGTCAGGAATAGAATTCTGGAGATTTTCTTCAAGCATAAGTTTCCTTCTCAGTAAAGTGAGGGGGTTGATTTGATTGAGGTGATCCTTACACTTTCATTCCAGTGTCAATATTCTGAGTCTCTTTAGCTGAGTATTAATTGGCTTTGCCTTGAGGTTAAATAAAGTCAAACACTAAGGAAGTACAGCTTGGAGTTAGGCAATTCTTAAATTTTTTTTTAAACATTTATTTTTAACATTCACTAAAAAAATTTCTAGTTCTGAATTCTCTCCCTATCTCCTACCAGTACTTGCACTGATTGTGAAGGGCAGAAATGTGTTATCAATTATACATGTAAAATCATCTCAAGTATATTTCCATGTTAGCCATATCATAAGACAAAAAGAAGAACAAAGTAGAAAAATCATGCTTCAATTTGTATTCAGACTCCATCAAATATTTCTTTGGAGGTAGGTAGCATTTTTCGTCAGAGGTCTTTCAGAATTATATTAGATCATTGTATTACTGAGAACAACTAAGTCATTCATAATTGATAGGTATATAATATTATTGTTATTCTGTACAATATTATCTTGGTTCTGCTCATTTTATTTTGCAATATTTCATATAAGTCCTCCAGGGTTTTTCTGTAATCATTCTGCTCTTCATATCTTTTATCATAATAGAATTTCATTACAGCCATGTCACGATTTTAGAAAAACCTGGAAAGACTTATACAAATCTGATGCAAAGTAAAAGGAGCAGAACTAAAAAAAAATCATACTCTGTATTAGCAACATTATATGATGATCAATTATGAATGACTCAGTTCTTCCCATCAGCACAATGATTCAAGACAAGTACAAAAAACATTTTGAAGAAAATGCTATCCATACCTAGATAAAAAAATAATAATAATGGACTCTGAATGCAGATCAAAGTACACTTTTTCAACTTAATCAATTCTTTCTTGTGTTTTTTTTAAACCATTTCTTCTTTCACAACTATTACTGATATGGAAATATATTTTAAATTATAGCCTATGCATAATCTATATCAAATTGGTTGCCATTTTAGGAAGAGGGGAGAGGAGAGGGAGTGAGAAAAATTCAGAACATAAAATCTTGTAAAAATGAAACCTAAAAATTGGGTTCCCAGGCCTGTCAGCACAGGGCGAGGATCTGACAGAGTTGGGTAAGAGACAAAAGCAGGGCCTGTGGCAGAGGCAGCAGCCACCCCCAGGGCTACCCATCCACAGCCTGGAAATTTAAACCTCCCCGATCTGAAATTCCAGGGACCAAGATGGCAGAATAAACTCCGGCTGCTCCAACCCCTCCCCCCACCCAAAAAACCCAGTAATTATTGACCCAGAGAAAAATTTTAAGCCATAAAAGCTTAGGCACCTGAGGAGGAAGGGTGTGGCTAAGGTCCTGTCTCAAAATGGGAAGAAAGCAGTTTACAAAGAAAAAGACAAAGACTCTGGAATCCTATTATGGTGAAAGGGAGGAATCAAACTCAGAAGAAGAGAGTATTGACTCCACACCCCCAGCTGAAGGCTTAACAGGGACTATGATCTGATCTCAGGCACAGAAAGCATCCCTAGATGAGCTCAAAAAGAACTTTGAAATCCAGTTTAGAGAGATAGAAGATAAAATCAACACTTGTTGTAAAAACAAAATTGCAAAATTAGAATAAAAAACACATTACAATGAAGAGAACAGCTCCTTAAAAAGTAAAATGTGTGAACTAAAGATGAAATCTGAGCATATGGAAAAGGAGCTTCAAAAACTGAGGAGAATAATACACTAAAATCTAGAATCAACCAAATTGAAGCCAATGACTCTACGAGGAACCAAGAATCAGTCCAAGATTGAAAAATTAGAAAAAGAGATAAAATATCTCAATGGAAAAATAACTGACCTGGAAAACAGATCCTGGAGAGACAATCTGAGAATCATTGGTCTACCAGTAATTCACGGTGAAAAAATGACAATATCTTCCAATGTCATCTTCTGTCATCTTCCTGTCATCTTCCTGTCATCTTTCAATGACAATAATTCTGGACAATATCTTCCAAGAACTCATCAAAGAAAACTGCCCTAAGATCCTAGAAACAGAGGGTGAAATAGAAATCAGGAGAATCCACTGGACACCTCCTGAAAGAAATACCAAATTGAAAAGTCCTCAAAATGTTCTGGCCAAATTCCAGAACTATCAGGTAAAGGAGAAAATACTACAAACGGCCAGAAAGAAACAATTAAGATATTGAGGAACCACAGTGAGGCTCACACAAGATCTGGTACTTAACTTTAAAAAATCGGAGGAATTGGAATATGATTTTTTGCAAGGCAAAAGGGCTCGGGCTACAACTGAGAATCACCTATCCAGTGAGAATGAACATAATCTCCCAGGCAAGGAGATGGACAGTCAGCAACATAACAGAATTTCAGACCTTCTGGCTGGAAAAGCCAGAGATCAATAGAAAATTCAACCTCCAATTAGAAGACCCAGGAGAGACATAGAAAGGTAAATAAGGAAAACACACATACACACACACACACAACACACACATAATATGTTATTTAACAAGAGCAAACTGTTTACATCCCTATGTGGGAAGCTGATACCTGTTAATATCATGAACTCTATACCTACAGCAACATCTAAAAGGGATAAAGATAAACAGAGGGTGTGGGAAGAAATTATGCAAAATGATGATAAAAATCCTTATTTAGGGACTGCAATGGAAGAAGACGAAAGAATGAATCAGAAAAGGGTAAATTATGCTATAAAAAGAGGCATAAAAACAAGATATTAGAGGGAAAGAAGGGAGGGAGGTGACCTTTATATGAGCTTTTCCCTCACTGGTCCTGGTGCATGGAGGGAATAACACAACCAGCTAAATATAGGACTCTATTGAGAAGAGACATAAAACTTATCATAATACAGAGAAAGAAGAGAGGGAGAGGAGCAGTGCAGGAGATCTATTCTCGTCAAAATTGGCTCGAGAAAGAAATAACATACAACACTGAGTGTAAACATCAATCATATCCTACAGGCAGTAGGAGAGGGGAAGGGCCACAAAAGATGGGGAGGGGTTTAGAAGGGAGGGAAGAAGTAGTAAGGGAGAAGGGTAGGAAAAGGGAGGGGGCAGATAAGAAAGGAATACTGAGGGAGACAGTGGTAAAAAGGAAAACTCTTAAAAAGGGGAAGGGAGAAGGAGAAAAATAAAAGCATAAATGGGGGGGATGGATGGAGAGAAAGACACAAATAGTAATCATAACTGTGAATGTGAATGGGATGAACTCTTCCATGAAACGGAGGCAGATAGCAGAATGGATTAAAAACCATAAGCCTGCAATATGCTGTTTACAAAAAACACATCTGAAATAGGAGGATACACACAGGATAAATGTAAAAGGCTGGAGTAAAATATACTATGCCACAGTTAAGTAAAAAAAGCTGGAGTAGCAATTCTTATCTCAGACAAAGCAACAGCAAAAAAAGATCTAATTAAAAGAGATAAGGGAGGAAACTATATCCTGCTAAAAGGCACCATCAAAAATGAGGCAATATCATTACTAAATATTTATGTATCAAGTGGTACAGCATCTACATTCCTAAAGGAGAAATTAAGGATGCTAGAGGAAAAAATAGATAGCAAAATTGTACTACTAGTGACTTCAATATCCCCATCTCTGAGATTGATAAATCTAACCTCAAAATAAACAAGAAAGAAGTTAAGGAAGTAAATAGAATGTTAGAGAAGATAGATAAGGTAGAGAGACCTCTGGAGAAAATTGAATGGGGATAAAAAGGAATATACCTTCCTCTAAGCAGTACATGGCACATACACAAAAATTGACCATGTACTAGGGCAGCAGTTCTCAAACTGTGGGGGTTGAATGATCCTTTCACAGGGGTCACCTAAGACCATCAGAAAACACATATTTCTGATGGTCTTAGCAAGTGAGACACCACTCCTCCATCCTTCTCCAGGTGGGCCCGCCCACATGCAGATACACCCAATTACAAATATTAAAGGGTTGCTGCATTAGGAAGGTTGAGAACCACTGTACTAGGGCATAAAAACCTCACAATTAAGTGCAAAAAGGCAGAAATACTAAATGCATAATTCTCATATCATGATGCAATAAAAATTATATGTAATATAGGGCCATGGAAGGATACACAAAAAACTAATTGGAAACTAAATAATTTAATCCTAAAGAAAGAGTGGGTCAAACAAGAAATTATAGAAACAATCAGCAACTTCATTCAAGAAAATGACAATAATGATACAACATACCGAAACTTGTGGGATGCAGCAAAGGCAGTTCTTGGGGGAAGTTTTATAACCCTGAATGCGTGCATGAATAAATAAAAGAAAAGGGAGATCAATGAATTGAAAAAGCTAGAAAAAGAACAAACTGAAAATCCCCAATTAAATACTAAATTAGAAATAATGAGAACCAAAGGAGAGATTAATAAAATTGAATTCAAGAAAACTATTGAATTAATAAATAAAACTAAGAGTTGGTATTATGAAAAAGGCAATAAAGTTGATAGACCTTTAGCCAATATTAAAAAAAAAAGAAAGAAGAAAACCAAATCATGAATATCAAAAATGAAAAGGGTGATTGTACCTCCAATGAAGAGAAAATTAAAACAATAATTAGGAATTATTTTGCCCAATTGTATGCACATATATTTGACAATCTTAGTGAAACAGACTAATATTTACTAAAATACAAGTTGCCTAGACAAACTGAAGAGGAAATAAACTACTTAAATAACCCCATCTCAGAAAAAATAAATTGAACAAGCCATCAATGAATTCCCTAGGAAAAAATTTCCAGGGCCAGATGGCTTTAGAAGTGAATTCTACCAAACATTTAAAGAACAATTGACTTTGATACTTTACAAACTATTTGGGAAAATTGGAGAAGAAGGAGTCCTACCAAATTCTTTTTATTAGACAAATATGGTACTGATACGTAAATTGGAAAGAGACAAAACAGAGAAAGAAAATTACAGACCAATTTCTCTTATGAATGATGACGCAAAAATTCTAAATAAAATATTTGCAAAAATATGACAGCAAATTATCACAAGAATAATACACTTTGATAAGGTAGGATTTATTCCAGGAATGCAAGGGTGGTTCAATATCAGGAAAACTATCAGTATAATTGATCACATCAACAACAAAACTAGCAGAAACTATATGATTACCTCAATCAATGCAGAAAAAGCTTTTGCCAAAATACAACATCCATTCCTATTTAAAAAACACTAGAAAGTATAGGAATAAATGGAGTTTTCCTTAGAATAATGGGTAGCACCTATTTAAAGCCATCAGCAAGTATTATATGTAAAGGGGATAAGCTAGAAGCATTTCCAATAAGATCAAGGGTGAAACAAGGATGTCTACTATCACCCCTATTATTCAATCTGGTACTAGAAATGTTAGCAGTAGCAATTAGAGAAGAAAAAGAAATCAAAGGAATCAAATTAAGCAAAGAAGAGACAAAGCTATCACTCTTCGTAGATGATATGATGGTATACTTAGAGAATGCTAGAGAATCAAGTAAAAAAACTTCTTGAGACAACAAATAAATTTAGCAAAGCTGTGAGATACAAAACAAACCCACATAAATCCTCACCATTCTTATATATTTCCAACGAATTCCAAAAGCAAGAGATAGTAAGAGAAACCCCATTTAAAGTTACTGCAGACATGATAAAATATTTGGGAATCTAACTGCCAAACCAAACCCAGTATCTACATGAACACAACTACAAAACGCTTCTCACACAAATAAAATCAGATATAACTAATTGGAAAAATATCAATTGTTCATGGCTAGGTTGAGCTAATATAATAAAAATGACAATCTTATCTAAATTAAATTACATGTTTAGTGCCATACCAATCATTTTACCAAAAAACTACTTTATAGAGCTAGAAAAAAGTGACAAAATTCATTTGGAAGAACAAAAAGTCCAGAATATCAAGGCAATTAATGAAAAGAAATTGTAGGGAAGGTGGCCTAGCCATACCAGATTTTAACCTCTTTTATAAAGTCGCAGTCATAAAAACTACTTGGTACTGGCTGAAGAATAGAGTAGTGGATCAATGGAACAGATTGGGTAAAAATGACTCAGCAGTCAACAATTATAGTAATATACTGTGTGATAAGCCCAAAGACCCCAGTTTTTTGGGGGGATAAGTGCTCACTATTTGACAAAAACTACTGGGAAAATTGGAATATAGTATGGCAATAACTGGGAATAGACCATCATCTAAAGCCATACACCAAAATAAAGACTAAATGAGTACATAATCTAGGTATAAAGGCTGATACTGTAAGTAATCTGGAAACGCAAGGAATAGTTTACCTGTCAGATTTACGGATTAGGGAAGACTTTATGATGAAAGAAGAGTTGGAAAGCATTATAAAATGCAAAAAGGATTATCTTGATTACATTAAATTGAAAAGTTT
>CM053591.1:100139100-100169012 GCA_028646515.1 Pseudochirops corinnae
TCTCTTTCTTTCTCTCTCTCTCTCTCTCTGTCTCTCTGTCTCTCTGTCTCTCTGTCTCTGTCTCTCTCTCTCTCTCTCTCTCTCTCTCTCTCTCTCTCTCTGTCTCTCAAGAAAACTTGAACTCAGTTCTCAGCTTCCAGTTGCTGGGAGAGAAACTCTCTTTCTCTCTCTCTCCCTCTCTCTCTCAGGTGGCTTCAGTCTCCACAATTCTTCCTTTACCAGGAGCAGCATTCCAATTCTGTCTCTCTGTCTCTGGAATTCTTGCTTATATACACACACGGGCATCCTGTCTCAGCCAATCCCCTTCTTCCACATCAACAGGAGAGTTCATGTCCTCTCAATAGTGGGACAGAGTTCGTACCTTCCATACTTAGCCCCAAGGTACTAAGTGCTAAGTATCTGCTAAACTGATTACTATTACACCAATTATTCAGTATTTTCTCCCCTTTGATACAACAAGAGAGGTGATCTCACAATGCCACCAATATTATGATACTTCCAATGTGTATTTGTTCTGTGTCCACTTGGTTTGGTCTGGTGGCTTGTTTTCAATTTCACTTTCTTTGAATTGATTTCTAGTTTCTTATATAATAGGATAAAGAATAAGATAGTAATGTCTTAATGTGGTGGTCCTACTGCCTTAGGTAAAGAAAATAGTTTATCATAGAAATGCTGATGACTGTGTTTCATTTTTGTGTCTTTTTTGTCTTCCAGTCTTGTCTATTAATATTCTTTGAATGGCCTAGCTTACTTGAGTTTCTTGACAAAAATTCTGCAAACTTTTCCTCTTCATCTTTTCTTACTGTTTATTGAATTGATGCTGGCATAATCTTTCCTCACCATCTTCTTTAAGGTTTTTTAAAAAGAGGTTTTTAATGCATTATTGCCTCTTCTGAATTTTTGTCCAGTTGTCAAGAACATCAAGTATTTGCTGTGTGATGCCATTTTTTATCACTTTTGGTTGCCTTGTTGCAGTAATTGTTTTACATCTCAATCATCTAAAGCAGTGGTTCTCAACCTTCCTAATGCTGCGACCCTTTAATACTCATATGTGGGTGTATCTGCATGTGGGTGGACCCGCCTGGAGACAAATAGTGCAGTGGTGTCTCAGTTCTGAAGACCTTCAGAAATATGTATTTTCTGATGGTCCTAGGTGACCCCTGTAACCCCTGTGAAAGGGTTGTGTGACCCCCAAAGGGGTTGCAACCCACAGGTTGAGAACCGCTGATCAGAAGGAAATGTACATAATCAATGTCAGTGTGTTTTCTTTACCCATTTCTCATTTTGAAACTAAAATATTTTCTTTGAAGAGGTCAGTTTAAAGATATAATAAATGTATGCCATATCTTTTCTCTTATGCATGTGATTTCTTTTAGTTTGGAATCGATTTGTTATCTTTTTCTGAAAAACTCCACCACTCTCCTTTATGTACTATATCCAGTATTAGACAGTAAGCTCATTAAGTGCAAAGACTATCATAATTTTTTTATAACGTCCTCAGCAATTAACATAGTGCTTTGCTTATTGTTATTTTGTAATGCTTATCATGTATGGTACCTTCTAACTACTTTCCTAAAGGAAGCATTTATAATAATGCAAGTGAAAGTTATTTTGTATTATATAAGTCTCTAACCTAGAGCATAGAGCTAGAGAGCACAATTTTGAAACCTATTTTATAATATTTTTGCCTATATGTACTTTTAAAATGAATTCATTAGGTATTAATTATATCTTTACTTTTTTGGATTTTACAGAGATTTTCTTTACCTCGCCATTCTTGGCAATAGATATAGAATCATATAAAGCAATAGATTTCATGGTGATCTTTTCTGCAAATTGTTGTCATAAGTATAATACAAAATAGATGACCAAGTTACCTCTATGACTTATTGGTTTTGATTACATGGTGAAATTGATTCCATTAGTTCCTCCTTTGTAATTATCCCAGAAGACACCGTTCATTTTGCCATATTATCCTTATCCTTTTTTATTCAAAGTCCTCTGCTTTATCCACTGTCACCCAGCTGTATTACGTAACTAGCATTTACTTTATCCTTGGTAACTCTCTGAGTCCTTAAATTTGAAATAACATGCCAGGCAACATTAATGAAGGGATTTTTCACACTGGGATTTCTCTCCACTAAGTCACAGATTTGTAAAAAAAAATACAGAGGTTTTATATTATTAAGTCAAGTAAAATTATATAATATACAATTCCTACTTATAATACTTTACTTATAATGTAATAATATACAATTCCTACTATATAATACATTGTAATCGTCTAAAATCATTCTATAAATGATCACAGAAGTTTAAAGTTGGAAGGGATCTCAGAAGCCATGTATTTCTGCTACTATATCCTTTCTACAACTAAATATCTGACTTTTCTTGAAGTGTTAAAATGAGGAGGAATTTTCTAACTTCTAAGGCAAGCTCTTTGCAATGTTATCATTTGAAATTAGTCCATTTCCATATTTCCAAATGAATATCCAAGTTACAGTTCCTCCTACCTCAACTCAATCACTCCTCCATGAAACTTCATTCATTTAAATTTCTTAATTATCCAGATAATGAATGTTTATCATCTATCATAAATTAGTAATATAAAATGGTGTCAACCTTCTTTCCCTCATTCCCTTTGAAATAAATGAATGGGGAAAACATATATGTTAATTGTCTGAGATTCTTCAAGTATACTTCATACTCACTTTTCTTTGATACTTTTCTCCATGAAAATCTTACTATGATACTTCATGAAGACCTTTGAATCTTGAGAATATAATTTGTTAAAGACCTTCATTTCCAACCAACCTTAAACCTAACTTTAAATGAAAATTGGCCTTTATATAACACAAATCACATGACATTAGCTCTGTGCATCCAACTATAGAAGGATGAGCTGAGGTAGGAACTTTGCTTTAACCAGCATCTCATTAATGATTAATAGATATGGGAAATTTGTGAAAAATGCATGAATGGATCTGAAATGTTTTATGATAGATGATTCTCCCTTACCCCTGCCATACTCCATACTCACTTTTGCTTTCAAAGTACATTTTAGTTGTCTTATGTCACACATAATGTTATCAAAATTCCATGGCAGAGTCAAGTAAAATCCTTCATAGTTCCATTTTGTCATGTTTGTGGCACCTTGAGTTATCACAAGAGACAGAGCTGACAGAACTTCCTCTTTTATCTCTATACTTGCTTTCTCCTATTAATTTTTTGCTTTAAAAAAAAAACTGCTTCCTAAGCATTAGTACCACTTTATGTAGGTTACAGTTATTTAATTAAATATGTGGCTACAGTAAGTTTCAGGGTTAATCCATTCCTATCCTCATTGTTTAGGAATTAGCACCACTGGCACATTCATTTGGTTAATTAAAAACTTATCTGGATTTAGAATGTTCTATAAATGATTTCCCAATATCTCTTTTGGTTTGGTTACTTTGAAAACATGTCATAAATAAATCAAGCCTTTCTCAAAAGCCTTGTTGGCTTCCAGACTCCTTGGACTTTCTTCTTACTGATTCAGATACCCTCCTGAACACTATATAAGTAATGCTTGTTGACATTTCAATTTTCCTACCTGGTAAATACATTAAGCAGTCACTATTATTAATATTATTTAATGATAGTCTCCTTGACCTTGCTCCTTTTATTGAGCCTGAAAATATTTCCCACTTTCTTAGTGAAGTTTTGATTGACATATTTCTGACCAAAAAAAGTCAAGAACTTCCAATTCTTTTTTTCCCCAGATAATAGTATTTGGTTGTTTTTTTTTTTTTAATTACATGTAAACATAGTTTTCAACATTCACTTTTATAAGATTTTGAGTTCCAATTTTTTTTCTCCTTCCCTTCCTTCCCTAGCCCCTCTCCAAGACAGCAAGCAATCTAGTGTAGGACATGCATGTGCAATCATAATAAACATATTTACACATTAGTCATATCGTGAATCAGAACAAAAGGGAAAAAACCATGAGAAAGAAATAAACAAAAAACAAAAATAGTGAAAATAGTATGTTTCAATCTGCATTCGGACTCCAAAATTCTTTCTCTGGATGTGGGGAGCATTTTCCATCATGAGTCTTCTGTAATCGTCTAAAATCATTGTATTTTGGAGAAGAGCTAAGTCTATCAAAGTTGGTCATTGTACAATATTACTGTTACAATGTACAATGTTCTCCTGGTTCTGTTCATTTCACTCAATATTATCAGGTCATGTAAGTCTTTCTAGGTTTTCCTGGTCTGCCTGCTGATCATTACTTATAGGACAATAGTGTCCCATTACATTCATATACCACAACTTGTTCAGTGATTATGCAGTTAATGGGAAAAATTCCTGAGTCTGTCCTCCCCCAAAACCCAACCAATCAATCAACGAAAACATTTCCTAGATTGACTTAAAAAAACCATATATATATATATATATATATATATATATATATATATATATATATATATATATATATACATATATATATACATATATATATACATATATATGTATATATATATCTTTATTATCTTCCAGTTGAACCAAACATTTGCTTTCTGACAGACTTTCAATTACCTTTTATTGGGCTCTCTTCCTTATCAGTGATAATGAGCTGTTATTTATATGAAATAAGAGGCTATACTGCAGAGGATAAAGAGGACTGGCATTGTAATTAGGAATGCCTGGGTTTAAGAATTGTCTTTGGCCATTAAAAAGAATATTTTTTTTTTGACTACTAAGGGCCCTAGGCAATTCCAGAAAGCTATCAGTTAAGGACAAATAGTGTATCTGCATGGCTAGAAGTTTCCACATTGGAAATTCTCCTCCCTGATTAAAAAAAGAAAAATAAAAGACAAAATTCAAAGTAACACAATCCTAGAGCTAGATTTGCTAAATTGCTCATTTCTGTCAGCTTTTTTTTTGTCTTAACTATTTTAACAACTTTGTGGTTATAGGTTTGGAAGAAGCATAAACCAAGAAATTTTAGATAATATTGCTGTTAATTGAATTGCTCTATTTAAGCAAAGTCTCAAAATATACCTAGCATTTATAAGTGGCTAGAATATATAATTCACTGTGTTAGAAATTGAAAAAGAAAAAAAAAAACATTGTTCTTGCATAACATATAATCTACTAAAACATAATTTGAACAAAAATAACTATAATACAAAGACAATGCTTAAGGCAGATGAAAACAAAGCGCTCTTAAATTTCTAAAGAAGAAAGTATTACTTCTGCAAGGGGATAAAGAAAGGCTTCATAAAGGCCTTGAACTAGGCCATGAGGATTCATGGGTCTTTAGATGTCACAGACTGATGAAGGTCACACTGGTAGTAAGCATAAGAAGTGGAATTCAGACTCCAGTCTATGTTCAACACTCTTTTTAACTATGTAGTCCAATTTGAATTGATTCACAACTAGTTATTAAAATGGCATATCCAATCATGTCAGCTAGAAGAAGAAATAGAAGTAAAGTGAATGTTGTCATGGTTATTTTTGGATATTGATTTAATGCCACCCAATAAATTTTATTCAATGGCAAAACCCTGTTTATGGCTTAAAGAAATTTAATTATATTTTTGACCTTAAATATTGATTGTATAATCTTACATTAGGTAGACTGTGGCAATATGTAATACTTTATACTGTTTTGAAATTCATTATGAATGGATTTGATGAACCATTCAATTTATTCTAATTAATTATGCAAAAAGATATAACTTCAGTCATCTGAATTTTTTTAAAGAAATCATTCAAATAGTAGGATTCATTTATATAAACATATATATACATATATGCACACATGTGTATATATGTATGTATATATGCACATATATAATGATCCTGGAATGATATATACATATATGATATATATCTATATAAATATTTCAACCTTCCCCTCCCCCATTCTAATTAATAAAATTTTGAAAGCCTGGGTGAATTCAATCAATGTAAGTGTGTGTGTGTGTGTGTGTGTGTGTGTGTGTGTGTGTGTGTATGTGCGTGCATGCACTATATTAGTGTTATGTGAATACAAGTACAGTATTTTTAAACACTTTGAGTAACCAAAATTAAGTGATATTAACAGATGCTGATAGGCAACTCTCCCACAATTTATGGTCTTAGAAAGGTGCTTGAGGCACTGAGCAGTTAAGCAAGCGTCATAGCCAGTACATGTTCAGAAGCATTACTTAAATTCAAGTCTTCCTGATGCTCCCCCACCACCTTGCATATACTGCCTTTACGCCAGGCATGATTCAGCACCAGGATCCCCATGATGAGTGACATGCCATCATAATGTACTGAACAATCAACAAACATTTATTAAGTCCCAATTATGTGGCAGGCACAGAGTGTACACAGGAAAAAATAAACAGACAGTATTCAGCCTCAAGGAATTTATATTCTATGAGTGAAAAAAATGTATAGAATTCATAGAATAACTTCAGCTGATTTTATTTTAATAAATGAGTCTCCAACATGTTAAAGGTTTATTCTCTTATTGTATTATCTCTGAGATCAATTATTCAGATAATTAAGCCACAGTTTGGGATCTGTTGCTAAGACTTAAAGGAGCTTTGCTGAGGAAGCAGATGAGCTAGGCAAAGATGATTCTTTTAGCCTGAATAAAGGTTAGCTTGACTAGAGGAAGCTGAAGAGATCATAGACAGAAAGACAGGGTCAAAAAGAGAAGGGTAGATAAAGTGGCATCTTCTCCACTCCAAACTGTTTTGGCAACTTACACCTGCAAAACTAGGATAGCCCACAAAGTGTCCTGTCTTGCTTCTGGGACTGATACCTACAACAGAAGAGAAGGAAGGGCAGGAAAGAAAAATTAAAAGGATCCTTACCAGAAAGCCTGGGCACAATGATCTTCAGGCCAATGATCTCACCAGGCTGATAGGTGGGACTTTCAGGTCTGTCTGTTAGAGGCAGCTAGATAGCAGTGGACAGAAACCTGAACCTGGATGCAGGAAGACCCAATTTCAAATTTGGCCATAGGCACTTACTTTTAGACAGTTTTGTTATGTGATTATAACACAGTTGTATGAATCTGGGCAAGTAATTTATCACCTGAATACCTGAGTTTTCTCCACTATAAAATGGAAATACTAATAGCACCTTCCTACCAAAGTGGTTGTGAGCTTCAGATGACTGAGCACCATTGTCTGGCACATAGTGATTAATAAATTTTTATTCCCTTTCCTTTCCAAGTCTTCATTCTAAGCATCAAGGCAGGATAAGGAAGCTTGTGAAGAGGGTCAAGTATTTTATAAAGATAGGTAGTGTTCTACTAATTCACATCTGGCTAGTTTCCTACATCTGAAGTCATAAGAAGAGACAGAAAGTTTGCAGCTTAGAAATTTCAGGGATAGCAAATACCAGATATGAGGGAATTAAAAAAAAAAAAAACAAGGTCATCAGACAAATGTTAAGAGAGATGACCATAGGAGTAGTAATCTGTCCTAAGGAGAAATATTACAGACCTATAAAACTGGAGGATTTTCTGGATAACCATACCATGAGATCTATTATGGAATTTAAAAATTTGTATTTATACCTACAGTTGTCTTATTACTACTGTTACTTCTGCCACTACTACTGCTACTACTACTACTACTACTACAACCTCTACTTCATATTTACATAGTACGGTAGATTTTATAAATTTTATAGAGTACCTCAGTTTTAAAATGTTGTGAAACTATAGACAAGTCACTTAATCTCTCTCATAGTCGCCAGGAAATCCTCTAAAGCTGCAGAAAAGATGCCCATCTTCACTACTAGGGTGAGTTCTCTGACTCTCTACATATATGAACTTAGGTCTGGATTTTTTTAAAGGATATAAATATTTTTTGAAGTGCTTTCTTTCCTACAACCCTGTCAGGCAAAGAGGGCAAGTATTTCTATTCCCATTTTACTGAGGCCTGAAGATGTAAAGAGTGGCTTTATTATATATATATATAGCTACATATAATAACAGCTACATAGAAATAATGAGTTATAGAGTAGAATTAATGATTATCTAGTCCCTTTGATAATGGAAAAGTTCAGAGGAGTCACATCTTAAAGGTACTCTTCCTTTATTTGGCCTGAATTATCAGGTTGACTGTTTACATTGATTGAATTACAGTTATCACAAAATTGTCAAGTCTTCATTCCAATTCATAAATTTCTAACACAGGAATGTATTTTTTAAACTTGTTTAAAATTGCTAAGTTTTTCATAGCTGTTCTGACACGGTTTCATTTTTTTTCCTATGCTTACAACCATTTTATTCTAACAGTGTTTCAGACATGCCTTGACTTCTGCTTTCCCTGCATTTTTCCTCCAAACAATCACTTTAATCACAAAAGATTAAGCTGACATAAGCTTAAAGGATCAAGTCAGGCTTCTTTAGCCAGCCCTAACAAGATGAGACAAACTGGCTTTGTTCTTTCAGACTTCCAAAGCGGATGGAGCACATCTTTTCTATTTTTCATCCTTGGCAATGAATAAACACATACAAAATGCAACATACCATAGAGTAAGACCTGCCAAATCCTTCCTTAAGAAACAAACATATGTGGGGCATTGAGAAGCCTCTGAGAAGCTTCTCTGCATAACCTGGAGTAGAATTGTGCCTTAAGTGATTAGATTATTATTTTGCCAAAGTGTAATGGCAATGTTTCAAGAAGATGTCCATTAGTTTGATGATGGATAATGGAGAGAGGGGCCTTGAAAACCATCAATGATGCCAGAAGCAGAACAGTGCATTTTAAACAATATTATTTTGTAAAATATACTATTTTCACTAGAAAAAACATTATTTAGCAAAATGATAATATAATTCATATTTAGTTCTCTTTAATAAGGCTATAAAAAGTTGCTTGAATCCTCTATTACCTATCACATCATGGGCTAGATAGAATTTGGTTGCCTGATAGGTCTTTTCTTTTAATATAGAAGGACACAGGACAGTTATTTGCATGTACCCAGATACCTGCTTCCTAGGAAACATACAACAGAGAATTATTTGTGACCAACAAAAGGGGATCAACATCAGCCAAGTTTTCCCCAGATCACAGACTGTGTCTATACATCCAAAGAATGAAGCCAATTTCCCAGAAAATCTTCTATGGCCATTTTAATTTGACAGAATATCATTCAAAGTGATTTTCTTTTTTCTTAGAAAATCTGTCTCTCTCTGTTTCTCTGTCTCTGTCTCTTTGTCTCTCTTTTTCTCTCCTTCTCTCTCTCCTTTCTATGTAGTCTTTTTCTTGGTAAACATACTATCCCTCATTGGTTTAAAAAATTTATTTTTATGCAAATGACAACCCTCTTTCTTATCTAGCCCTTCCTCTCTCTTTAGCTTTAATTCTATATCTTTAATTAGTTGTCCATAATGCAATCTGTAAGCTCCATGGTTATTCTTTATTATTTATTTTCTAATATATTATTTTCAATTTTATTATATTCTACCTCTCAATTCAATTCAACAAATATTTATCAAATACCTACTATGTGTTATTCACCTGGGACAACAGATAACAAATAAAGTCACCACCTCCAAATAGTTTACATTCTACTTGGGAGATACACCATGTATAAATATCATGAGAATATAAGTTAAGATGTAAAGGGAGCAAAAAAGAGATCTTGGCAAAGCTCTCCAGAAAAAATTTGAGGTGGGATACAGCACTTTCATTTCAGATAAGGGAAAACTTTAAGAAGAAATAATACCTTAGCTGATGAAATTAAAGGATTCTAACAGGCTAAGATAAAATGCAAGTGAAAATAATTATATTAAGGATAGGCCTGACTATGTCACTCCCCAGCAAAACAACTCCTTTAGTTCACTAGTGCCTCTACATCTTTCCTCTAGAATTGATCAACTCTTCTACTTGGCTTTTAAAATTTCTCATTGTCTGTTTCTAGCCCACAATCCTAGCATCACTCATTTTTACATTTTATGCTCCAACCCCCTGGCCTACTTATTATAAGTAATCTTTCTATTTAACTGTAACATCTTTTTGCCTTCTGCATTTATTTTTTGTGGCATGGTTCTACTCTTCTAATAACTTGAAATATCAATGGTCATTGGGCAAAGATTTCACATTCAATATACCTACAATTAAGTTAAATTCCTATATGGTCCAAAAAATGGTACAGTTCTTAGTACTTTGTTTCCTCATTTTTTGCTGAGCTTTCACAGTGGAAGAAAAAGCAAGAAACACAAAGACTGAAGAGGATAGAGCCCCGGACCTGAACTCAAGATGACCTGAGTTCAAATACTGCTTCAGACACTTATTATGTATGTGACCCTAGACAAGTCACTTTACCCATTTGCCTTAATGCACTGGAGAAACAAATAGCAAACCACTATAGTACCTTTGTCATGAGAACTCTGTGAATGTTTTGGTCCATAGGATTATGAAGAGTTAGACATGACTATAAACAACAATTTTTCTTAATTTCATGGGTTGGAAGAGTTAAAGAATTCACTGTTCAGTAACAAATCTATCTATAATGAATCTCTATGTTTTAGCTAGATTGGTTTTCAGACCTGCCATGTGATCCATACGCAAAGTCTTTCCTGCAAAGGACAAACTGCCAAAGATTTTACTCTGCTGGAATGACCTTTGAGATTCTAAGGTCCCCTCCATGAACTGATGAAGTATTGGCATAGTATTTTGAGGACAGTTTTGCATATGCTATGAAATTAATAAGCAACTTGGACTAAATTACATCCTTATTTCTGAAAATCTGTGTTTAATTATCTCTGTAAAGGATTATGCATCTAAAGCTTGTGTTTATATAAAAGATTTTATTTTCTCCTTTTTCCCTTTCTCTTTGACTAGAATACAACATCTCTGCCTTCATATTCCTTTACCAGTATGTAAGTGCCTCCACTCATTAAATGACATTGGATGACTTAATTGGAAGAATTACTGCATTTTGGAGGTGAATTAATTCTGAGCAGTACTCTATTAAAGACATATAACATATTAGCAAAATTATTAAAATAAGTATTTAATGCTATAAATCAATATTAGAATTTCTACTTTCTTCATGTATGTTCAATGACTCTAATTTCCTAAATTCTTAAACAGAGGCACATAATGCAGAAATATTTCCTTTCCCTTGTCATATCACAAATATCTCTAGTTCTTAGAAGTGGATATACTGTCAAATGATACTTGATAAGGGAAGCAATCTAGTACAATGATCTTCTAATAAGCCAATAATGTCTGTACTGTTCTGAATGCTGTGATCTCAAAAATAAAGAATGAAATATTTCTTATACACAAGAATATATAAACAATATGCATTTTAGTGGGTAGAGCATAAAGATCTTTACTTTGTAGACAGACAACCTAGGCAAAGATTTTGAAGGCGTTCAATGTATAAGACGATTTTTTAAGCACCAAAAAAGATCATTTACATAAACACAGCAAGACAGAAATAGGAAAAGAAAACATAAATCTTCATTTCATAACCCCTGCTTGATTTTTAAGTATGTAATATTTCCATACTTTGCTTTCAAAACTATCCTGCTTCTCTATTTTTCTTCTTAATGTACTTCTGTTTTCCTTCATGCATGTATAAACATTTTTAAATGGCTATCTTTTTTTTTTGCATAAGTATTGCTAACTCTACCTCTCATTCTACCCCCAACCTAATTAAAAAGCCCTGAGAAAAGGGAAGGGAAACTTGTTACTAATGAGCACAGTCAATCAAAACAAATCTGCATTGTAAGGATACTCCAACAAGTATACTTCTTTCTGTATTCTTTCTCTATGATTAGTCTGTCACATATCTTTCAGGAAGTAGATAATGAATGGGAAGCCTTTAAAGTTAAGATTCTCCAAAGGCAGTATTAGAATGCAAATCAGAACTTTTGTTTAGGATGGGCTAGAAGTAGACCTGACTGGAGCTTTTTGCTGTGGGCTCCGGGTGGGGACAGGAATCCCACGAGAGTTGCTTGTCTACCTAAAGACTGTGCGCCTTCACCGTGAGTGGGACAGGGGGGCGAAATCTTTCTTTGTTTAAATTCGCGCCGAAACGGGACTCCATCCCTCCTCCAATGAGAAGTCAGAGACCCTCTAACTTTACCTACATGGAATCCATACTCTCTCTCTCTTCCAACAGAACTTAAAAGAATGTACTTTTTATGACTTTTTATGACTCTCAGGGTTTTAAAAAAGGGCACCTGGAGGGGTGCTCTCTCTCTCTCTCTCTGGCTCTCTCTTCTTCTTCGAACATGTGGCGGGGAGAGGTCTCTCCCCGCCCCAGGGTATGTATTTTTTTAAAGAATAAAACTCCTGTCTGCTAGAAGTTCTCTTCTACATTCCTTTGATTTGGGTAAGTGAGGTTTCTCACCCACACAATAACTTGCATTGTCAGAGGTACTCTGGGTTGTCCATTGCATTGGTTATCATTCTTAAGTTGTCAAAGTTGTTTTTCTCACAATGTTGCTGTTATATAAATAGTTGCTTTGGTTTTGCTAACTTCTCTGCATAAGTTCCTGCTATTCAAGATTCTCTTCAACTCGTTCATTTTCTTACAAAAATCTTTTTTTTTTCAAT
Source organism: Pseudochirops corinnae (assembly GCA_028646515.1). Classification (NCBI taxonomy): domain Eukaryota; kingdom Metazoa; phylum Chordata; class Mammalia; order Diprotodontia; family Pseudocheiridae; genus Pseudochirops; species Pseudochirops corinnae. Next base: position 100,151,673 of record CM053591.1, read on the forward strand.
TTTTGTAAACCACAATTTGTTCAACTATTCCCCAATTGATGGGCACTGGCATAGAAATTAGTTCTTTTGTCTTTCATTTAAATTTCCCTTCAGGATCAAGAAGTGTATTTTGCTTATGACTATTCCTTCTGTTTTCTTTGTACTCTTAACCACCTTCCCATTCCCACTTTATTATTGTTGATATGTGTGTATGTCAAACTGAAAACTGTGTTTATGTCCCACCTTCTCTTGTTCATTTCAGGTAGGAGGTTCTTGTAATGCCCATTCCCACATCCCTTTCTCAGTGTTTGTATAGTCTTCTTACCTAGCCCAAATATGAGAAATAGTAAGTTTTATGCTCATTGTTTTTTTTCTTTTATTCATGCTTCTGTTTTTCCTTTCTTTAGTCCTTCAGAATGGAGTCAATCCAACCCAGTCCCCAAATCCTTTATTTAATTTTTATTTGTATTCATTTGTTTTTCTTTTCTTCAATACCTTTTGAAAACATTAACATTTTGAAGGGGGTCCTTCTTTCTTTTCCTTCAACCATTAGAATGTTGGCACTATATTATCATATAGCACTTTTCCAGTGCTGAAATAAATTTAGCCTTCTTGGTTTCTATGGAATCTTGTGTTTGGATTTCAAAATTCCTGCTTATCAGGGTGGCTAGTTAGTGCAGTTAATAGAGCACTGGAGTCAGGAGGACCTGAGTTCAAATCCAGCCTCAGACACTTCACACACACACACACACACACACACACACACACACATTAGCCATGTGACCTTGGGCAAGTCACTTAAGCCCAATTGTCCTACTGTCCCTCCTCCAAAAAATAAAAAAGCAAAATTCCTGCTTACCTTTCATCTTCCATTAGAAATTTTGAAAGTTCAGTATTCTTTTAGAGGTCCATTCCCTCATCCTCATGCCTTCATAAAGGCTTATAATCAGCTTTGGGCTATATTATTTTTGGTTTAAACCTATTTTTTGGATTATTGGAATTGAAAATCTCATTTTTAGTTGAATCTGTCAAGTTTGTGATCTTGATTATATTTTTTGATCATCACTTAATCTGCTACTTTCCACTTGCCTACAGTAACAGCATTTGTTTTTTTGAGAATTCTAGATTTTTGGTATGGAATTATTTTTCCAGTTCTTTTCAAGTGGTGATCATCGATTTAAGCTGTAGAAACTTTCATTTAGGATTTATTGAATTACATAATTTGATATATTTTACAGGTCAAATTCACAGATTTTAGGGTAATAGTTTTTTTTCTGTGAAATATTTTACATTTTCTTTTATTCTTTTTAATCTTTGGATTTTGCTCCATTTTTTACTGTTTCATGAATTTTGATTTTTGTCTTTTCTAGTTTTTAAGGAAAATGTTTCTTGGGTAAAGTTTACCACTTTTCTTTTTCCATTTTTTTTTTTTCCGGAAGAACTTTACTTTAGTTTTTTTTTTTTTAATCTCTTTCCTGACTTCTTGGCATTTATACAGTCATTGTGGAAACTCCATTTTTTCCTCTTTGAATTTTTACTGTCAGTTGCTATGGTGATGCTGTCACCTTCATTTTTTCCTCAAAATTGCTATACTTCTGAGAATTTTCAATACTTGTTGCTGTCCTTGGTTTACTTATCTCTACAGTTTTAATTCTTGGATTGAGGTTTGGTTCCAGGGCCATACAGTGACCTCAGCTGCACTTTTAAGTGCATGATTCATCCACCTTGGTTTCATCCTGAGTGAGTTCCTACACTAACTTCCCCTTCCCGGGGTTGTGCTTGATGTATCTTTGAGGTTTGAATTGCTGGATCTTCTGGGCCTCTTTTGGAGCCTCAGGACAAGTTACTAGTAATTTTGGAGACCCTTAGTATGGTTGTTAAAGTCATGCTTCCAACTGCCAGGGCTTTCAAGGAGCTCTCAACGTGTTTCAAACAAGCCTGTGGATTTCTCAGGAAGGTCCTTAGTTCTTACTGCCTCTGGATGGAGAGCCCTACAGATTCCATGCCTCTGGTCACTCTCTGATAATGCTGGTAGTCTAGGGGATTGTTCGCTTTCACTGGTGCTGGTTTGCTGAAGACCCATTTTCCTATTGCCTTTTGCAAAGTGACCTTTTTGCACAGTTCTAGAGTAGAAAAAAAGTCACTTAGTATAATCACTGGATTATGTTCAATGAACAGTTTGAACATTATACGTTTTGATGCCAGATTCAGATTTTTTGCTAGAATAGATATAGGGCAGCTGGTTTGCTGCCTCTGTACAGATGGCATCTTGATCAGAAATCCTCATATAATATAAAACTAGTAAATGATATGGACTACATTGTATAGTTATTTTTGAACCAAGACTGAGCTTATTGCTTGTCTAACTTTGGAATAATCATTTAAACCCTCTTCATCTTGAGTTTCTTAATCTCTAAAATAAGGGGATTGGATTAGCTTGCTTCTAAAGTTCCTTCTGACTCTAAATCTATGATCCCAGGTTGAAATAAAATTATAATGTTGAGATTTGGTTATGTGCATTTGGTTATAGCCTATAAAATAAATATACATCTATCTATTTGTTTTTATTTTACCAATGGAGTGTTAACAAGAAATTTATGAAGGTCTGAGAAGTTAGAAAAGGAAATATTCCAGGTGAAATAAGTTTCTTCAAAAATGGAAATATCTTCAAACATCCCAATATGTTTATAGCCCTAGTAATGCTATTTTTAATGTTCTCATTAGTCTTTCCAAAACACTACTCCAATAATTTATCTACTTATACCCTCCAGTGGCCTCTCCTTGCCTAAAAGATAAACTCTAAACTCCTTATCCTAACATTTAAAGTACTCAGAAATCTGTCTCTAATCTCTCTTCTGAGCCCTATTTCTCAACACTCCTTTTCCTGTACTTCCCATTCCAACAAAACTGGACACTTCATTGTTTCCAGATTTTCCCTACAGAAATCTCTAACTTTTTAAAATAGTCAGTTCATGTGTTACCTATGTAACCTTCCCTGTTACATATAATCAAATGTGACATATCCCTTCTCAATTGTCTTGTAGAACTTTGGCTCCACCTCTACTTGGCACATGTCATAATTTGTATTTTATCATACATTCTTATGTACATATTTTATACCTATGTTTAATGGCAAGCTCCTTGAGGATAGTATCTGTGTCTTAACTGCCCAGTGTCTGACATAATGTCTTTCTCATATTTCAATTTGGAGGAGCTACAGAAGTCACAATAGTGCACAGACTTAGTAACTCCATGTCTTTCTAGATGGGCATTATGAGATTCTGTGGCCAAAATACATGAGTACTTGGGGGCAAACCTTCTAGTGAAATGATACTGTGGTAGAATTCAAAAAGGACAGTTGCACATAGTAGGCAATAGACATTTCACATATGTTTTTTGAAATGAATTGGATTATGCTGAGTTGAGTTTACTTGAACTCAATGTACTGCTCACAAAACCTAATGCCAAGATCCAAATGTGTTCTGTGTCCCGTATATTTACACTCTAGTAAAAGGAAGGTCAAATAATTCCTTGATTTATTTAAACTTTGTTGTCAAAGATAATCTAGGCAATTCTACATGTAGCAGCTTTGTTTGCCTGATTTGTCTAGATTAACTATGAAAATCAATTAATAAGGTTATGGTTTAACTCTTGTCCTGCATGGAAACTGAACATTTGGATAATCAAGGGTAAGTCCTTTAACTTCTCCAGTCTCAGTTTCCTCATCAAGAAACTGTAAATTTTGATATTTGTACTATTTAATTTATAGGCTTACATGGGAAAAATATTTTTGCAAATTTTAAAAGTGCTATAAAAATGTGAACTCTTTTCATTGACATTCTTGGTTTATTTTTATATCTTTTTATATATCAGTATTTGTTCTTCCTAAAATTCCATTACCTTGATTTTCTATCCTGTATAGTGGAGGGTATTGAAAAGTCATTTACTATTTTATTTGGCATTTGGGAGAATTTGATCCACCTCAGAAAAAGCACCCACAAAGTATGTCTAATTCAAAAATTCAGAGCTTGTTATTTTGCCTGAAAAGGTGGAACAGGTAAATCAAGATAAATGACCTTTGTGAATTTTGACTTTTGGATTCATTTAGTGAGGAGGGAAAATGCCATATATCACAAATCTCCAGAATGACTAGATTATAGATTTGTAAATGATTTAGGTAATCTGGTCTAATATTATCTTCATATATATGGAGATCAAGTAAATCATAACTCACTTAAGAAAGCTGTGTCAGACGAAAGAAATAAGGACAGTTTTTGATTTATCAGACAGGTGACAGTAATGTCAGTTAAAGGAATCCCTAGTCTGGGCATATCAGGGTGCACTATTTTTGAAAAAGTAGGGGTATTTTGTTTGTTTTTTTGTTATTTTCTGGTCAACAGCCTAACTGCTTTCAGGCTGTGCCCTTTATTCATAGAAAATGATACCTTCTGTGATTTCTGCAATAAACCCACATTTAAAGACACTGAAAATAACATTAATTTATTTTTCAGAACACGTTTGGGTTGGAAAAGTACCTTCAAGCATTTGGTAGCTCATTAAAGGTCAGTTAATTATGAAAGAGTCTGTGTGGCTAGAAATCCTGGGAGACTGGGGCCATCTAGGATCTATTTGATGGCATGTCTGGATGTCTGAGAAAATCAAATATATTTTTGCAGCTGTTTCATATATACCCAGTAGAACAGTAAGCTCAATGGTATTTAAAAAATGAAAAACAGAAACTATACAGTTTAGACCTTTGAATAGACTTGTCTGTAGTAGTGACAGCAAAGTTGCCTTACAGGAGTATGCATTAGTATTGCTTAAGGTATGGGTTGGTTGGCAGATTATATGCTGGTATCTTTAGGGTAATTCTGTTGTTTCGTGAAGTCTGTTCATGCTGAAGAGAGATCAAAGCCTTTTGTTAAATCCATCAACATGACAGTAGATTTAGATTTACATACATTAGAAACTAAATCTATTTTCTACATTATGTATCCTTTAAATGAAATTGTTCTACTCTTTTCTTAGCTTAAGTTCAATTAAGGATAGAGATTCCTTTTCATAGTTTGATGTAAATGGAATGCATGGCTCTGTTACATATAAAAGTCTATTAAATAAAGTGAAGGCAAGGATAAACCAATTACAAGTAAAGACATACACAATCGACTAAAATTGTTTCATTGTATGGAGGAACCATGTTGTATTTTTGTCCATATGTGTACATAATGTTGTGAATACTTTGACGTGTCATAAAATTCTATTCATAATCCAGCGTTCCCTTCATCAGGTTTATGCAAGGTCAAATACTTAACTATGCATTAGTGCATTTCAATTTCCTTGTTATCTTAGCCTGAAGGGGCATATATCATGTATGGCAATATGCCACTAACTCACTGTGATCAATAGCACTGCTTATCCATATAAATATTATGAGAGAAATGAACAACAATATTGATTTAATACTGTTTGAGCAGTTAATTGCAATTACAATTGGATAAAGATTACACCTATCAATCATGATGAATCTTTGCTATAGTTCTCTAAATTACAAAGGGTCACCATCTGTGTACATGTACCAACACTCAAGTAATTACAAATCCTTGAAGTTTTGAAATGATGAGGTTTAAATACACATATATATCTTTTACATATAATCCTTCTTTTGTGCCTATAAAAATGAGATGCCCTTTAGATTATTACTAAAATGTAACAACGTAGGATTTTAGGCACCACTGGTATTATTTTTTTCAAATGATGTTTTGTAATGTTTCCTTTTGAAGAATTTTTTTTTCCTTTTATGAGGCTTTTTTTTCTGTTTTGTTTTGTTTTTCTCTGTATGGGTGGTAGAACAAATAAAATTTCAAATGCATGTGTCATCAGCAAAATATTTAAGAAACATCACTTTGTTCTTTACCATAAATACTTATTAACTATTTAAGTCCATTATAATTATCTTGACTAGACATTAAACTTTGTAGCCTAAACCAATAATTATGCCAATGAAACAAAAAGCCAACAAATTTCAATTGCTGCAATTTAATCATATAGTAGTTCAGAATGTTTAAATCAGTTTGTAAACGAGCACCAAATCTCTGATAAGAATTGAATGTTCTTATGTTCCTTCATCACTTCACAGATTTGTTATTTCATACACTGTGTTACTTTGTCCATTGATGTAAGTCATGGGCTGTTTCACATGTTAGTAAGTTATTCCATGAGCTGCCATGGCCAAAAAATTCCATCACTTAGTGTCGAGTGATTTCTGAGTGTAATGAATTTGAGCCTTGGACTATTGATTCAAAGACCACTGTTAGAACCTTTTCCAGCTTGGCAAGAAAGACTTTTCTACTTCCATACTCATTTTCTACTTCCATAATCAAAGACAGTACACTTGCCCCACCATGACAGAAGTATAAAAGTAGATTTTTTGTGTAAAGAGAAACTCTTATACTATGTTTACATATTGGTTATTGTCAAGCATATGTTTCTGTGATATAAATATGACCATCTAATTTGACTATTTATTTGTTCTTTCACTAAGGGAAACAAGTAGAAACTTAAATCAGATGCAAAATTAAAGTAATTTGACATTTCCATTCCCTTGCTGTTTTTTTTTCTTTTTTTAAAGAAAATGGTCACTGGCCTAAAACCACTACATCAGATATGTAACAAATATGTATCTGACTTTATAAAGACCTCACCTTACATAGTTCATATGTCTTCCCATGGAGTTTTACAGTAAATCAACTTGACATTTCTGATATTTAAGGTGCAACATATGACATCTGTTCTGTGATTTACAGAATTGGAAATGCATATTTTTACCCATGTGGTCAATTAAACCTCATCCAGATGCTAATGCATATTTTAGGATTAAAAACATTAAAGTGGTATAATGAACATATTTTCTGATGATTTAGAGTTGGATAGTAATCAAGGTTGGAGAGAGAGACAGAAAACTCAACTTATCTTGTCAAAACATCATGTTATGTATGTTACCTATCAGATATGTACTTCAATTCTTTCTTATGCATTTTGTTTTTTGCATGCAAACTTAAGCAGTGTTTTCATCAATTGGGTCTTTTAATGAAAAACAAATTTGAAGGTAGCCTATATTAAGGTTGTTGGTGGATAAGGTCTTCAGTTATACACTGATCTTTGACCAGAGTGACATTCTCATTTTACTATGTTTCTTAATTGAATATGAAGGTAGAATTATTTATTAGTAAAGTTCCTTCTGTTAGTTGCTTAGACAAAAATTAAACTGTTCAATCTTTTCATACTTTTCTCTCTCTCAAGTAATATCAAATACTTATGACTGGAATTATTCGTCAAATTACTGGTGTATGTGGAAAGACACACAGAACATACTCTACTATATATAAAAGAACATACTTAGGCTCATTATATAAAGACACACACATTGTATAAAGACACACATGTCTATATCTGTATATGCATTATATGTATATGCATTACATGCATTATCTGTATATGCACCACTTTCTGGTGGCATTCAATTGGCTAGATATTATAAATGATGGGAACATAGATATTGTACACTAAACTTTTGGGAACAACCCAAACTTTCCTGACTATATTACCTATGGGTAGGAAAGACAGAATAAGAGACAAGGATATTCAGGATATTAAGGTGATTAATCAATCTAAAGAGAAGCAATAACAATCTTTAAAAGTATAAATCAGCCAAAGATCTGAATCAGAGCCTAAAAGAGTCAAAAAGTCCAGGTACTAGGATAATGAATGTATAAAATGAGTGACAAGATGCCAGGAAAGATAGACGTGTGTATGTGTGTGAAAGGCAGTTCCTGTCATAAAAGAGGTTACACTCTTATGGCAAGGGACATACTTAAAGGTAAGGAGAGACTCACTTGGGGACTGGAAATGAATAAAAAGCTATAAAGTATTCTGTTTCTAAATAAAATAAGAGCAGACTTTCATAGTCCAGAGTTCCTGGGTTAGAACTCAGACTCCAGTAAGAGAGAGATGAAAATGCTGTAGCACCAACATGATATCCACAGCACCTACGACAGCTATGAATATGCTAGTGTAATTCTGAATTACAAAATATAACAGACTCTCCACATGGAAGACAGAACCAAAACATTTATACAAACACCAGAAAGTGGAATTCCAACACCAGAAAGCCAAATCCATCATAACAACAGAAAAATCTATACACAATAACAATGCAGAGGATACTGCCATCCATAAGCCTTCTCCCTGCTAGGATCTTACAATAAACAATCACTCAAAGTTAGCTGCCTGCTTCCTCTCTCTCAATTCTAACTGCTCTAACTTCTTGTGGTCTCTGCTCCCCCTTCCTGCTCCACTCCTTCCTGCTCCATCTGCTCATCAAGCTCTTCCTACCACATACTCATGTGACTCAGGCTTCCATGTGACTCAGGTAGATCACACAGGCCTATTAATGGATGGGAAAGATCTTCTCATTAAGCAAAAAATAAAAACATTAACAATACAAGTGACCAAAAAGACAAGGAAATAAATTTAAAAAACAAAAGCATTATACATTCTAGGAAAGAGTCCATGTGGAGCAACCTTAGGAAAATACTGTAAGCTAGTGATGGATGAAGTAGGGAAGAGAGACAGTAAAGTCCCTCATTCAATAAATCATCCCAAGATTGTACCTTTTTACATTGGTGTGTCCCAAGCCCTCTTTTCTTCTATACAATTTTAATTGGTGATCTTCTCTGTTTCAAAGTTTTCAATTATCATCTCTGTTCTCATGATTCTCAGATCTCTTTACTCAGTTTTAACCTCTTTCCTTATCTCCAGATTTGCATCTCCAATTATTTACTAGACATCTCAAAAAGAATTCCCTTATGTAACTCAACATGTCCAAAACTGATTTTCCTCCCAAACCTTTATCTTTGATAAACCTCCTCATTACTGCCAAGAACACTACCATTCTCCCAGTTTCACAACCTATTTATTATCTCTGACTTCTCAGTTTATCTCACCTCCTGCCATATCCAATCTTGCCAAGACCTGTGGCTTTTACCTTTGTGAAATCTATCAAATACTTCCCTTTCTGTTCTAACATCTAGTTCCTGTGTCCTCTTTTCTTTTCTGATATTGACATGGCCCTGATGCAGAACCTCATAATCTCATATCTGAACTGCTTTAATAACCTATTGATTGCTCATTTTGTCTCAAATCTCTCCCTCAATCCGGTCCATCATCCACTGAGATGCCCAATTATTCTTCGTAAAGAATTGAGTATATGACACACGCCTGTCTTTCTCCCCTCTCATTAAACTCCAAGGGTTCCCTATTACCAATATGATAAAATATGACATTCTCTGTTTGGCATTCAAAGCCCTTTCCACATTTCCCCCTTCTGCCTTTCAAATCTTATTCCCTACTTGCTTCTATGTACTCTGAAATTCAATGACACTAGCAACATTGCAGTTTGTTAAAAAACAAACACAAATTAAAAAAAAAAAAAACATCTCATCTTCATACTCCAGATATGTTTTACTGGCTTTCCTTTATGCATCGACTGCTCTCCCTCCCCACCTACACCTCCTGGCTTCCCTAAACTCTTTTAAGTCCCAGCTACCATGCTATAGTCTTTAAGAAGCCGTTTCTGATCTCTTTCATTTCTAGTGTCTTTCCTCGTTGATTTTCTACAACTCATCCTATATATATTTGCTTGTACATAGTTATTTTGCATGTCATATGCTCCATTAGACTACCTTATTTTCCCTTTGTTTATTCCATACTTAGGCCAGTGCTTGGCAAATAATATTTAATAAATGCTTGTCAATCAACTGCTTGAATGTACTCAGATCTCATTTATATGTGTACTTGCTGTTCCCTCATAAAATTCATTCTCTATTTAACAGTTTTATTGAAGCTCTTCCTTTTTGTCTTTGTTTCCACTATGTCTATAGTAAGGTCTGGTTCATATTAGGCACTGAATAAATGCTTGTCAATTACTAATTTATTCATTAATTAAAACCATACAGATATAGGATTAAGAATGAGTTTTGTCTATATTTGGAGAATAAATACCAACAATGTAAAATCAATGAGATTACTAGTTATAATTTAAACCTACAAGTGCCCTGAATGCAATATAAACTCATAGTTTATGATTATATATTTACATGTGTTTATATATATATGTGTGTGTGTACATGCGCTCACACATACAAATACACACAAACATGTAAACATGCATGTACATAGAAGATACATATTCCTGTACAGATGTGCACATACCTGTACATGTGCATATTTACACATATATGATATACATACACATGTATATGAATATGAATATCTCTATCTATACACATTCCAGAGGAATTCCGGAGGAACTGGCATGAACTCCCCTCCAAACCCTTCCAAAATACTTATAAATAATGAATCTAAGCAAAGTGTAGAATGGCAGAGCCCACAAAAAGACAGCCTGAAACAAGTTGCCAGCCCAATATCATGTAGAAGGTTGGCAGAAAAGGTCTCTTGCATCACAAATAGAGTGGAACACAGTTTAGCACAGACCACACCAGTGCAGACCTGACCAGAACAGACCAGGTCCCAGCAAACCAGGAGCAGGCCTCTGGGTGGTAGAAAATCAGTGACAGCAGTGGTGGTGGTTCCCAAACTTCTCATTCCACAGGTGGTAATGGGATCAGACAAAAGATGAGAAGGATATTTAAAGAAATCTTTATGCAAACACCAGGGTCAGGACTTTGTTGCATTGCCTGTACTTTGATCTGGGTGCCAGTCCTAGAGCTTAGTCCCAGTGTTAGAAGGAGTACCAGCACAGCAGAGTTTGCAGTCACAGGGGAGCAAGCACCCTGGTCTCATCTGCAAGGTTGAAAAGAGTGCTTGTGGTAATTCACATACCACTGCACAGTACAGGAGAGCAGTGAAAACACCTCTCCCTTAGATCATACCACCTTGAAAGGGCCAAAAACATACAGGTCCCCAGAATTACCTCTGAAAACAGCTTTACAAAAACCCAAAGCTTGGGATAGTGCCCTCTACACTTGGGAAACAGAGGACCACTTGGGAAACAGAGGCTGAAAAATGAGCAAACTACAGGAAAAAAAATACTGACCATAGAAAGTTATTATGGTGATAAGGAATACATGCCCAGAAGAAGAAAACAAAGTCAAAATACCTGAATTCATAGCCTCCAAGAAAAAAAATGAATTGGTCTCAATCTCATGAAACAGCTCCAGAATGATTTTGAAAATAAAGAGAGACAGAGGAAAAATTAGGAAGAGAAATTAAAGTGATGCCAAAAATAATGAAAAAAATCATCAGATTGACAAAAGAGGTACAAAAACATATCAAAGAAAACAATACCTTAAAAATTAGAAAATAGGCCAAATGGTAAAGGAGGCACAAAAATCCAGAGAAGAGAAGAATGCCTTTACAAGCACAATTGGCCAAACTGGGGGGAGGGGAAGATATACCAAAATTCAATGAAGTGAAGAACTCCTTTAAAAATAGAATTGGTTAAATGGGAAAGGAAGTACAAAACTTCACTAAAGAAAGTAATTTCTTAAAAGTTAGAATTAGGCAAGTGAAAACTAATGACTTTGTGAGACATCAACAAACAATCAAATCTAAAAGAATAAAAATTAAATAAAATGTGAAATATATCATTGGAAAAACAGCTGGACTGGAAAGTAGATCCCAGAGAGAAAATTTAAGAAGTATTGGACTGGTGCTGTTGCTGCTGCCACTGCTGCTGCCACTGCAGCTTCCCCTGTAGCTGCCCCTGTCTCCACTTCAGCCAGCTCTGCAGCCCCAGGCTGGGACTGGACCATGCTCCTCTTCACCCATGCCCAACAGAGTTCCCCCATTGAACTTCCTTGCTGTCCTTGGTGTTCATGGGTTGAGTAGTCAGGAAATTGCCATAGCTGTCAGCAATTCAGTCCCTTGAGAACTGCTTTGGCCTTATCTGTACCCAGCACAGGCCACACTGGACTGTGCTCTGTTCCCAGTCCAGTGCAATGTACCCTTTATGTTGACTTTCCTGGCTGTCTTGTACTGGAGATGTGTTTCACTTTGTTGTTTTGTGGGTTCTGCAGCTCAAGAATTTATTTAAAGTCATTTTTTACAGGTATTTGGAGGGGTTTAGGGGAGAGCTCAAGCAAGTCCCTGCTTTTACTCTGCCATCTTGGCTCCACTCCCTGAAAGACCAAAAATTTTAATAATACAATTATTTATATAGTTATTTATTAAATGATTTAGGATGAAATGAACACATAAACTAATATCTTTATACTTTAAGTATATTTCTTAATTTTCATAAAACAAAACCAGGAAATTTCCTAAGGATTCAGAGAAGTTTGCTTAAGATATGCTAGTTAGGAATCATATTTTTCAATAATATTTTATTACAAATAATCTTAATTATCAAATCAGTAAATATATATTAATTTGTGCACTAGGTTCTCCCCATCAAAAACAGTAACAACACAGAATTAAAAAAAGAAAGACTGTTCTTTCTCTTTTTACTGGAAGACACTTTAAAAATTTAGATCTTGAGGCAGGCCAGACACTCAGCATGGGGTGACCCACCAGGCAGACCTGGACACCCAGCACAGCAGCCTGACCCACCATGCAAGGCTGGGATACCCAGCGTGGTGGCATGATCCACCAGGCAGGCCCTAGATACCCAAGAAGGCAAAGCTCTAAGAGGCCATCACTGGATGGGGCCTGCTGATCTACCAACCACAAGGGCCACTCCCAGGCCTATCACCACAGGGCAAGGAACATACTCAGCTGCTTAAGAGACAAATCCAGGGCCTACAGCCGGGGCAGCAGCTACACCCAGGACTACCCATCCACAGCCTGGAAATTTAAAAAGTCCCTATCTGAACTTCCAGGGACCAAGATGACAGTCTGAACCCTCACTGCTCCAATCTACCCCTCTGACCTCAAAACACAGTAATTATTGCTCCAGAGGAAAATTTTAAGCAGTATAGACTTAGGAATCCTGGAGAAAGGGCATGATTAAGGTCTTGTCTCAAAACGGGAAGAAAGCAGGCTGCAAAGACAAAGACAAAGACTCTGGAATCCTATTATGGTGAGAGGAAGGAATCAAATTCAGAAGGAGAGAGTATTGACTCCACACCTCACAACTGAAGCCTTAACAGGGAATATGACTTGGTCTCAGGCTCAGAAGGCATTCCTAGATGAGCTCAAAAAGAACTTTGAAATCTGGCTTAGAGAGATAGAGGATAAAATCAACACCTTTCACCAAAACAAAATTGTGAAATTAGAAAAACATTGCAATGAAGAGAACAGCTCGTTAAAAAGTAAAATGTGTGAACAAAAATGAAATCTGGAAGAGGAGCTTCAAAAACTAACTGAGGAGAATAATTCACTAAAAACCAGAATCAATCAAATTGAAGCCAGAGACTCTATGAGGAACCAAGAATCAGTCAAACAAAACATCAAGACTGAAAAATTAGAAAAAGAGGCAAAATATCTCAATGGGAAAATAACTGACCTGGAAAACAGATCCAAGAGAGACAATCTGAGAATTATTGGTCTACCAGAAAATCATGATGAAAAAATGAGTCTGGACAATATCTTCCAAGAGCTCATCAAGGAAAACTGCGCTGAGATCCTAGAAACAGAGGGTAAAATAGAACTCGAGGGAATCCACCGGACACCTCCTAAAAGAGATCCCAAATTGAAAAGTCTGCAAAACATTGTGGCCAAACTGCACAACCATCAAGTAAAGGAGAAAAGACTACAAGCGTCTAGAAAGAAACAATTCAGATATTTTGGAACCACAGTGAGGATCGCACAGTATATGGCAGCCTCAACACAGAAACATCAGAGAAACTGGAATATGATTTTCGCAAGGCAAAAGAGCTCAGCCTGCAACTGAGGATCAGCTATCCAGCAAGACTGAGCATAATCTACCAGGCAAGGAGATGGACATTCAGTGACATAACAGAATTCCAGACCTTCCTGATGAAAAAGCCAGAGCTCAATGGAAAATTCACCCTCCAATTACAAGACTCAAGAGAGACATAGAAAGGTAAATAATGAAACACACACACACACACACACACACACACACACAAAACTTGTTATTTAACAAGAGCAAACTGTTTACATCCCCATATGGGAAGCTGATACCTATTAATATCGTAAACTCTATACCTATGGCAACATCTAAAAGGGATATATACAAATAGAGAGTGCGGGTATAAACTATGCAAAATGATGATAAAAATCCTTATTAAGGGACTGCAATGGAAGAAGAGGAAAAAATGAAGCAGAAAAGGATAAATTATGCTACACAGAGAGGCATAAAAACAATATAGTAGAGGGAAGGAAGGGAGGAAGATAAGAATTATAAGAGCTTTTCCCCCACTGGTTCTGGTGCAAGGAGGGAAGAACACGACCAGTTATAGATAGGACTCTATCAAGAAAAGACATAAAACTTATCATAATAGAGGGAAAGAGGGGAGGGAGAGGCGCACTACATGTGATCTATTCTCATCAATCTTGGTCCAAGGAGGAAATAATGTAAACATTGAGAATAAAAATTAACCATATCCAACAGGCAGTAGGAGGGGGAAAGGGCCATGAAAGAGGGGGGAGTTAGAAAGGAGGGAAGAAGTACTAAAGGAGAAGGGTAGGAAAAGGAGGGGCAGATAAGAAGTGAATACTGAGGGAGGCAGCGGTCAAAAGGAAAACTCTTAAAAAGGGGAAGAGAGAAGGGAAAAACAAAAGCATGAACAGGGGAGGGAATAGGATGGAGGGAAAGACACAGATAATAATCATAACTGTGAATGTGAATGGGATGAACTCTCCCATAAAATGGAGGTGGATAGCAGAATGGATTAAAAACCATAATCCTACAATATTCTGTTTACAAGAAACACATCTGAAACAGAAGGATACCCACAGGGTAAAGGTAAAAGGCTGGAGTAAAATATATCATGTCAGCTAAAGTAAAAAAAAGCGGGGGTAGCAATTCTTATCTCAGATAAAGCAAAAGCAAAAATATATATAATTAAAAGAGATAAGGGAGAAAACTATAACCTGCCAAAAGGCCCAATCGAAAATGAGGCAATATTGTTACTAAACATGTATACACCAAGTGGTATAGCATCTACATTCCTAAAGGAGAAATTAAGGATGTTAGAGGAAGAAATAGATAGCAAAACTATACGAGTGGGGGACTTTAATCTCCCCGTCAATGAGATCAATAAATCTAACCTCAAAATAAACAAGAAAGAAGTTAAGGAGTTAAATAGAATCTTAGAGAAGATAGATATGGTAGACCTCTAGAGAAAATTGAATAGGGATAAAAAGAATATACCTTCCTCTCAGTAGTACCTGGCACATACACAAAAATTGACCATGTACTAGGGCATAAAATGCCACAATTCAGTGCAGAAAGGAGAAAATATTAAATGCATCCTTCTCAGATCATGATGCAATAAAACTTATATGTAATAAAGGGCCATGGAAGGATAGACAAAAAACTAGATGGAAGCTAAATAAATTAATCTTAAAGAATGAGTGGGTCAAACAAGAAATTATAGAAACAGTAAGCAACTTCATTCAAGATGATGACAATAACAAGACAACATACCAAAACTTGTGGGATACAGCAAAGGCAGTTCTTAGAGGAAGTTTTATATTCCCAAATGCATACATGAACAAATAAGAGAAAATGGAGATCAATGAATTGGGCATGCAATTGAAAAAGCTAGAAAAAAAATACCAAAGTAGAAATAATGAGAACCAAAGGAGAGATAAATAAAACTGAATTGAAGAAAACTATTGAATTAATAAATAAAGCTAAGAGTTGGTATTATGAAAAAGTGAAAAAAAAATTGATAGAACTTTAGCCAATATGATAAAAAAAAGAAAGAAGAAAAACAAATTATGAATATCAAAAATGAAAAGGGTGAATCTACCTCCAATGAAGAGGAAATTAAAACAATAATTAGGAATTATTTTGCCCAATTGCATACACATAAATTTGACAATCATAGTGAAATGGATGAATATTTACAAAAATAAAAGTTGCCTAGACTAATTGAAGAGGAAATAAACCACTTAAATAATCCTATCTCAGAAAACGAAATTGAATAGGCCATCAATGAACTCCCTAGGAAAAATCTCCAGCGCCAGATGGCTTTACTAGTGAATTCCACCGAACATTTAAGGAACAATTGACTCCACTACTTTACAAACTATTTGGGAAAATTGGAGAAGAAGGAGTCCTACCAAATTCTTTTTATGAGACAGATATGGTACTGATACCTAAATTGGAAAGAGACAAAACAGAGAAAGAAAATTACAGACCAATTCCTCTTATGAATGCAGATGCAATAATTCCAAACAAAATATTAGCAAAAATACTACAGAAAATCACCATGAGAATAATATGCTTTGATCAGGTAGGATTTATCCCAGGAATGTAATGGTGGTTCAATATCAAGAAAACTATTAGAATCGATCACATCAACAACAAAACTAGCAAAAACCATATGATTATCTCAATAGAAGCAGAAAAAGCTTTTGACAAAATACAACTTCCATTCCTATTAAAAACACTAGAAAATATAGGAATAAATGGAGGTTTCCTTAGAATAACAAGTAGCCTAATTCTCATAACATTTTTTTTTTGCTTTTTGGAGGAGGGAAAGTAGGGTATTTGGGATTAAGTGACTTGCCCAAGGTCACAGGGCTAGTAAGTGTTAAGTATCTGAGGCTGGATTTGAACTCAGGTCCTTCTGACTCCAAGGCTGCTGCTCTATTCACTGCACAAATGCTGGAGAGGATGTGGAAAAATTGGAACACTAATGCATTGTTGGTGGAGTTGTGAATTGATACAACCATTCTGGAATGGTTGCCCAAATTATGGAATTATGCCCAAAGGGCTATAAATACTTGCATACCCTTTGACCCAGCAATAACTCTGTTGGGATTATATCCTAAAGAGATCACAGAAGTGGGAAAAGGTCCCATATATACAAAAATATTTATTGCAGCTCTCTTTGTGGTTGCAAATAACTGGAAATATAGGGGATGCCCATCAGTTGGGGAATGGCTGAACAAGCTACGGTATATGAATATAATGGAATACTATTGTGCTATAAGAAAAGGGAAGGAGATGGACTTCATAATTACCTGGAGAGGCTTATACAAATTGATGCTAAGTGAGAAGAGCAGAACCAGGCAAAACTTATACACAATCACAGACACATCGTACATATGATGATCAACCTTGATAAACTGGACTATCCTCAAAAAAACACAGCTAAAAACAACTCTACAAGCCTCAGGATAGAAGGAGATATCTAAACTCAGAGA
>CM053591.1:100169512-100193188 GCA_028646515.1 Pseudochirops corinnae
ATACATGATTGCACACCACCATGGCAGGGCGGGGGGGGGGGAGGAGTGAGGGGAGAAAATCTAAAACTCAAGTGATTGTGGAACTGAATCTTGCAAACTAAAAGTAAGTAAACAAGTCATTCAAAAAAAAAAAAAGAATAACAAGTAGCATCTATTTAAAGTTGTCAGCAAGTTTTATATGTAATGGGGATAATCAAGAAGCATTTCCAATAAGATCAGCGGTGAAACAAGGATGTCCACCATCATCTCTCTTCTTCAATGTGGTACTAGAAATATTAGCAGTAACAATTAAAGAAGAAAAAGAAATTAAAGGAATCAAATTAGGCAAAGAAGAGCCTAAGCTATCGCTCTTTGCAGATGATATCATGATATACTTGTAGAACCCTAGAGAATCAAGTAAAAAACTTCTTGAGACAATAAATAAATGTAGCAAAGTTGCACAATATAAAATAAACCCACATAAAGCCTCAGCATTTCTATATATTTCCAATGAAGTCCAACAGCAACAGATAGTAAGAGAAATCCCCTTTAAAGTTACTGCAGACATGATAAAATATTTGGAAATCTACCTGCCAAAACTAACCCAATACCTATATGGACACAACTACAAAACACTTTTCACACATATAAAATTAGATCTAACGAATTGGAAAAACATCAATTGCTTGTGGCTGGATCGAGCTAATATAATAAAAATGACAATTTTACCTAAATTAAATTGCATATTTAGTGCCATACCAATCAATCTACCCAAAAATCATTTTAATAAGCTAGAAAAAATAGTCACAAAATTCATTTGGAAGACCAAAAGGTCCAGAATATCAAGGCAATTAATGAAAAGAAATGCTAGGGAAGGTAGCCTAACTGTACCAGATTTTAATCTCTATTATAAAGCAGCAGTCATCAAAATGACTTGGTATTGGCTGAAGAATAGAATAATGGATCAATGGACTAGATTGGGTACAAATGACTCAGTAGTCAATGATTATAGTAATATACTGTTTGATAAGCCCAAAGACCCCAGTTTTGGGGATATATTTGACAAAAACTGCTGGGAAAACTGGAATATAGTATGGCAGAAACTGAGCATAGACCATCATATAACTCTGTACACCAAAATTAAGTCCAAATGGGTACATGACCTAGGTATAAAGGCTGATACTGTAAGTAATCTGGGGAAACAAGGAATAGTCTACCTGTCATATTTATGGAGTAGGGAAGACTTTATGACCAAAGAAGGGTTAGGGAGCATTATAAAATGTAAAATGGATTATCTTGATTACATTAAATTGAAAAGTTTCTGTACAAACAAAGCCAATGTAACCAAGATTAAGAGGGAAGTGGGAAACTGGGAAATAATTTTTATAACCAGTGTCTCTGATACAGGCCTCATTTCTAAAGTATATAGGGAATTAAGTAAAATCTATAAGAATACAAGTCATTCCTCAATTGATAAATAGTCAAAGGATATGAACAGGCAATTTTCAGAGGTAGAAATAAAGATATCTATAAGCATATGAAAAAATGCTGTAAATCACTCTTGATTCAAGAAATGCAAATCAAAACAACTTTGAGGTACATCTCCCCAGTCAGATTGGCTAAGATGACAAAACAGGAAAATGACTAATGTTGGAGAGGATGTGGAAAAATTGGAACACTAATATAGTATTGTTGGTGGAGCTGTGAACTGATACAACCATTCTGGAGAGCAATCTGGAACTATGCCCAAAAGGCTATAAATAATTGCATACCCTTTGCCCCAGTAATACCACTGCTGAGCTTGTATTCCAAAGAGATCACAGAAGTGGGAGGAAGACTCATATGTACAAAAATATTTATTGCAGCTCTCTTTGTGGTGGGAAATTAAGGGGATGCCCATCAATTGGGGAATGGCTAAACCAGTTGTGGTACATGAATGTAATGGAATACTATTGTCCTATAAGAAATAGGGAGGAGATGGACATCATATTTACTTGGGGAGGCTTATACAAATTGATGCTGAGTGAGAAGAGCAGAACCGGGAAATACTTGTACACAATCACAGACACATCATATGTGTGACAACCGACCTTGATAAACTGGAGTCTTCTCAGCAACACACAGCTATAAAACAAGTCTACAAGTCTCAGGATAGAAGTAGATATCTACATTCAGAGAAAGATCTAGAAAGAACAGAGTTTAATTGGAGACTAAAGGAATCTACATGCTATCACTCTTTTCCATGTTTGGTTTTTTTTCCTTATTCCTGTTGTCCACTCCATTGGTTACAACACTTCTATACAATCAGACTAATGTCCAATGTGAAAGAATTTGCAGATTCTATACTTGACTGCATGTCGCCATGGGGGTAAGGGGGAGATGGAGGGGAGAAAACTTGAAACTCAAGGGACTCTGGAACTCAATCTTGTAAACTAAAAGTAAATAAACAAATCAATTTAATAAAAAAAATAAAACTTATATTGATCAAGTCACAATCAAGATATATAATATATACATTACTATACCAAAATGATATTACATATTATTTATATATGCATATCCATTCATACATATATGTGTGTACATCTGTGTGCGTGTGTCTCTGTGTGTGTGTGTGTGTGTGTGTGTGTGTGTGTGTGTGTAGTGCCTACCCTGAGGAGGTGACACAGATATAAAGACAAAAAAAAAAAAAAAGAAAAGAAATAGTCCTTGGCCTTGAGGAGCTTATTAGGAGAACCAATATGTTTCTACATAAAAATATAATCTGCAATAAACAAATACAAAGTTATTTGGTAGAGGAAGTTATATGCATAAAACAGCCCTTAAGGGTGCTCTGAAAGGAGTTAAGAGGTAGAGGCAAGGAGAATAGAGAATATTAATGTGTGCACTCTACCCATTCAACACAGCTTTTGGAAATAATGATGTTGTGGCAATATAATCCTGTGTGTAATAAATCGGAAGTAGGACAGTTAGACTTTAATATAGAATATGTGATACTGTTGTGTAAAAAGCTGGGAAGAGTGGATGAAAATAATAGTGTTAAGAATTTGAAATTTCAGAAAGAGAATTTCATATTTGATCCCAGACTTAATACGGAATCAGTAGATTTGATGGAGGGTGTCATGAATGGATAAGCAGTTTAGAAAAATCACTTTGGTGACTGTACTAGACAGTGGATTGAGGACAGCATGTATTGGAAGTATAGAAAATAAATTAAAGGCTTTTGCAATCATTTATGCAAGAGATGCTTTAGTGAAATTGTTCATGTGGGTTGGCAGAAAAGAATGGATATGAGAGATGTTGTGGAGTTCTTTATGAAGTAAGGAAAAATAATGAATCAAAGATAACTCCAAGCTTGAAAACTCGGGTAAATGTAGAATGTTCATGCTATGGAAATTAAAAAAAAAAAAAGTAAGTAGGGTGGGTTAGAGGGAAAGTTTTAAAAAATTATATTTTCAACAGATTAGAGTTTGAAATTCACTGACAGTATGTAGAACATTATACTACTAGACACTGATTAAGACAACAATGATAAATGATTTCTGTCTTCATGGAGATTGCAGTCATTGTGTGTGTGTGTGTATGTGTGTGTGTGCGTGTGTATTTTCACACCAAATAACTGTAATATGAAATAATACAAGGTGAACAAAGGAACTGCTAATAAAAAGTTGTTTGATAACCAAGACAAGAAGAAACTAGGATTAACAAAGAAAGCTACATGTGGAAAATATGATATTGCAGTAAAATCAATTTTTAGGGAATGTTAAGCATTTCAAAAGGAAGTATCGGTGTGAATGTATATCATTGATTCAAGAAATTACATGATCAGAGCATGGAGATTGATTAGCACAAGATATTGAGGAAAACCAGGATAGGAAAGGAAGATTAATCTTGCAATATTATGAAGACTAAACTTGAAGAAGGAAAGAATATGACCTCTGAAAGTTATGTTTGAAAGCTATGTTAATGGTCCCAGGGAAAGATAATCATGGCCTGTGCAGAAGGGAAAGGGATATTCAAGAGATATTGAGGTGGTAAACAATGGAGGCAACTAGGTAGTGTAGTGCATAGAGCACTGGGAGTCCAAGATGAGTCCAAACCCAGCCTCATTCACTTACTAGCTGTGTGGGGAGGAAGAGGATGAGGAGGAAGAAGGTGAAGATCATTGCCCATCTCAAGCTGGCCAGTTGGGTCTCCAATATAAAGTTACTACTACTTATAGATTCTTGTTCATTCTTTGTTCTCAGAGAAGACCAATCACATATATTGACTTACAAGTGAATAGGATTTAAGTGAAGCAGAGCTGAAAAAAGTCATTAGCTTCACTCTCTCTAGAGCCAGGAGTCCAGTGGCAAGACATAAGTCAAGATGACTGGCAATGGCCCAGCATACAGTGAAAGTGGAGAAATAGCAAGTAAAGGAATCAAGATAAAGAAAAAGAACCTGAAGGAAGATGTATAAAATACTTAGAGAGTGTGGAGAAGCAGAAGAGTATGGCATCCTAGAATTCAAGAGTAGATATTATATTCAATAAAAGTGGATAGTATGTGGTATCAAAAACTACAGAAAGGTGAAGCAAAACGACCTTGGGAAAAATATTTGAATTGAATAAGGTCATTGCTTACCTTTCAGAGATCATTTTCAGTAAATGTAATGGGGGTATAACCTAGATTGCAAGAAATGTCAAGATTTGTGTAGTGGCAGGAGTTGGGGATAGGTGCTCAGTGAGGAAATATATCCATCAGATGTAGATTAATTTTTCAATAAGTTTAGTGATAAAGAAAAAGGAAGGAAAAAAATGACATAATAGCTTTTTGAGATCCAAAGATTGAAGGGTGTGTTTGTTAAAGTTTGTGAAGCATTACAGATACTAGATGTGCATGTAAACATATGAAAGGAGTCACCAGGGGGAGACTGAACATAAATGAACAAGAAAATTTTGATGAAGCAACATCCTTAAGATGAATAAAATTGGAAATAAACACAGGTGAAGTTTATGCAACAGAAGTATTGTGAGTAAAATCTCTCTTGTTTTTATTTTTCTTTCTTCCTCCTTAATTTTATCTGCTCACAGTCCCAACATAATATGATCAACAAATAAGTGATAAAGGCAGAGAATGTAACTTATATTTAATTTAAGTAAAATACTTTAAAATCACTTTACTTCTTCCTTCTGGATGTACTAGTAAGAACTACTTCTTAATACTGTGATCATTTTGTTCTGTTCTACACAAAGCTGCCTGATTTGTCTACTCCAGACAATATTTGCTTCTTTAAAAGCTATAATAATTTTCTCATGTTTATTCTACCAGATCTAAACTTCAAAGCCTAACATTGGAGGTCCTACATCAATGAATTCATCCCCATATTCTCACTTTTCCAATATCACATTAGACAATTCTCCAAGAAAACATTCAAGCTTCTTTTATCCTTGAATATTTATCTTTAAACTCTCCCTACTATTCAGTGCCTTCCCTATTGATGTAAATTAATGATAAGCCTTTACATTTTTTTTTTTTGCTTTTTGGAGGGGGGAAGGTAGGGCAATTGGGGTTAAGTGACTTGCCCACAGTCACATGGCTCGTTTTTTGCGTTAAATGTCTGAGACCGCATTTGAACTCAGGTTCTCCTGACAGCAGGGCCTGTGCTCCATTCACTGCACCACCTAGCTGCTCCAATGATTACATCTTTCACTAGTAAGTTACGACTCTCCTTCCTTGAGATTTCCTTACTAACTCTTTTTACATTCTGATCTCTCTTACAACCCACTTCACTTTGTAACATACTAAATAATTTTCTCCTCTACATTAACTTGTTTTGATGAATGGCATACTTTGTAATGATTTTCCCCTCTCTTTATTCATGAAGATTTTTTTCTCCCCTTTTAGAAACCAATTGTTCATTTATTTACCCACTCCCTTTCCTCTGAAACATCCCATTCCCACTAAAGCACACCTTAGAATGTCTGTATAGTGTACAGGCACAATGAGATCTAGTTAAACAGGAAAGGAGGGAAGGAAGAAATGAAGGAAAGAAAGAAAGAAGGAAGGGAGGGTGGGAGGAAGGGAAGGAATAAAGGTAGCTTAATTTTCACTTCCTGTTCTAAAATCTTACTTTGAAGTTATCAAAAGTGTTATATGACATTGGTGACACCTGCTGATAAGGGATATCTTGACTCATCTTGAAGGTCTTTGAATATACAAAAATTAGAAAGCTGATGTCTGTTGTACAGACCAAGCATAAAAATTGTGCCTTTCATCATCACTTTCAAAGTGTTCTGGATTGTGATCTGTCCTTGGAGAGGCTACATGTTTAATATTTAGTCCATTAAAGATTTTTAAAAGTGAGCTGTTGCTCACTGAGGCATGTATTTTGGTACTGAAGTCATGCAGCTAAATTCTATTAGAAGGCTGAAGAATCTACTTGACTTTTCAGAATGTTGATCTAGGCCATTTGAAGTGAATTGCAGTGAGGCAGAAAATGCACTTTATAGATTGCTATGCTTGAGATAATGGAACTACTTTATTTAAAAATGAAAAGATTATTTAAATACAATTTTTTGCTTCATAAACAGGAGTCCTATATCATTTGGAATGTATAGTTTATATAATACTTATCCTTGAAGCTGTATCCCAGCACAATATTTCAACAAACTTATCTTTCATATTGCCCAAACTTACTAGCTCAGAATATTCCCCCTTTAATTTCCCCAATATCAAATCTTCAGCCTTTTCATATTACATTTTTTTTACACTCCCCCCAAAATCTCATGCTTTGCTTTTTATCATCAGTATGATAAGCTAGTCTTTGACCTGAAAATATCTTTCCTGAACTATTTCATCAGTTAAAAAAATTTTCCTCTTCCTACACTTAACTAATTTAGAATGTCTTAATTCTAATGGTATATTCTGTTCTTTTGTCTTAAAGAGATAAACACTTCCATTAGAATCTCATGTTATCTTCCTTCCTTTCTTCCTCCTTCCCTCCCTCTTTTTTCATCTCTTTTTTTCTTTAACATTGAATTAAAGCTATGTTTTTCATTTTTAAAATACTGAGTACCTTTTCCCCTTACTTGACTCAGGCAGACAACACCCTAGTTAAAGCACTCATCACCTCTCATCTGTAATATTGAAGTAGTCTATTAATTATTTCCTTTGAATTTCCCCCAGTCCATTCCAACGTTCAGACAGCTGACAAAGGGACATTTTTTTAAGCAAAGGTCTGACTATATAATCCCCTACTTAAAAAGCTTCAGTGATTTACTACTGACTCTAGAATAAAGAATAAACTTTTTTTTGGGGGGGGGTCATTTAAATACCTTCACAATCTAGCTTTAGCCTGTATTTCCAGATACAATGAATAGACATACCCTTTATACAATTTATGTTCTAGCCAAATTAATCAGCATGATGTATGTGCTTGTCTGTGTGGATGTCATTGCCTTCCTTAAGGAGAATGTAAATCCCTTAAGCTAAGAAACTGTTGGAGGTAGAGCCAAGATAGTGCAGTAAAAGCAGGAAATTGCCTGAGCTCCCACTCCCGCCACCTCTAATATCTTTAAAATATGACTCTAAACAAATTTTATAGCTACAGAACCCATAAAGTGACAAAGAGAAACAAATGTCCTTGCAAAGGGACCCTGGTCAGCCAACAGGAAGGGTCTATCACACCAAGCTTGGAGCCAAGCACAATCCAATGTGAGCCACATGGTCTGAGACATAGGGCAGCCTCCAATGGCCAGAGCAGACTTCAGAAGAGTGAATCATTGGCAACTGTGATCATTTTCTGACTTCTTAACCCATAAACACCTAAGAGAAAGTAAAAGGTCAGTGGGGACCTTTGTTAGAACTGGGTGACAGAAGAGCATGGTCCAGCCCCAGCCCTTAGGGCAAGAGGTGGCAAAGGTAACAGCTGCAGCTGCTGCTGTGAGGCTGCCTCCAGAGCTCCTGGCCTGGAGGTCAAAGGTGGAACAAGTAACCATTCAGAGGGTAATTACTCTTGCTTTGACCTGCTTGGATCTGGGTTGCAGTCTTGGGTGGTGGTCCTGGGGTGTTTGGCCAGTATGCCAGAGTTTGGGATGTCTGTAGAGAAGGCACCCGCCTCATAGCTCTGACAATATTTGCAAAAATGCTCCTCGGGAAGCAGAGTTATACCATGGAAAAGAGCTCAAAAGCCAAGTAATTGGCTGGCAAGATGAGAAAGCAGAGAAAGTGCAATCAGACCATAGAATTCTTTTCAGGGGACAAAAAGGATCAAAACACAGAACCAGAAGTCAATGAAGTCAAAATACCTGCATCAAAAGATTCTAAGAAAAATATGAATTGGTTACAGGCCATGGAGAAGCTCAAGAACGATTTTGAAAACCAAGTAAGAGAAGTAGAGGAAGAATTGGGAAGAGAAATAAGAATGTTAGAATGATGCAAGAAAATCATGAAAAGTGAGTCAATAGCCTGCTAAAGGAGACCCCAAAAAATACTGAAGAAATTAACACCTTAAAAAACAGACTAACTCAAATGGCAAAAGACGTCCAAAAAGCCAATGAGGAGAAGAATGCCTTCAAAAGCTAAATTTGCCAGATGGAAAAGGAATTTCAAAAACTCACTGAATAGAATAATTCCTTCAAAATTATATTGGAGCAAATGGAAACTAAAGACTTTATGAGAAATTAAGATACTATAAAACAGATCCAAACAAATGAAAAAATAGAAGGCAATGTGAAATATCCCCTTGAAAAAAACCACTGATTTGGAAAATAGATCCAGGAGAGACAATTTAGAAACTTTTTATATTGAATTTGTATCCACAGAGTTTAGTAGAGTATCTACAGCAGAGCAGGTCATTAATACTTTTTGTTTTGACTACTACCATCTCCTTAACCCTCATTTGTCCTTTCTTTATGTTCTTTTTCATATTTTTTAAATCTTTATACTGTTAGACATTGCTTCCCTTTAGCAAACCCCAAAACTTTTACTGAAACTACTGGGTGTCCTTGCTTTAAATATTTTGCATTTTATTTTCATATCGTACGTTTCACTAGAGCAGAGCTGTAGCTGGCAATCTTAGTGTTTCTTACTTCTGAATTTTAGTTTTCTTAATTTCCTTCAAAGTTTACTTTATGTTTTATTTTGTAAAACCTTTCCTAACATCCACTTGTCCCCACTCTAGCACTTCTTCCTAAAATATATATCATTTTTTATATGTTTCTCATACACATATATACGTGGTGTTGGTTCTCTGATGCTTAAGTCAGTATTTGGTTCATAGTAGGAAATTAGGAAAGTCCCATGAAGTTGCTGCAACTTGCAGCAATTTTTAGTGATAAGACTACTGGTATTTGAGTTGAAAAATTGCCACTCAGGTCTCTGTTATAGTATCTATTTGTTAGATGGCATGATGTTGTTGAGACAAAATAATTGCTCATTTTACCTAGTCCTTAGTCTTTAAATAAGTGTGGCCTCACACACACTGAAACCTGTGAAATATCTGAATTTAGGAAGGTCATAGTCACTCACTGCTTCCTAGGGCATGACCAGCCAGCTTGATTTTTATCTTGCAAATGAACTTTTATGACTGAAAGAGAAAGTGAGGCTGATGACTTTACATAGTTCTGCCCCACTTATCTAATTCAAATGTCAGTCAAGATATCACTCTCATGATGGCATTGGTCCTCTTTGAGAACAAAGGATGCATAAGAACAATGTTATATTTGAAGTCAGAAGATATGGGTTTAATATGTCCAAAAAGCAACTCATTACTTTTCCCTTTAAATCTTTTCTTCCCTCTCTTCTAGTCCCTGTTATTGTGGAGGTCAACACTATGTTCCTAACCCTTAGGCCCACAATGTAGGAGTCATCCTCGACCTTATTCCTTCTTGTCCCACCATAACCAGTCTATTCCCAAAATCTGTTGACTTCATGTCTACAATATCTCTCCTCTGACACTATCATCACTCTGTTGGTAGGTTCTCATCACGTCATACCTGAACTTTTGCAAAACTCCAATACATCTTCTATTCAGCAAAGTGATTTTGCCAAAGCACACTTGTAATGGTAAGGGAATTTGAAGGTCCTCCCTGCTCCTTAATGGACCTTACTTGGAGCCCAACAAAGAAGCTTGCTTAGGGGAGGCTTGTTTTTCAAGAAGACCCACACTTTTTGTTACTTTGTAATTAGAAAGTGGGTCATGAAGGTTGTGATGTCATCTGAAGCTAGAGAAGGCTATAGATAGATAGATACATAGATATATAGATATACTCACACATAAATATACACATATACATATATACATACATATACACACATATATGTATATGTGTATATATGTATGTATGTATGTATGTATGTACCTTGAGGTGAGCTTTTGCTTTGGTGCTCATTTGTGGAAAGAGTTGTGTAATTTGGCCAGATGAGATTCTGGGTAGCCATTGAGTCTCCCCAATTTTGAAAACCAAGATGTTGGTGCCTCTCTCTCTGGTAACTAACACTGTATGTATGTAATGGTCAAACAACTAGAAGCCCTCTCTGTTGGCCTATTGAATTGTGTTATTTTCTCTGTCTGTATTTTTTGTCTGCTTGTAATGTCTATTTCTATTTTCTGAAGTTCGGTGTGCTGACTTTTTCCCATGAACTAAGTGAATGATATATATGTATGTTTGATTAAAGTAAGATTGCTAAACCCTTTTGAGTTTCTTTCATTTAGAAAAGCAGATCAAAGAACCTGTGCTAGCAGCCATCCTGGGTATGCTAGGGTACTTGCTGTTACTAGAGTTCACACTACACCCTCCCCCCCCCCCCCCGTCACCTAATCACACTCCAATGGCTCTCCATTAACCCCCAAAGTCAAATCCAAAATGCTCTATAAGGCAAAGTCCTCCATATCCCCTTTTTCTCTCCTTAAACTTTATTTCCCAACATTTACTCTTCTACCAAGTATCACTGACCTCCTGGCTGTTCCATGAACAATTGGCTCCGGACATTTCTTCGGGCTGTACTCCATGCCTGGAATGCTCACCTTCCTTAACTCCCTCTGTTGACTTCCCTGGCTTCTGTCAGATCATCTCAAATAAAATCCCCATCTTTTACAGGAAGCCTTTTGCAAGCCCACTTAATTATGGCTTATTTATCCCGTTTATGGTTTATTTGTGTGTGTGCATGTGTGTATATAAGCACACATATATGTGTGTGTGTCTGTGTGTGTAATATATATATATATATATATATATATATATATACATACACACACACACACACCTGTACACACACACACAGAGACACACACACACACACACACACACACACACCAAATTTGTTTACATGTTGTCTCCCCATTAAATAGTAAGCTCTTTGAGGCCAGGAATTATCTTCTTTCTCTTTTTGCATCCCAGTATCTATCACAGTGGCTGGCACACTGTAGGTGTTTAATAAATATTTATTGGTTTATAGATTGATCTTCAAAGGCATTTATTGCATATGGAACAGTCCAAATATTTTAGCAGAGCATTTAAGAATGTACAGATGTTATCCAGACCAGTACATGAACTTCATGCTAGTGGTTTCCGTAAAAGTCAAACTCCTTCAGCAAGGGAGTTGTTTCCCTTTTGTATTTGATTTTCCCAAGGCCTAGCACAGTCCTTGTTGCATAGTAGAATCTTTGCAAGTCCTTATTAATTGATACTCTTCTCCCCAAGTCACCTTTCCCTGAGTGTGCCCTGAGTTTTTATACTACTCTGCCTTGTCTTCTTAACATGATTATCATTGTCATCTAGAATGAAAAGAAACCTTAGAAACCATTTAATTCAAATCCCAGATTTTATAGATACGGAAAGTGAGGCACAGGAAAGCATTGTGCACTGGTCAGAAAGTGAGATTTATAATCCCAAATTTTGTGAATTGATTTAAATAAAACATTTTCATTCAAACCTTAACACAATCCTATGAAATAAATAATACAAATATTTTTAGACATCATTCTACCTTCCCCCTCCATCTTCTTTCCATTTAACTTTCTTCCTGTCACATGCTCTGGGTCAGCTAGCAAGCCCTGAGGTACTTACTTCTCACAACTCTGAAGCTTCCTAAATAGGGACGTCACTGTTCTGACTGTTCAGTGCATTATTAGTTGTTATTGTTCAGTTGTCTTTCAGTTTTGTCTGACATTCCCTCATTTGGGAATTTTCTTGGTAAAGATACTAAGTGGTTTTCCATATCCTTCTCCAGCTCATTTTACAGATGAGGAAACTATAATAAATAGTTAAGCAATTTGCCCAGGGCCACACAGCTATTAAGTGACTGAGGACAGATGTGAGCTCAGGAAGAAGAGTCTTCCTGACTTTCAACCTCACCCTCTATCCACTGCACTACATAGTTGTCTTTTTAGTGTTTTATATGAGCAATTAACCTAACCAGTCCCAGCAATGCTTTATATGCTACCCAAGGCATTTTCTTATAATTTGATTTGGTAACCCCTTTGATCTGCCTACCATATTCTATCTTTGAAACTACGATTAAGTCAATACCCTCACTGATATTGGGAAGGGCATGCTAATCAGCCTCTTTATGACTCTAGTTACCACCCTGGCTATTTCCCAAAACAAAACACCCTTTCCTGATTCCCAGTTTGCCAAATATGTTGTTACACTCTTTTAGAATGTAAAATACTTAAATGCAGGGACTATCATATTTTTGTATTTATATGTCCAAAATTTGACATAGTGCTTGGCACATTATAATTGATTCATATATTTTAAATTTCATTAATTATCCAACTTTATAATTAATAAAATGAAGACTTTGAGAGATCTTTTTTTTCCATTACCACATATGTGTCAGAGGCAGAGTTTTATTTATCTTCTTGATTCAAAATCCAGCACTTCTGGTTGCCTCTGTAAATCATGGATTAATGACAATATATAGTTACATTCTCTAACACAGTCAAAGACCAATAAAATTGTTTTGTTTTATTTTTCTGTCCCTAGTCCTAGTGTCTTGCACAGAACAATTGCTTAATAAATGCGTATTCAATTGCTTTGAATAGATTCAAACAAGGTAAACATTGTAACCCATGGTCTATTAGGTAAATTGACAGCTGTAGATGATAAACCAGTAGATGGTCAATTATATGTGGATGAAAGCCTAGAAATTGATGTGTTCCATTTATAAGAATACATATGATGTAGACTGAAGTTTATAAGAGAATAATTCATGGAAGTATACCTAAAACTCCTTGTTTCCCTTTGCAAACCACTCAGATGGTAAGCAAAAGCAGCCAAAGTTGATGTTATTTGAATTTACAGCCTGGAACAGGCTTTGTATTTTAAATCTCTTCAAGTATTAGCTCTGAGAAAATTGCTTATATTATTTATATGCATTTGGAAAATATTACCACTCATTTCTAAAAGTCTTCTTGAAGCATATATATAATCATTAATAAGCAGGATTGCTGTCAACTGGTTTAAAAGTTTCTCATGGAAATAGTTTGCTGAAATGAATTAACATCAACTGTGACTAAAATGTTGCTAAAATTAAGATATGTTTCAGAGAAAAAAGATAGTGTTTTATGTTGAGTTTTAATAAACTATATTTGAAAATAGGCTTATATGAACTTAGACTATGTTGCATTATACATGAATAAAATGGAATTGTTTAGCTACCTTTCACAGAAATCTAAATTAGGGCATTTTAGTGGGATTTAATTCTTTTTACTTTAATAATAAGTGATTTGTCCTGGAATATATTTTTGACTTAACCCATGGCTCAGAAGAGTTGCAAAATCTGGAATTTCTCAGATCTAACTGAATCTTGGGAGTTGTTTTTGTTGTTGTTTTGTATAATTTTATTGGCCTATGGTGCCATTTATGGTTTTTCCTAGAGATACTAGTTTGTTCATGAATGGTTTACTATATACAAAAGAAAAAAAAATTCTCTCAACTTATTTACAAGCATTCTGACTAACTAGACAAGGATCACAGAATAGACTTTATTTAATATAACAAAAAAGAAAAATGACTCATACAAGAGCCTACAGTTAGGAAAGATAGATACAACCCCCTGTTGTCAACTTATACCTCACTCAGAGTACATAGGTCTAAGAATTATAGCACTCAACCTGAATTCTGATCTCTTACAAGAGGAAACATTGTGGGTTTCTAGGAAGTTGATCAACCATTTCACTGTATCTAAATAAATCACACATCACAGAATGTGAGTGAAAGGCAATCTTTTCATATCTCTATGTAGTCTTTTTCCTCTTTCATACCCATGCTCTGTGATCTTCCTCTGTCTCCAGACCCCAGATGATTCTTTTTTTCTAAATTAAACACACACATACATGCACACACACACGCACACACACACACTCACAAAGATTCTTTTCTTCTTAAAATTTTAGTTCAAAATTCTCTCCTAGCATTACACCCACCCACTGAGAAAACATAGAAAATGATGTCCATTATATGTATGTGACAACATGCAAAATAAATTTCCGTTTTAGTCATATCACAAAAATTTTTAAAAAGAAGGCAAGAAAATTAAACTTCAATTTGCACTCAGAGTTCATCAACTCTCTCTCTGGAAATTAATAGCTTTTGTTTTTTTTTAATCATGAGGCTTTTGGAATTTTCTTGGATCGTTATATTGTTCAGAGTAGCCAAGTCTTTCAGAGTTGGTGATCATTACAACAGTGCTTTTACTATGCACAATGATCTCCAGTTCTTCCCACTTCCATTTGCATCAATTTTATATAGACTGCCATTTTTTAAAACCATCTTCCTTGTCACTTGTTATAATATGATAGAATTTCATCATAATAACATGCCACAACTTGATCAACCATTCCCCAGCTGAGAAGTATCCCCTCAATTTTAAATTCTTTGCCACCATAAAAAAGTTGATTATATATGTGTATATATGTATATATTTATATACACATACAAACAAACACACATACACATATATACATATTTTGTAAATGCAGTTCCTTTTCCTTTTGTTTTCGATGTCATTATGGTAAAGACCTGGTAGTGATATTATTGGGTCAAAGTATGCAGAGTTTTATAGCACTTTGGAGATTGTTCCAAATCATTTTCCAGAATGGTTGGACGAGTTCAAAACTTCATTGAGAGTTCATTAGTGTGGGGTGGCTAGGTGGCACAGTGAATAGAGCACTGGCCCTGGAGTCAGGAGGACCTGAGTTCAAATCTGGCCTCAGATACTTAACACTTACTAGCCATGTGACTTTAGGCAAGTCACTTAACCCCCATTGCCCTCCAAAAAAAGAAAAAAAGTGGAAAAAAAAAGAAAAGAAAAAATAGAATTCATTAGTGTAAATATTTCTTCTCATCTTCTCCAATATTTTTCATTTCTTATAGGTGTAGAGTTATACCTCAGAGTCATTTTAATTTGCCATTGTCTAATCAATAGTAATTTTATTAGATCAGTTAAAAAAAATACGTCTATAGATAGTTTTGATTACTTTGTCTGAAAATTGCCTGTTCCTAACTTTCGGCCATTTATCAATTGAGCAATGACTTGTATTCTTCTAAATTTGACACAGTTCTCTATATATTTGAGAAATTAGGCCTTAGAGAAATTTACTGTAAGTTTTTTTTTCTCTAATTCATTATTTGTGGTACCTTTTATCAAAATAAGATTTCCTTTATTATTTCTTTTAATAGATCAATTTTTGTTTTTCCTTTGTCTGAGGTCACGATTCCTACCCTTACCTTTTTTACTTTGGCTGAACATAATAAGAGTCCGCTCAAGCCCTTTGTTTTAACTCTGTCTTTCTGTTTTAAGTTTGTCTCTTGTAGAAAACATACTGATGGATTCTGATATCTAATCCATTCTGCTAGCTACTTCTGTTTCATGGGTGAGCCCATCCTATTCCCATCCATGGTTACAATTACTATATTTTTCTCTCCATCTTATTTTCATGATTGTCCTCTCATTCTTTTTATCATATGCCTCCTGAAAAGTCTATTTTGGTTTTGACCACTGCCTTCCATGACGATCTACCCTTCCTTTTTTCATCCTCCTCCCCATATCTCTTATTTCCTTTCCCTCCTGTCTTCTCATTAAGAAATTAAATTTCTAAACCAAACAATGTGTGTGTTTGAGTGTGTGTGATTGTGTGTGTGTGTGTGTGTGTGTGTGTGTGTATTCTTTCCCCTTTGAATCAATTCTGATGAAAGTGAAGTTCAAGCATTGCCTACCAGGCCCACTTCTCCCATTTTCCTTTCCACTTGTAATGGTAATTAATTTAGCAGGTACTTAGTCCTTAGTTCACACTGAAGGTGTGAACTCAGTCTCCTGTTGCTGACATAAGAGGAAGGGTTTGGCTGAGACAGAAAGCCAATGTGTGTGTTTGTGTGTGTGTGTGTGTGTGTGTGTGTGTGTGTGTGTGTGTGTTTAAAAAGAGCTCCAGAGGACAGACAGACAGAATCATGAATTTTCCTCCTGATGGAAGGAGCAGAATTTTCACAGCATCTGGAAGCTGGGCTGCTGGACTGAGAACTCAGTTGGAGCTTTCTATGAGACCAGAATCTGGTGAAGGCTGAAGTTGTCACCTGGAAGGCTACCTGAAAGGCTGGGATTTCTTCTGGTACTAGGGTCAGCTGAAAGGCTGGAGGACTGAAGAAGCATGACCAGGATCAGACTTTGTTTGTTTGTGACTTGGTTGATCCCTGAGTTCCCAGCAACAGAAGTTGTGTAGGTTTTGAGATGTGCTGGACCGTGTGAACTTCAGTGTGTAACAAGAACTGCTAGGAGGAGGGGACCTGGGAGCTGTCTGACTCTGAATCCAGGTGAGTGTTTGATGGATTCAGGTAGGAGCTGGGACATGGAAGGGGATCCAGGGAATCTGAGAGACCACCCCGAGTCAAGGTGAAGAAAAGGCCTCCCCTTGGATGCATGATGAAATTGAAGTTTACTAGACATCAGGGGATGGAGGGTTTGTGTAATTTTCTAATGATTATATTTAGTGACTGATCACTAGATAACTGACTGATTAAGTTAACCTATGATTTCCCCATGAGTGGAAGACTGATTACTGTATTGTGAGATGAATGAATGACTAAGTGAGGAGGCAAACCTCCTTAGGGAAACCAGATGATTATTCTTTTGTTCTTTGTCTTCATACTGTGGCCACTTTGCTGAAAACTATGTTGCTATTTTAAATGTTAAGCTGTTGTGAACACTATATTGTGATTTTCTGTGATAAGATGTAATGTTGTGAATATTATATTGTGATTTGTTGTGAATATTTGCCTTGATTTGTAATGGAATAAATGGAATGTTCACTATACTATGTAATCAGAACCTTAAAAGCTGTTCACAGTAGCAGCATTCTTTTGGGGAAGCTGCTCGTGCATGGCTTTACACCACTATAAAAGGATTTGCTTGTGCTCCTCCTCTATGTGAGAAAATTTCCCCCCCTCTATCTCTCCCTTTCCCCTTATCTTAGTGCAGGCCTCTTTCTTATGTCTTCATTTTTCTGGTGTTGATCCCAATATACTTGGCTGACACTTATGCCTTCTATCTATATAGACTACTTCTGACTACTTTCATTGAAAAAGTTCTTAGAAGTTACATATATCATCTTCCCACTTAAGAATGTACACAGTTTAACCTTAGTGAGTCACTATGATTTTTCTTTCATGCTTACCTTTTAATGTTTCCTTTAAGTTTTGTTTCCTTTAAGATGAATGTCAAATTTTGATTCATCTCTAGTCTTTTCATTAGGGATTTTAATGTCATTAAATATCATTTATTTTTCTTGAAGGATTTTACTCAGTTTTTCTAGAAAGATTATTCTTGGTTCTAATCCTAGCTCCTTTTCCTTCTGATGTATTATATTCCAAGCCTCAATTTCTTTATAATGAAAGTTGCTAAATCTTGTGTGATCCTGACTGTGGCTATACAATACTTGAATTGTTTCATTTTTGCTACTTGCAATGTTTTCTCCTTAACCTGGAAGATCAGAAATTTGACTATAGTATTTCTGGGAGTTTTCACTTTGGGATATTTTGAGATGTGATCAGAAAATTCCTTCAGTTTCATTTCACTATATGGATGTAAGATATCAAATAAGTTTTCCTCAAAAATTACTTGAAATATGATGTCAAGACTCTTTTTTTTTTTAATCATGGCTTTCAAGTAGTCCAATAATTCTTAAATTATGACTCCTTGATCTATTTTCCAGGTCATTTTTTCCAATGAGATATTTCATATTTTATTTTTTTTTCATTCTTTTGAATTCGTTTGATTGTTTCTTATTGTTACATAATGTTCTTGGCTTCCACCTGCCCAATTCTTATTTTTAAGTAATTATTTTCTTCAGTGAGCTTTTTGTATGACTTTTTTCTCAAATATTTGGCCTATTCTACATTGTAAGGAGTTATTTTCTTCAGTATTTTTGTGCCTCTTTTAACAAGCTGTTTATTATTTTTTAACAAGCTGTTTCATTATTCTCTCTCTCCTTCTCTCTCTCTCTCTCTTTCCCTCCCTCCCTCCCTCTCTCTCTCTCTCTTTAACATTTCCAGAAATTATCATTAGGTTTAAGTCCAATTACTATTTTTCTTTGAGACTTTTTCCCTTTAGCTGTTTTTATCTCGTTGTCATTTCTTGAGTTTATGTTTTCATCTTCCCTGCCACAAAAATAAACATGGCAAAACCCTTTATTTTTGTTGTTGTTTGATCATTATTTCATTGTATTTCTTGACTCTGCTTTTCTTTCACTTTCTTGAACTTGTGCTAAAGTTGGGTTCTGCTCACCTGGATTGGGAGGCATTGTCTCAAGCTTCAGACTTTTTCATGGTGATTTAAGAACTAGTTCTGGGTGTCTACAAGTTTTCCATGCTTCCAAGGTGCTGTGATCAGGGAAGAGGTAAAGTCATAACTCTCCTGGACTTTTCTGTTCTTTACCCTGAAAAAACAAAAACAAACAAACAAAAAAAAAACCCTTTTTTTCCTGCAGCCACAAGTGCTAGTGTTTTTCTTGGCCATGGAACTTTGACCAGGTCCCTTGTTCCCTTGTAGCTAAAAGTACTATTTTTCCTCTATGCCTAGGAATAATGACCAGGACCCCTGTTCTCCTGTGAACCATTGAAAGCACTCCTCTCTGCTCTGGAACTAAGACCTAAAACTGCATATAGGCAATAGAGTTGTCAATCAGTGCCAACTGAATCCAGCGCTAGCATAGGGGTGTCCTGCAGGGTCTCTTCTGATCAGTTATCTGACCCCACTACTATCTCTAGTCTGAGAGCTCCGAAAGATACTGCTCCAATTGCAACCGTTATGGCCACCTCCAAAGCTTAATATTGGTATTTCCACTATACTAAAGGCTAGCCCCAACCTGTGTCATAGATCTTTCCTTTGAACTTCCTAATTTCTCTCTGTTTGGAAAAATATCTCACTTTGACTTTTTTGATGGGTCTACCACTCCAAAATTTGATTGGGGAGTTATTTTAATGTTATTTAGATGGAAATGTGAAGAGATCTAAGCCAGATTGCTGCCTGTATTGTCATCTATTACATTTCTTTTTTAAGGACATATCCACAGAGTATTTCATGTGTATAAATTAGTTATAAACTTCACCATCAACACAGAGTCAATGGTAGAATGTGGACTTAAGACAAGACAAAGTACAACTGTTTAGAGACACATACATACCATAATAAAAGGACATTTCAGCAGTATTTAAAAATACTCTCAGCCAGAAGGCTGGAACAAAGATGGCAGAGAATCCAGGAAGTTTTCTGAGCTCTCCCCAATTTCCCTAGGAAACAATGTTAAATCAAACCTCTATGTGGATTCTGGAGAGACAGAACCAACAAAAAGATGGATTGAAACATTGTTTTACATTAAAATAACTTGAAAGGATTTCAGGAAATGGTCTGTCTCACTGGGGTAAAAGAGGAATGAAGCCTAGTACAGGCAAAGTCTTCATAAGCCATCAGAAGGCTCTTATCCACAGCACAGATCAACAACCAAGGACCCTAGGTAGTGGCTCAGCAGAATAGTGGAATAACAGGCCAAAAGTGAGGCCTCCAGTCCCAGCTGCGAAGGAAAATTGCCTGCCATGGAACCCTGGCACAATAGGCTCAACTATACAGGGCCAGCCTATCACAATTGGCAAGCTGCAAACACATGAGACCCAGCTCAGAAAGCTAGTGACCAGGTCCTTAGCCCCTCATCACAAGGAGCTTCAGAAAATGCCTCTTGTGCTCAAGGAGCAGATTTCCAGTTTTCAAAATGAGCAAAAAACCTAAGAAGATTTTGTTATAAGAAATTGCAAAAATTTTAAATAAAACATAAACAAAGAGATTACATCAATTTTTTATGAGGATAATACACTATCACTAGGTGAGATTTATACCAGGAACGCAGGGCTGGTTCAGTATAGGAAAACTCTCAACGTAATTGACCATGTCTATAGCAAAAATAACAGAAATGATATGATTATCTCCATAGATGCAGAAAAGTCTTTGACAAAGTATGAAAACAATTCCTATTAAAAACACTAGAGAACATAGAAGTAGATGGAACTTTCCTTAAAATGACAAGTAGAATCTACCTAACACCACCAGCAAGCATTATACGTAATGGGAATAAGCTAGAATATTTCCCAATAAAATCAGAGACAAAGTAAAGATGCCCATTATCACCACTATTCCTTTATATTGTACTGGAAATGTCAGCTTTAGAAATAAGAGATGAGAAAGAAATTGAAAGAATTAGAATAGGCAACGAGGAAGCAAAACTATCACTCTTTACAGATGATATGATAGCATACTTAAAGAATCCCAGAGAATCAAAAACCTATTTGAAACAATTAACTTTAGTAATGTTTTAGGATATAAAACAAATTTACTTAAATCATGAGCATTTCTATATATTACAAACAAAGCCCAGCAACAAGAGATAGAAAGAGAAATTTCATTTAAAAGATCTGTAGACAATATAAACTATTTTGGAGTCTATCCACAAAGACAAATGCAAGACCTACATGAACACAATTATAAAACACTTTCCACATAAATAAAATCAGATCTAAACAATTGACAAAACATCAATTGCTCATGGGTAGATCAAGTTAATGTAATAAAAAAGACAATTCTAACTAAATTAAATAGCTTATTCAGTGTCATACCAATCAAACTACCAAATAATCTTATAGAGCTAGAAAAAATAATAAAATTCATTTGGAAGAACAAAAGGTCAATAATATAAAAGGAATTAATGAAAAAATGCAATGGAAGTTGGTTTGGCTATAACATCTCAAACTGTATTATAAAATGACATTGCTCAAAAACTATTTGGTACTGGCTAAGAAATACAATGGTGGATCAGTGGAATAGATTTGGTACACAAAATGCAGAATTCAGAGACTATAGCAATCTACTCTTTGATAAATCCAAAGAACCTATTCATTTCAGGTTCTTTTCTTCAACAACTCACTCTTTGACAACAACTATTTGGAAAACTGGAAAATAGTATGGCACAAATCTGGTATAGACCACTATCTCACAAACTATACCAAGACAAGATCAAAATGGATACACGATTTTATTTTTTTAATTACTGAAACACATTATAAGAAAAAAGTACATTATAAATAAATATTGAAAATTAAAAAATAAGAAAAGAATAAGAGCATATCATGCGCACAACAGAATGTAAGAGGATTCAAAATGTATAGCAATAAATTTCCGTTTCAAGAAAACCTATACAATAAATACTGTGTTGTGTTGAGACCTGTCCATTTTTACTTCCTTGTTAGTTTTCTTTTGATCTCTACTGTGCACTTTTTTACTTTGTTCTTTTTCCCCATTTCCCCCAGTTGCTGCTGAATGCAGCAATTAAGCAAAGATATATAGATTCACATATATAGACATATCTACTTTCCCTAACAAATTCTACTTCTCATCTTTGTTTTTATGTCTCTGCGTATCTCTTATTTCCTATGCCTCCTAACTCCTCTACTTCTACATGGTACCTTGCCCTCCTATTCTTGACCTCCCCCTCCCCCTTCAAGGATTCCTCCCTTATTCTCCAATTCCCATCAATCTGAACACTCTCAAACCTACCCTCTAAAGATTCCTCCCTTATCCTCCCAAGAACCCTCCCTTGTCCTCTCATTCTCATTAATCTAAACACCTTCCCATACTCCCAGTCTTTAACCTATTTCCTCACCCTCCCCTCTAGAGATCCCTCTCTTATCTCCCCCTCCTACCTATCCCTATAGTGTTTTATTTCTTTCTGAATTTAGAAGACATTTATACTCCTATAAATATATATATATATTGTTCCCTCTTGAACTCATTCCCTGTAAAAGTAGGTTTCCATTACTAACAGAACTTTCAAATGACAACTTTCAGATGAAGAAATTAAAGCTATCTACAGTCATATGAAAAAACACTGTAAATCACTATTGATTATAGAAATGAAAATTAAAACAATGTTGAAGAAGATACAGGAAAATTAGAACATTAATGCATTGTTGCTGAAGTTTTGAACTGACCCAACCATCCTAGAGGACAATTTGGAATTATGCTCAAAGGGCTATAAAACTGTGTGTAGCTCTTGATCCAGCAATATCACTACTCCAATTGTATGCCAAAGAAATCATAAAAACAGGAAAAGTACCCAGATATCCAGATATACAAAAATACTTATAGAAGCTCTTTTTATGGTGGCAAAGAATTGGAAATTGAGGGGAGGTTCATGAACTGGAGAATGGTTGAACAATTTGTGGTATATGAAAGTAATGGAATACTATTGATCCATAAGACATGATGACCAGTTGGATTTCAGAAAACCTGGAAAGATTTATATGAACTGATGCTGAGTAAGTTGAGTAGGCAGAACTAGGAGAACACTGTACACAGTAACAACAACATGGTGTGATCATCAACTATGATAGACTCTTCTCAGCAATGCAATGATACAAAATAATTCGAAAACACTCTTGGTGGACAATGCTATAAACATCCTGAGAAAGAAATATGGAGTCTGAATGCAAACCAAAGCATGCTATTTTCACTTTTTTTGTTGTTTCTTTTTTTCTTTTTTGTGGTTTTCCTCTTTTGTTCTGATTCTTCTTTCACAACATGATATGTTGAAATAGGTTTTATGTGATTGTGCTTGTTTAAAAAATACCTTCACCTAGGATTAGGTGAGTTAATATGCCTCATAAAAATGTTTATAATATCCAATAAATTCCATACCTAATAAACAAAATCCCTATCTCATCTCTGGAAATTATGTATTTCAAGATACTCAAAGAATAGTTTTAGAAATATTTTTATTTATTTTATTCAATATTTCCTAATTACATTTTAAAATGTTAACAATTTTTAAAAACTTAAATTTCCAAATTTTCTTCATCTCTACTGTCCTTCC
The DNA here is from genome assembly GCA_028646515.1 of Pseudochirops corinnae. Lineage (NCBI taxonomy): Eukaryota > Metazoa > Chordata > Mammalia > Diprotodontia > Pseudocheiridae > Pseudochirops > Pseudochirops corinnae. Next base: position 100,192,889 of record CM053591.1, read on the forward strand.
CTCCTCCTTGAAAAGGTAAACAATTTTATATTGATTCTATAAAGAACTCAGTTGTTTTGGAGGAAGTGTGATATAAAAGACATACTACTCGTTCTGTAGTCAAGAATCAATCAATCAGTCAATATGCACTTGTTAAGACTCCAGTTTATACAAGACATTCTAATAATCACTAGAGGTACAAACACAAAAATGAAATTGTGCTCTTCCAAAACTGGCACTTTAATGGAGGATAGTATATATATATATATATATATATATATATGTATGTATGTATATATATGTATATATATATGTATATAT
>CM053591.1:100202091-100212375 GCA_028646515.1 Pseudochirops corinnae
TGGTGCTAGCAATGTATTTGAATGTTATTGTGGCTTTATTAAGCTTTGTCTTCCCAGGAACAGAAACTGTGAAGGACCTGAGGTGGAGTCACCTGAGGTGAGCTTCAATGCGCATTGGGAACTGGACAAGGAACTAGATGAGGAGCTAGACAAGGAGCAGAACAAGGAACTGGGTGCTGCCTTCCTTCGCACCCAGGTGACAGCTGTATAGATTTGGGCAGGAACTGGGACCATGGAATAGGCACCATGGAAGCTGAGACCCAGCCTTGAGTAAAAATGAAAAAGAAATCTCTTCTTGGGTCCCTGATGCTGACTGAGAAGATGATAATTTACTGTGACTGAGGGGTGGAGAACATTGACCTTTGTACTTTGTGTCCATTAGGGAGAGAGGCCACCTTAAGGATGATTGAATTAGGGACTTAGTAAATGATTGAGTTTCTAAATGACTGTACTTTGTTTAATACCATGTGGCCACTTTGGTGAAAATTACGTGGCCAATTTAGTGATAAGTTGTTATGTCATAACATTGTGAATGATGTACTTTGATTTCTGTGAATGTTTTGTCTTAGTTTGTTACTGAATAAATAGAGTTCACTATACTGTGCAATCAAAATCTTGAAGCAGTCCTCTGGAAAGCTGTTAGTGCTTGGCTTTACAGTCAGTTCCAAGTTAAGGGTAAAATTCCCTGGGCTTTGGAGGAGGAAAGATGATTTAAGTGAAGAGGAAGAGGAGGAGGAAGAGGCAGAAAAGGAAGAAGAAAATGAACAAGAAAAAGAAGGAAAATAAGAAATCATCTATACTATCATCTGATCTCCTTGACAATGTCAAAACAGTCGTATACTTTAATGTAGGAGGTCATATCATAGGATTATTATATTTTTATTCTCTGTAAATCTAGGAAACCTGTTTTGTTTAATATAACAGTTCAGACTCCTTACATCTTTTAAGATAAGTTATTAAAGTTCTTAAGGGGCAAAACTTGTTCCTGGTCCCCAGTTATGATGACTCAGGAGCAGGACTTAAACCCAGGTCTTCCTGATGCCAAAATTGGCCTTCTATCTACTACATAATCCTGCCTCTTTGGAAATCATTAGTAAAGGAAACATACTAGCATAGTGTCTTTATTTTGACATCTCTCTTAATCATTCTATATAGCTGGACTTACTCTCTAATAGCATATTGTCTGTCTCTTTTGTTTTCAAGATACTGTTTTTTTTTCCTTGCACTTGAGACTTTAGCAGCCAGTATTCCTTACAGGTCTTGCTGATTAACTTGCCAGAGAACCAACTAGGAAACTTGTTCCAATAACTTGTATGAAAGATAGCAGGACTTCAAAGAAACTGGTACCTAGGTTATTCTTAGAGGAAACTAATGTTTATACAATTTGAATATTTTCTAATAAAGTTTGATTACCAGTATTGATTAGAGAAATACAAATCAAAACAACTCTGAGATACTACATTGTACCTGTCAGACTGGCTAACATGACAAAATAGGAAAATTAAAATGTTGGAGAAGATGTAGGAAAATTGGAACACTAATGCATTGTTAGTGGACTTGTGAACTAATATAACCATTCTGGAGAGCAATTTGAAACTATGCCCAAAGGGCTATAAACCTGTGCATACCCTTTGACCTAACAATACCACTGTATTCCAAAGAGATTATAAAAATGCAAAAAAGACCAACATGTACAAAAATATTTATAATAGTCCTTTTTGTGGTGGCCAGCAATTGGAAGTTGAGGGAATGCCCATCAACTGGGGAATGGCTGAACAAGTCATGGCATATAGTTATGATGGAATAACATTCTTCTATAAGAAATGATGAGCAGTCAGATTTCAGAAAAACCTGAAAGACTTACATGAACTGATGCTTAGTGAAATGAGCAGAACAAGGAGAACATTGTACACAGTAATAGCAACATTGTGTGATGACTTTGATAGACTTAGTTCTTCTCAGCAATGCAAGCACCTAAGAGAACTCCAAAAGATTCATGATGGATAATGCTATCCACATCCAGAAAAAAAAAAAAAGAACTGTGGAGCCTAAAGGCAGATCAAAGTATACTATTTACTATCTCTTTGTTGTTGCTGTTGTTTCTTTTTTCTTATGGTTTCTCCCATTGTTCTGATTCTTCTTTACAGCATGATTAATGTGAAAATATGTGTAATATGAATGTGTATGTATAGCCTATATCATATTGCATGCCATCATGGGGAAGGGGAAGGAGAGAGAGGGAGAGAAAATTTAGAACTCAAAATATCATGTAAGGGAATATTGAAAATTAAACATAAATAAATAAATATAAGAAAAAAGGGAAACTCTAGTTTGAGTACATGCTTTGAGAAGCATAAATCTGATTATTGTTTTTATCATACTAAGGATATGAAACACAATATATATCATCTATAAGCCTACATCATGTATTATACTGCCTTTATCCAGTGGTCCAGCTTCTCTCCCAAGATCTGGAGCCACAATAGAAATCATCTAATGGATACTTCAACCTGTGTATTCCATAGATATTTTAAAATAAAAATATCTAAAATGGAATCCATTATCCTTCTCTACCCCACCCCCATATTCAATCCTCTTGCAAACTTCCAAATAAGGAATACAGTAGCCACTTTGACCAGATGAACAAAGAACCCCACTTCCAATCCTACCACCAGTACACAACACAACACACACACACACACACACACACACATACACACACACACACACACTCACACACACGCTTAAAATTCCCTGAATCATCCTATCAGAATAGGGTGACTCTTCCCTCTGCTAGGGAGTTTGAAAATCAATTAGTCCCTAATTGCCTAGGAATCTTACCTCCCTTTTATCTCCTCTCCCTCTCCCCTAAGTAGCATAAATCAGCACCAGTTTGCAGGGCCAGGGTCCTCACTCCATTCTCCTAATTCCTAGCCCTACTAGACAAAGATAACAGTTCTACAAAAATAGAATCAATCTTCCTAGTTTGGAAAATGTGCCACTTTCCTTCCCTATGAGACCTTGTAAAGATATATCCAATTCCACCTGACCTGTTTCTACCATCTTCCATGCCTGTAGTTTTATTCTGTATTTCCCTTGAACAGTAGTTTGCTTTGCTGTCGTGTGGTGAGCTCCAAGTTTCCTTGTACTTGATTTTTGGTATTCAGAACCTCCTTCAGCCTGAATGAAGACACCGTATTTCTATATGGAAAAAATTCCATTCTTCTAGAACACAGGTTGTCAAACTTGGAGACACGCTCAGTTCTTCAAGCTCAATTACCCCTCATATCCAACCAGTTATTAAGTCTTTTATTTTTCTTATAATTATTTTACATGATTATTTTTACGTACTTATAAGTTTATATACTATGCTCCCTATAGAATAAAAAAGCTATAACTTAAATATCCATTTAAGGATTGCAAAGATTTTTATATCTATTGTCTCATTTGATCAATCCTAGAATTTAGGGAACCTTGAGATGCTGGCAAATATTTAACCACAAACTCTCCAGGAAAAAGGAAAGTATTCACTTTTAAGACTAATTTATATTATTTGTCTTATTATTGTTTTCTCTATCACTTTCTTAAGAAAACAATTCAAACCCTGATTTTTATTATTTCATCATTTCTGAGGTATAAGTGCTCAAAATGAAAATTTAACAAATGTTTCTGAGAGCTGGTACCAGTCAGCTCCAATGCAACAATGATTCTATTATTACATCCATTTTACAGATGAGTAAACTAAGGCTGAGGGAGACTAAGTGATTTACCCAGGATCACTTATGAGTCTGAGGAAGAATGTGGATCTATTTCTTTTAGATTCCAAATCCAGCACAATAGCCACTCATTGAGCTTCCCTCCAACATGCTTCAGATATAATAAGGTCCTTATTGAAGGCAAATAATATTTCATATGTAGTGATTAATATTAGCATATATTACATAATTATTAAGTATTTGAAAGTATTTTTCATGGAGGCCGTAGTGTTTCTAGATATAATCACAATTACACTTCTATCTTATTTGTGTTCATTATGATCATGCAAAATCTCTTCTCAAATATTTAAGATTCTGGGATCATTAAATTTAGAGCAGAATGAACCTTAAATATCTAACACTCCTTAATTTCTAGATGTAGAAACTATAATCCAGAGAAGCGAATTAACTTGTGTGGAGTCACACAGGTAGCATAGTACGTAGCAGGGCTGAGATTTGAATCTAAACCATTAGTCTCTTAATCTTAGTCTTCAGACTATGAAATTATTATTTTTAAAAGGTTATGTAATTCCTTCTTCTCTTCAGGAAAGAGGTATTGGACTGTGGATACAGACAATTGATTACTAGCTAATTTTTGCTTAACCAATTTTCTTTAATACAAAAGAAGGTTTGGTGCTGGTTCAGGAGCATGTGAAAAGAAAGTATTTTGTTGTGTTTTTTATACACACATATACAATACACACGTATACACACATGTATTCATATATATACATATACAACATACATATATATGCATTCATGTGTACCTACATATATACGTACATTCACAAACATATATATAGGTATGTACTGTATACATATACATGTTTATTTAAGAAAGTGTGTGTATATGTCCATATGTGTGTATGTATGTATGTATGTGTCCATAAAATTAAAAGTAAAATTAAATATTATATTTTAAAAAGACATATTAGCTTAGTTCTATGCAAACATTTAAAGTAGAAATATTGAAAAACCCCACATTTACAAGCATATTTGTATTTCTGATAATATGCAGAACAATTCCACTTACTTTTAAGTTATATTCACTTTGAAATAGCAGGGAATTATATGAAGAATGCAAACTGTCATTTTTTGGAATCTCTATATAAGGCAGGCTAATAATTCTTCACATTGAACTATTTTTTAAATTTCAGAAAATGACTCAAATATCTTTATGAAACATTTTGATAACTTATCTTTTCAAGTTAAAATCTTTATGAGTATATACAAATTTGTTTGGTTATTCTTTACTTGGAAAATAAAAGTCTAACTTAATGTATCTCAAGGTACTGAAGAACAACCAAAAATCAGTTCTTTCTTTTTCCTTGAACTGGCTTGAGATTAAGACTACTAACAACCTCTTTTCTATTTTCCTGTGGTTATTGTAACTTTGAATATGTATAGTATATTTTTATTATATAATTTATAAAATATAGAATTAATTTAATATGTTATATTATGCCATGCCATATCATTTATATGTTACATGTTATGTTATATTTATGCCATGTTTATGCAATGTGTTAATGTCATGTCATGCCATATCATATTATATAACATTACATCACATTACATCACGTCATATCACATCACTTCACATCACATCACACCATATCATATTATATCATATCATGCTATGCTATGCTATGCCATTCTATTCTATGCTATGCTATGGTATGCTACACTACTATATTATATTATTTTATATTATATTATATTTTATTATATTATATTTTATTATATTATATTACACATCACATCACATCACATCACATCACATCACATCATATCCAAATACATATAATATGGGCCATTCCTCTCCAAATTTTTGTAGGCAACTTGAATAATGGAACTCTTTGAGAACACAAGGCCCTGAAAGGTGAGGTGATTTGTCCTGGGTCACATGTGTGGTCAATTAAATGAAGACTAAAACATAGCTCTCTTACTGTATATTTAGTGTTCCTTCCACTACCTTACAGTTGCCCTTAAATATAAGAATGTCAACCTTATAATATGAAATTCCACTGGGATTAAAAGGGAATTTCAAAATAGGGAAACCAGATGAAAGTCTGCTTTTATACCTTCCATGTTACTTATAATAACTATATTAATACCTAATTTCTTTTCATATTTTATAATTTAGATGGGGGTATATTTAATGTAACAATTTTCTTAAAGAACTATTTGGATCACTCTGTGGAAAACAAGGGTGTCATACAATGTGTTTTAGGAGATACTGCCATGATGGTACCCTGGAGAAAGAAATGACAGACCACTTCAGAATATTTGCCAAGAAAATTCCATATAGGGTCACAAAGAGTAGGTCATGAAGTGTCAAACACAACTGAACCACTGAACAATAACAAGCCATGACTGAAAGAATAAGGGAACTTGAATCCAAAAACCTGGGTTCAGGTTTTAGAGGGGATTCCTGTTTCAGGAATGAATTGAACCGGATATCTTGTGAAGTCCTTTCAACTGTGATTTCTGAGGCTAACTTCAGACTACTTTCATTCTTATACTGTTTGAAATATTTAGTTGTCAGCAAGCAGCAGCCTAGCTAAAGCTCCTGGCTGGGTAATAGCAGTTAATAGAATGGATTTCATTGTGTCTGACTTTTCATGACTGCATTTGGAGTTTTCTTGGCAAAAATACTGGAGTGGTTTGCAGATGAGGAAATTGAGGCAAAATTGATTTGTCCAGGGTCACATAGTTAGTAAGTGTCTAAGGCCAAATTTGAACTCAGGTCTTTTTGACTGCAGGCCCAATGCTCTACTCACTCTTCATCTAGCTCTTAAAGAGAATTAGTAGAGTATAATAGCAAGAGAAGACAGGAAAGAAAAGGTCAGGGGAAATAGAAATGGTAGGAAACAGAATCAGAAATGTCATTTGTTATAATAGGGCTTTTTTTCAATCAATATAACCAAATTGGCCTCTGTAGCTTAACATATTAGAAAATGATAAGGATTTGAGACTCAGAACAATTGAACAAAGTTGTATACTTTTGAAGAACATTGAGGAAGACTGATGAAATGCAATGTAAAATGTGCTTCCCATCATACTTGTTATTCACTACAAGCCATATATTCACTACATATATATGCACATTCACACACACACATGCACACATATACATACATATATAGGTATATACTGTATACCTATATATGTTTATTTATTTATGGATATATGTGTGTATATATCCATATGTGTGTATAATGTATGTATCAATAAAACTAAAAGTAAAATTAAATATTATATTTTAAAGAGGTATATCAGCTTAGTTCTATGCAAAGCTTTAAAGTAGAAATATTGCAAAAAACCCACTTTTACAAGCATATTTGTATTTCTGATAATATTCAGAACAATTCTGAATAGTATTTAATTTACTAATATGTAATTTACGAATTTACTCTGTAATTTAGTTAATATAGTATGTAGTTTACTAATATAACAGATTCCATCTTTTTCTTTCTCTTTAGAAAATATTTTATGATGTCAGTCTGGGGTTGTTCTAGTTATTTTCATTTATACTAAACTTCTGTTTACAGTGACTCGACTTCTGGAATGATCTGCTTACTTTCTGATCAGCACAACAGGCTTATATCCTATTAGATATTATTTACTTACATCTAGCACATATAGCTTTAAAAAAAACAGTATTACTATCCAGAGTGTCTAATAAGGAATGGAAATAAAAATCCCTGAAAGGATTTACCAAGTTAAAGCCTAGAAAGCCTTCCAAAAAAAGATAAGCTTCAATTGACAAGTAATCAGCACACTAGAAAAAAGAGCTAACATCTCCATTTCTAATCTTATCTTCTTTCAGCCTATCTAGTTAGGTGTCAAACAAGTTGAAAGGAGGAATACTGACCTGATTCCTGGAGCTGATTATCATTTTTTTTGTGGGGGGAGGGAGCGTAGTTAGTGATATGTAAACCCAAAAAATGTCCTAATTGTTGGGGGAAAAAAAGCATTTTATGTATTAGAATATGAATACTTTTCCATAAGATAACCTCAAAGAAATTTTTTCTAATATATATAAGCCCACGCCTGCCTGAGCTTTATATAATTTTGTTGTAAAAGGGCTCACCAATTTCCTATTTTATTATAATATTGCAAAGTATTCATGAGATGTCTTTAAGAAATAAAATTAATATACTACAGGAAGACTAGTAAATGTTAATGAAGATATATCCAGCTTTAGTCTCCCATTAAAGTGTGTGTGGAGTGAGGGGAGATACTAATTTGACTCTCCTATGCAAGTTGAAAGGTAATAAATATCTCTTCTTCATTCTTGCTTACAGCTAAACCTCATGGCTGTTTTTATCAGCTAGAATTGGCAGTCATTTCTGCATGGCTTTTCAGTGAGTCATTGTATAAAAGTATAGATAGACATGCTGTTGGGGTTTTTTGTTTCTTTGTTTTGACCAAAGCCCATCCTCTTATATACATATACACATGGAGAAAATGAAAAGAACTTTGAAGTTTTGTCTCAGACCCATCAAATTGATACAGATAACAAAAGACAAAAATGGTAAATGTTGCAAAAGTCATGGACTATTGTTGCAGATGTGACCAAACTGTCCTGGAAAATATTACAGTAGTTTGTTTACTTTTAAGAAAATAAAAATGAAAAAGTGATTATCTAAAATTGAAATAGTTGTTTGCTTCTTTCCTTAGCAATTCCTATCTGTCATACCTAAATAGGAACCAATGCCAAGTTCCATATTTTTATATCAATATTTGTTTTTTTTAAATACATTTTGAAAAATTACTCTTCTGCTGTTTTATATTGATTTTTATGAAAATTAATATTATAACTAGCATAATAGAAAGCAGTATAATTGTTCTAAGTTTGATATATTGTTCATCAAATATACTTTGCTCTCACAATGGAATTGAATAAAATTCATATTTTCCTATTTATAATCTACTTTCTACAAAGCATTTTCTTAATACATGAAGTTGTATAATACTATATAGTATATAGTATACTATATATAGTTCATACTATATTTAGTGTAGTATATACTCTATAGTGTATTATATAATATTGTATAAAACACTGGGACACATTTTCCTGTATTTATAACCTCTGTATCATATTTTTATGAAAAGAAATGCTACTATTAAACACAAAATGAGAGATCATACTGTTAAGGTTCAGGGACAGCCCAAAATGTTGAGCTGTCTGGTGCATGTGTGGTGGAATCATCTTGAAAGAATTTGCTCAGGCTGTCTCCAAATCAAGTGAAGGCATTTACTCCAAACACCAAACACCAAGCAGGCTCCTCCAAACCTTAAGGTGCACCCAGCTTAAGGAGTGTGTGTTGCAGCTCCCCTAAGGGAGGCAATGCACCAATGGAGAGTCCCCCCCACACCAGCCAAGTAAGACACCCCACTAGCCAGGAGAAACTATGGATTCTTAAAGAGGAAAATGTACTGTGGGCAGGAAGATGAGGAATTCAGGAACAGAAAGGTAAGGTAATCAGAGACAAGTAGGCAAAGATTCAGTGGTGGTTTAGGTTTTCTAGCACATCTAGGCACACCACTGTTCCATTATTTAGCCCATTGGCCCAGGATGGAGGGACCCCTGTTTTGGTATTTCATAAACCAGCCTACTTGAATCTCATTATCTCATGAAATGCTTTAAGTAGTACTTGAGATAATGGGCTTCTCTTTGACCTATTTGAATCTCTATTTGAATCTCATCAATACTTTTCAATTTTCTGTCTTGACATCATCCTAAAAGAAGTCTATCCAGAAACAATGCCACCTTCAATGAAAACCGTTAAAGAAACAAACAATAGACTACTTGGGAAATGAAGGAAGATGAGAAGCTGCTAGAAGTAAAATTATTTAATAGACCTTGTTCCAGGTCAATCTCCTAAGAAAAGCCAAATTGCCAAATTATTGCCTCTAGTTTCTTTAAAAAAAAAAATGTGTGTGTGTGTGTATGTGTGTGTGTTTCCTTTCATTCCTTTCAATTGCCTGCATTCCACCGTACTAATAAGTTCCACTAGAGAAGTGAGCTTCCAGTAATCCTCTTTTAAAATTATAAACATTTCTAGTGCAGTTTAGGGTATGTTATTCATTTCCATGTTAGTGAAAATATAGCAGAAATCACCTGTATTAGAAATGTTGTTTGAGGAGACAGAATTTAATTTTGAGAAGGATTTCTTCTTGCTTCTTTCTTTTCTTCTTGCTTCTTCTTGTTGAGATCCGTAGGGTCAAGGAAAAAAAGGACTTCCAACAATTATGAAAGGATTCCTAGAGATGAGTGAGTTCTCCCTCACTGGAAATCTTCAAGCAAAGGTTTGGTTAACCACTTGCCAGAGATGTTGTAAAAGGGATTTTTTTTTTTATGAGATATTGTATCTATGGGCCTGAATAGCCTCTAAAGTCTATTAGAGCTCAGATATTTGTGTGTGCATGTGTGTCATCTATTTTTCTCTGAATAAATTTTACCCATAACAACAATTTTATATGCAGTCTTCCAAAGGGGGGGGGGAACCATTGAATT
>CM053591.1:100212875-100235572 GCA_028646515.1 Pseudochirops corinnae
ATGGCTGTTTTGGGGCGGTGGGTGGGGGAAAGAGGGGGAGAAAATATGTAACTCAAAATCTTGTGGAAATGAATGATGCGAACTATAATAAAATTTAAAAAAAATAAAAAAAAAAGAACCTTGGGACATATTTGCAAACCAGAAGAATTTTGGTGTAGTAGAAGGATTATAGGACTTTCAACAAAAGACTTTTCTTCAAAGCTGGTTGATACCGATCACTACCTATGATTTTGGGCAAGTCACTTATTTTGTATAGATACAGTTTCTGTGTAAAATGGGACAAATTATATTTTCATTCTCATTAGGTTTTTGCTGTTGTTTTCAAGGAAAAAAAGCATTCCTCCCTCCCAATTATATGTAAAAACAGTTTGGTTTTTACATTTCTCTTGCAGTTTTGAGCTTGAAATTCTTTCCCACACTCTCTCCTCTTACCCCTATTTGAGAAGGCAAGATATTTGGTAAAGGTTATACATATGCAGCTAAATCATCAGATTTTTTGAGAAAACTTTACAAAAATGTACAAACTCTAATGTCAGTGTTCAAGTCAGTGTTACATTGTAAAGAATTCTAGGCAAGAAGGCAGCAGAGAACTAAACTGATTCCACTCCAGCCTGCATTTGGGACTCTCTACCAAGGCCCTGAACCTTTTTTGTTGCAGAAGCTTACTCCCATCCTGAAATTCACACAAAATACCCTCCACCATTTCTGCCTTACCTTCTGATTAGATGTTTTTTCCCAGAATCTCAATTTAAGGAGATTGCTAAGACCAGATATATCATAATTCTTCTACAGGTTACACTCTATACTTTCTCTGCCATACCCAATATCCTCCACACCCCATTCGACCCTTCATCCAGCTCCCCTCCACCATCTTCTTCCAGTTTTCTGAAAATATCTTCCCTTATTAGAATCTAAGCTTCTTGAGGCAGGAACTGTGTTTCTTTCTGCTTATAGTTATATTCCCAGTGTTTATCAGAGTTCCTGGCACATGTTGTTTAATAAATGCTGTTGTTAAAACCTGCCTTTGAAACTTACTGCCTGTCTCCTGGCTCAGAGGGAATGTAAATAGTAACTCTTTTGGCCAACCACCCTGAGGGTCTTCCCTTCTCAGTTTGATTTTTTTTTTCTTTTACTTAAGGGGCATCCCTTGACTCACTTCTTAAAAAGGCTTGTTCATTGACTGGGCATTGCCTCACTGTACAGTGAGAATTTGAAAAGACCTTAGCTTAAAAGGGCCAAGGTCTCCCACTATACTCTGGGCTATCTCTAGTTGTCCTGATCGATATATGGCCACTGAACCCAGATAGTCCTAGAGGAGAAAACGAGGTTAGTGACATTGCACAGCCCTCCCTCTTTCAAATCAAAGTCCATTGCAAGTCATGTCATTATCTCCCTGATGTCAAACTACCCAAAGCTAAACTAAAGTTCACTCATGTGTAAGTCAGGGAACCTACTTACTTTCTGTGCTATTTTGATGAACAAATGAGCTACTTTAAAGTGTTCTTTGAACTTCAGAAATATAATTTGTTGCTATCTCCAAGGATATTTCCAATTCTTCTATTTTTCTTTGATTCCTTTTTTTTTTTATCTCATAATGACTTATATAGATTTGGTTCAGGAAAAGGATTTGTTCATCAGAATAAGGTCATTGAGTAAAATAAAACAAGCATTTATTAAAGGTTTGCTATGTATGTAAATCACAATAAATGTAATACAGTTAAACCTTGGAAATAGCATCATAATCTTGGCTAGTAAATATAATTTAGTGTCCTAAGAAATAATTTAATAATCCTTTCTTAGTAAAGATACTCAGAAACTAGTTATAAATATAAACAAAGAGAGATGATGGAGTATGCAGAGATCTGAAGGGAGAAGGACAGAGAGGGAGAGGGAGGGAGAGAGGGGGACAAAAAGAGAGAGAGGGAGAGGGACTGAGGAAGTGAGAGAAGGAGAGAGAGAGAAAGAATGAGAGAGAGACAAAGGAGGGGGAGAGGGGAGAAAAGGAAAGGGAGAGAGACAGAGACAGAGAGAGAGAGATCAAGGGATAGTGTGACCCTGGGCTAGTCCTTTAACTTCTTATTGCTCTTATCAATTCTTGAAAACTAAGTTACAAAAAGGTGTGTGCTGGTAGAAGTAGTTTCCTTAGTTGGAATTTTTCTACATAAAAAAAAAAATCACAGGTCTAGTCATAGAACCATACTTATACACACACACACACACACACACACACACACACACACAGGACAGGATTCTTATTCTTTGCTTCTGTGAAACTCTGTGAAATCACTGTATTTGTGTCCATATCAGCTCAATAGCAGAGACAGAGCAAAATTAAAAATAACCAAGCTCTGTCTCAATATGTCTCAGTTTATTATGCTTCAAATTAACTGGAAAATGGAGGCATGTGTCACAAAAGGTGGGTGTTCAATTTGTTGAATTTACAAGTATAACATATCTAATGTGCCATGCATACTCTGAACTTATCTTCTGCAGATTTATGCCTTTCCTAAACTGGTTGGTTGCATATAATTTTACAGACACTGAGATATTATGAAAGTGTCCAGAAGTTTGGTAAATTCCCATCAGCAGAATAAATGTGTCAGAGAACGCAATTACTCTTGATATAATTTATTGCATACCCATAGGCTATGTCTCCTCCATGCAAAGCATCTGGATGAAAATTATAAAGCTTAGCCATTTATCCATATTTCTCAATACTCAGATGTTTGGTATTGTTTATGAAAAGAATACATTTGCCTGCACTTTTCTGTTTTCATCTGAGTGTTTTAACGTTATACAAACATACACATTGGGTCCTTGAATTTGTTTTAAAAACAGACCCTCCACCCTACCCTGAATAATACATCATTAGTAAGTGGTCTTTATGAGAGAAAGGAATATGTCATGTTCTCTATGACTAACTCCTTTAATTCTCCTTCAGTATAGAACCTTTTGAAAATCTAACACCATTTTTAAGTTCAGAAAGAAGCAAAAAAGCAGTATCACAAAACGAATGGATAAATTTGAACAAGAGGGGAAAAAGTCAGCCAATTTAAGTGGGTATTTCCTATAAACAATGTCCCATAAAATGCATATATTAGGTATGCATAGGTGTGACTGTTAACCTCGATAAGATTTTCTTTTCTTTTCTTTCTAGGAATATAGCTTGCAAACTATAACTTGAAAGAATAATGCTCTAAGAGCAATCTACCCTGAATTCCTTATCCAATATTGCACTTAAATCATCAACGGTATGAAAAAAAAAATAGCCCCAAGTGTTCATACACATGTGTTGTTTTAATGGATCTCCTTGGTATAATTTGATATTAAAAGTATTTTTATGGGAATTCTTTGTTTTAAAAGACAGATCACATTTGTGAACACTTTGGGGAATACTTCAGAGGAGCTCCTGGAAGTGTAAAATGAAATAGCTAATTCTTCTTTAGCACGATATTACCAAATTCCTCCTCAAATGCAATTCATACACAGAAAAACAGCTTTTGAAGTTGGAACTACTCATTTTTCTACAGTTACTACAATGTAGAATATAAGCATTTCCTTTCCCCCTCTTTTCAAATTAAACCAACCTTTGTGAAGGTAGGGTTATACAAATTGTATTCCCCGCCCCCCGAAGCACATTCTGAACTTTTCTTTCTTCATTTTTACTACTTTCTTTTTAAAAATTGTAAATTTATGTTAAATGTTTTTATGGTTTTACTATTAATATTAAATGTCTTATGACATGGGAGGTAAGCATATAAAACAACTATATTGAATCTACATTCTGTGAGTTTTAAATTTTTTTGGAGGAAATGTTACATTGGTTTCTTGTGAGCTTTTGCCTAAGTATGTGTATTAGCATATATACACATATGTTACAGATGTGTGTATATATAAAATATAAACATATATGTAAAAGCTTGCATAAATTTCTGAAAGCCACATATTTCAGGAATTTTAAACACATATGGGGAATGTAATATTGAAGATTAAAGTGTTCTAAGACTCTGCATTCCATAAGAGAAATGTAGACAAGATTTAATTCTAAGCCAGTCAAGACTTTAAAATTATAAATAAGTCAAGATAAAAAAAATAGCTAGCTAGAATTTACATGACACTAAAGTTTACATGTGATTTATGTGTTGTCTCACTTGATCTCATTTGATCTTCATAACAACCCAATGTAGTGGAATAATTATCATGGTTTTACAGATGAGGAAAATGAGACTGGATGAAGTTGTGACTCCCCAAGGGTTACACAACTAATAAGTGTGTAAAGCAGCAACTAAAAAAAAAAAAAACTAAGCTAATAAATCAGTGAGCATAACATGATCAATATGGTGAATATAACATGTTGCATTTGTATACTGTTTATGCAAAGTTTCCATTCAATAATTATTTATTAAGCACCTACTGAGTGACAGACACAATGGTAAGTTATGGGGGAGAAATGACAACAATGATAAAGCAATCCTTCCTCTTAAGGAGCTTCCTTTTTTTTTTTCTTTTGGTGTATGCAACACATACAGACACCTTATACAAGTATAATATGAATGTTTGTGGAAATATATATAGAGTTCACATCTATCTAATAAATATGACAATTATTTTAGAGATGGGGGAACTACAAAATGGAGGATTTCATTGAATCTTGAAGGAACTACAAAATCTACAAGGAAGAGATAAGAAAAGAGTTAGTCTTTCTTCATTTTTGAAGACCAATGATATGTCTCTACTTGTTCTAGACTTGTTCACAAATTGTGTTTAAGTTGGACCTAGTTGCACAAAGTCGTTAGCCTCACTCCCTTCTAGAGTAATAGAAATGGAAATCCAGTGGCAAGAGAAAAGTCAGGATGACTGGTGATGGTCCAGATTGCAGTGAGATGATCTTGAGAGAGACTGAAAGTGCTATTGTCAGTCAACAGACTCCTCAAAGGCTACTTGAAATTCATGGATGACTATATGAGATATTAACTCATTGTATTCATCCTGAAATAATAATAAAGGGCCTTCTCTCAGAACTTTTAAATAATTGTGATGGACAACTGAAAGGTGAGGTTGCACAGATGGCAGCTTACTATGAACATCATCTTCAACTTGGTAGCAAAGCCATTTACAACCTTGAAGCATTTGTGCCAAAGTTCATGGCAATTTATAAGAAGTTTATGGTAGAAGAATTAGAAGCCATGATGTTCTAAAGACTTTCAATCAGTAGTATGTCCCAGCATGTCGTAATATTGATATTTTTCATATACAGTTTATGTTGTTAGCATTGTGGGTTAAATAAATTCAAATTGTTAAAAAAAAGTTCCCCCTTTTTAGTCCATCTGCTGTGTCGGTTTTGTAAGGATGTGGCCACTGGGCATGATAAAGCTTCCTGGAGCCATAGGTGAGAGTTGGGTGTCAAGTAGACAACAAGGGTGGATGAGCATCACACATCAGATAAGCCCTCACACCAGAAGTGGTAGTCCTCCCTTAACTATCCCATATACCCTTAAGAAAAGAGTATGTTCTAAGCAAAAAGTAGAGCCTTTGCAGTAAAATGTTATGTGCAGGGACTGAACATAGGTCTATTCAACTAGAATGCATAGAGTGAGAGGGTGCAAGCAATGTTGAATCTCTCTGGTAAGATAGAATGGAGATAATTTGTGAAGAAATTTCCATGATATAGGTGAAGGGGAGCCACTGAAAATTCTTAAGCAAGACAGGGGTATGGTCTTATACTTTAGGGATATAAATTTGGCAACTTTTCAGAGACTAAATTAAGAGGTAGAGAAGATGGATCCAAGAATAAGCCTACTGAAATAGTCCAGGAAAGTGTTAATGAAGGCCTGAGGTAGAGTACTGGCCATATGAATACAAAGTAGGATAGGTACAAGAAAGATTGAAAGGGTTAATATCTATAAGATTTAAAATTGATTAATTATATAAATGAGAATGTTGAACATTTATATTACTTGTTCTTATGAAGACATAAATATGATATGCCATTATCATCTGTTAATGACACAAAGCTTCAAGAGCAAAATTATTGCATGATAAATTCAATATTCAAAGAGATTCCTATGAATGCAGGAATGAAAAATGGATCTATTAAGTATTTACCAATGTGCCAAGCACTGGAGATGAAATAGACAAACAAACAAACAAAAAACTCCACCCTGCCAAGAAGTCCACTTTCTAATGGTGGAGAGAGAATACATAAATGAGGGTTCACTACAGAGTAAGTGGAAAAGTCCCAGCAGTCCTTAGGGAGCAACAGCAATGGAAACATCAAGGCCCAGAAATTCTTGGAGTGTACAGGGCTGCTAGTTTTAAAGTAGGCACTCCAGTACTAGCCCCTCAGCCTATAACTGCCTCAAGTGAGGACTAGGATAGAATAAGGACATTGTGGTTGACCTGTCCCATAGCTGAGCAGGAGAATGTGAAGATTGTAATGGTGGCTGAAAGAAAAGCTGCTTCATTCTGGGAGTGAAGCTACAGTTGCCACAGTGTAGTTGCTACTCAATTCTAGGTCTAAGTGATCCCACAGCCATTGCTATATGTATTCTCCACTTGAAGGCAGGTTCCCTCTCACTGACTGGATACTAAAAGGATTATAGTTGATTACTATTTGTTGAAGGAGTACTTCATGACCTGTACCGATTCCTCTGACTCGTGAGTAGCTCTATGTGTCTCTGTAGACAGGGACAAGAAGGACTCAGATCCCCAAATATAAGAAAGTTGCTCTGGGTTATAACTGATGGCACTGGAAACGTGGGCTACTGGTCAGAATTGAAAAATAAGAGAGAATTAAGATGGGGTAGTGTGATAGTGTGGAAAGACCATTTTTGCTCACTCTTCCTATCAGGACCATTTTCCTTCAGCCATTAGATATGTACACAATGGATATAGCCATGATATTCCATATATAGGATAAAACAATGGGTTTTATCTAATAACTCCCCACACACATTGAACAATAAGAATTTAAAAAAATATATAACAAACAGGCAGCCGGGTGGCACAGTAGATATTGCTCCATACTTGAAAGTCAAGAAGGTCTGAGTTTGAATTCTGTTTCAGATACTTACTGGTCATGTGACCTTGGTTAAGTACTTCAGTCTCATTTCCATCATTTGTAAAACAGAGATAAAAGTAGCACCTACCTCAATATACTGAGAGAGAGAGAGAAAAAGAGAGAGAGCTAGTTTCATTCTTTTCATTTGTATTTCTGGTGCCTAGCACAAAACCTGACATGCAATAAGTGCTTCATAAATTTTTATTGATTAATGATTATAATAAATGAAATTATAGAATAATAATGAAAATAATATATTCAGAATTTTGTTGAATCAATTTTTTCTAAATACCCAATAATCTTTCAATTGCATAAATCTTTATTCACTAAACAATACAAAACAGATTCCCTATTTTTAATTATTTGTATAACTCTTACATATTCACCCATGACACTTTATTTTTCCCATCTTCAGTGACTAAATTTTGAGTACAATTTCGGGTGTTTAAAGTCAGTTCAGTTCATATTATATTTTATGAGTCAGATATAAGTTTTTGATGTTTAATGTCGTAAAGCCATGCATGAGCAGCTTTCCAGAAGAATGCTACTGTGAACAGCTTTCAGGGTTTTGATTTCATGGTATAGTAAACACTTTATTTATTCAATGACAAATCAGAGCAAAACATTCACAGAAAATCAAGGTACAGCATTCAGAACTTATCAAAGAAAATCAAAATGCACCATTCACAACAATATATAACTAATATGACCACATAGTTTTCACCACAGTGGTCACATAGTTTTCAACAAAGAACAATCATTTAGTAACTTGATCATTCAAACATCCTTAAGGAGGCTTGCCTCGTTAAGGGATACACAATACTAAAGTCACAGTATTACTGGGTAGTACGTTCATTTAGTCTATCAAAGAGTCCTTAATTCAATCACAAAGTACAAT
This sequence comes from Pseudochirops corinnae, assembly GCA_028646515.1. Taxonomy (NCBI): domain Eukaryota; kingdom Metazoa; phylum Chordata; class Mammalia; order Diprotodontia; family Pseudocheiridae; genus Pseudochirops; species Pseudochirops corinnae. Next base: position 100,220,834 of record CM053591.1, read on the forward strand.
CACAAATAAATTACAATTCCATCAATCATTTCTCAATAGAAAATAACACAATTCATCAGACAGGGTTTCCAACTATCTGACCATTACATCCATACATAGTCACCAGAGAGAGAAGCACCAACATCTGGGTTTTCAAAGCCTGGGGGACTCACTGCTGCCCAGAGTCTCATCTGGCCAAATCACATAACTCTTCCCAAAGTAAATCCCAAAGCAAAACCTCACATCAGGGTCAGTCACTACCCAGTATTCACAGAGAGGTCTTTTCATCTTAACTCGGGGCAAGTTCTCAGATTCCTTCGATCCCCTTCCATGGTCCCAGATACTACTTGGATTCACCAAATTGTCATCTGGGTTCAAAGGCAGACAGTTCCTAGATCCTTGTCCAGCTCTCCTTGCACTTCCTGCTTTATGCTGAAGCTCACATCTTCCAGTCCACCTTCAGTCCTTCACAGTCTCTGTTCCCTGGATGTCAAACCTTAACAAAAACAAACAAAGTACCAACACCATAGTCATGCTTCCTCCAGCAGTTCTGGCTTCTGCCTCCATGTGGCTTGCTCCAAGAAATTCTGTCTCAGTTCTCAATTTTCAATTCTCTCCAGCAGCTTCTCTGCCTCCAGATGCTTGTCCCAAGAAATTCTGACTCTCCCTCTCTGGGGGCCTTACCTTATTGCTCCTCTCTTTTCAGCCCCTTCCTGAGGAGGACTTCATACCTTCTGTTTCTTTAACAGAGGCTTAACTTTAACTAGGTGCTAAGTACCTCTTAGCTTTCCAATACAAAAGGATCTTTACATTTCATTACCATTACAAATGTGTATTGACCTTAAAATAAAACCTTGCTTTTTTATGTAAACCAGTTCCCTTATGTCCAGACTTCTCCCTTTTGTCAAGACTTCTCCCTTTTGTCACTTACCCTATTTCCTTTTTCAACTTGTAAAATCATTTGTTAAATCTTTATCCATGATTTAAAGTAATGAATTCCTGATGAATTATGATATATGGTATACTTTCTTGTCTTTTTTTTTACTTCCTCTCTAATGTGTTACATCCTTGTCAATATTAAAATGACAAGCACTTTTAAAGAAACACAGCTTTGCATTATCAAGTCCTTTTCCCCAATGCATTATAGAATTTTTTTGCATTTTTTGATAACCTTTAAACAAATCAAATTCCATGTTGATGAAATATTATTGTATTCATAAGATTTGGAAAGGTAACATGTTGCTATAAACTCATATTTCTATTCCATATAATTGCCTGATGCTATCAAAAAATTGTTAAAGTGCATGTAAAGGAAAATAATATTACTAAGTAGTTAATTATTATCCTCTAGATTTGTCACTAGTACGTTATTGTGATATTGATTTTGAATAGTGAATTATTCTGATAGTAGGACTTTACATTCCTCACCAAAGTATTTCAATAAAACCAAATTTGCATGGCACTCAATAATTGATGTAAACCATGCATAGATTATGCATAAGATATACCTGCAGTCTAGGTACAGTAATCACTTATTGACTATAAAATATTCATTTCAATTACAACATTTTATGATTAAGTGTTGAAAATCATATTTCTCAAATTATGTTTTATATTTTTTAATTTTTTTTTTTGCTTTTTAGAGTGAGGAGGGCAGGGCAATTGGGGTTAAGTGACTTGGCCAAGGTCACATGGCTAGCAAGTGTTAAGTGTCTGAGGCTGGATTTGAACTCCGTTTCTTCAGACTCCAGGGCCTTTGCTCTATTCACTGTGCCACCTAGCTGCTCCTCTCAAATTATTTTTAAAAGAATATAGATCACTATGGTTAAATTTCCTTTATCCTTATTTATTATTCTTAAAGGGCTCATGATCAGCTGCTGCATTTGTATAGTGTGGACACTAGAAATAACCCAATCAACAAGATGTTAGAAACCCTTAACTCTACCTTTCTCCTAAATTTCCAATTGATTATACTTTATTAATTCTCAGCCTTGAGACATTCTTATTGTTTTCTATAATTGTACTTTCATGTCCCAGAATGATGATGGAGAAAGGTACAAAATCATTCTGGATAGGTTCCCTACAATCACAATATCAAATCAAACTGAATTAAAATAAATCTTTTTTATTCATTTCACTTCTTGTATACTGGTCATAGCATGTATTACAAGTATTTTCCTCTCTCTTGGAACCCCCAAAATCCTCTCCCAGAAGATAGCCTCTCTTACTCTATCAATAAGATTAAGTAAATTATTACATTCTATCATCATTCCTCCTCTGAAAACTTTAAAAAATGTTCTCTATGACTTTATTGAGCCATTCATCCTTTCCTCATCTCAGAGGATGTCACTCTTTGGCAGAGCTCAACTTTTACTTGTGCTTTGATCTCTTCTCCTGCCACTTCTTCTAGAGTTTGTCCAAATGAAGGCTGCTTTTGTGTCTCATCTTCAGACACTCCTTCCACACTGACTTGATTCTCATAAATCCTTCTTTTTGTTTTTCCCTCAAGTTATCCTTCTGTATTTCTCTTTTCATTCATTGTTAAATTCCTAGAAGAGAATTTTACATTTGTTGTCTCCCTTTTCTCTCAATCTACACACTCCCTAAAATTTTGTGATACTGTTTCTGATATAGCCACTTTGTGGATACTGTTTTTCAAAAAACTGTGTTCTGCCAATGAACTATGAAAAGGAAGATTTCTTAACTTAAAAAAAAATAGATCTGCAAACTAATCTGAGAAGACAGACTGATTCTTGGAAAAATTTTGCAATATATTATTAAAGAAATGCTTAGAAAACATCCAAAAGTAGAAGTGTTGGTAAGAATGCATTAATATGGTTTCATCGATTTTGAGTATGCCCCCAAAAATTAATTTCATTTTTATAATTTCAAATTTTATAAATTTCATTATTTATAATATATAATTATATTTAAAATTTATAATTTTTATAAAATTAATTTCAATTTTATAAATTATTTTTTTATGAATTGGTAGATATGGGAAATGATAGAAATATGTATTTACTTAGATTTCAGCAAAGCATTTGACAAAATATCCTATTCTGGTGTCAAAACAAACATTTGGACAGATAATCTAATGAAATGCATTTGGAACTTGTGCAATTACTGTACTTAAATAGTATTCTGATTGTAACCAAGTGTGTAGATGATGCCATAGGGATCTGTGTCTGCTCCTGTGATGTTTAATTTTTTTAAACTGTGATTAAAATAAAAATATAAATGGCATCATTTTCCTTTTTCAGATGGTACAAGACTGTGATTAATTTCTCCAATATACCACATTGGATAAGTAAATCAAAAAAGCATTATAAAACATATACTAAGTGCCAGATACTATGCTAGGCATAGGGGATAAAAAGATCAAAAGGAATCAGGACTTTAAGGAATTTGCAACCTATACATAAATAGATACAAAATAAGTGAAAGGTATATTATTTGTTTGTATGTTTGTTTTGGGTGGATGCATCAGTTAGGGAAATTAGGAGGCAATTTATATAAAAGATCATATTTGTACTGAGTTGAAGGAAACATTTCTAGAAAGAGAATAAGAGAATACTATACATTTTTACAAAAGTGGGACAGTTTGTGCAATGGAAAAGCAATGAGAGATGTAGTGTAATACAGAAGAAACAGTAAGAAATCATTTGGGCTTGTCTATCATGAGCATACATGGAAGCAATATTCAATAAGGTTAGAAAAATTTGAATGAGGCTAATTTGGGAAAGGCTACAAAGAGACTTGAGGCAGAGAAACACATTAGGACACTATTGAAATAATGTAGAATAGGGAGTAAGTGATGAGTATCAGGAATGGCTATAAGAGTGGAGAAGAGAAGGATGGGGGAAATGTAGAAGTAAAAATGACAAGATTTGGCAAATGATTAGCTGTATGGAATGAGTGAGAGTGAAGAATTTAAGATAAAACTAAGATTACTACAGACAGGAATCAAAAGATCTTGGCAGACTAGAACATGGGCCCAAATCTAATAAAACTGAATGCAATGAGGATAAAAATGTAATTCCTGTATCAGTTACTATAAAACTATTCTGTTGAAGGCTTTGTGGTAGTTAAAAGCATCCAGCTGATAGAAAGCTGCAACTGAGTGATTCCTAACTGGTCAGAGAAAGAATTAACTTCACTGGCCATGAGCTTCAGGGAAAGTTTTGGCCCTTCAGCAACTATATTTGGAGAAAGGTGAAGCTTTTCAGTAGTTAACTATAGCCTACTTCTGGTCTGAGAAATAAAAGCAGAAAGAACTTTTCTACTGCTTTGGTCTCCCAGTGATCTGGTTTGAAGAGTCAACCTAAACATGTGGCTGAAAGCAAAATTCTGATTGGAGCATCCAGGTGAATGAATAACTTGGTTGAATCCATCTATAGATCTTACAGATAGAAAGTTTAGAGTTTTACAGTTCTCTCACATAAAACATATTGTTCACACTAAGAGCTAACACTTTCTAAAAACTCTTTTTAAGGTGAAGGTAAATGAAAAGACTTTATAAATGCTATGTTGGAATGGAGAAGATAAAGGAATTTTGCTAGCTGAAGAGTGGGGAGGATCAACAGTGCAGCAGAGAAGAGAAGTAATTTCATGTGTGGTACAAGCTTTCCTGGAGAGACAAAGAACATTGACATCTACAGGCCAGAGTTGTTAGTTAGCCTTGCACGTGACTTTTCCTACCTCATATGCTTTTCTTCAAGATTCTGAGCTAAGTGCTTTCTTTTCACCATATAAATTTAGTCTTTTGATGGGAGAATATGATCCAGGTTTTTATGGCTTGAATTAGCTTTTGTAGTTACCTGAAAATTTCTGGAATAGAATGAACTTCATCTACTTAAAAACAAAAAACAAAATAAAACAACCAAACAAAAAACCCAGGGCAAATCCTAATTTCCTGCAAATATTATCTCTTCTGCATTTTCCAGAAGAAAAAAATATGTGTGAATAACCTCCATCTCCTTCCTGTCTCTTTCAACTTACAATGAGAAATCTTAAACATAAAGCAATTAAAAGACACTATAGTCTAATTGAATTTTAATTAACAATGCATGACAGTGTCAGAGTGCACTAATTGAAGCCACAGGAGCAGGAAAATAAATCCTGAAGTGGGCCGAAGATGTGATAAGATTTACAACGGAGAGGCAGGGGAAAAAAAAATAAGAATTTATAAAATTTCCTCTTGCCAAAGCACAGATTTAATATGAGCTAAAATAACTATTGTATTAGGTAATCGCAGAATGATAGAAAGAATTTCTCTTTCTCATTCTCTTTCTATATATATGCATGTATGTATGTATGCATGCATGTATACATATACACATACACATATATTTATGTGTGTGACTTCAGAAATATGTACTTAAGATGCATTCTAATATGTTTTAGTGTCACAGAAATGACCCTGCTTATGTCAATTATATAAAAGTTCTAGCTGACCTTAGGAAGCTGGAAACAGGTTTTGAATGATCAATGGATAAGACTACAGAAGCTCAAAGAGGCTCACCACCAGGCAGTCTTTAGAATGGTGAATGAAAATGAATGGAGCCACATTAAATCTTATGTATGTGCCAATTGCTGGGTATACAGATGCAAAAGGAAAGATGCTCCTTGCTCTCAAGGAGCTTATATTCTAATAGCAAGAAGCAATACAGAAAGAGGAGTGGTTACTAGAGAGGCTTGCTTAGGTTAGCAGGGATGGTGAATGGAGCTGTTGAAGAAAAGATTTGCACAATCTTTCAAGTAGCAATGGAAAAATTGATTTTACTGTGGTTCCATAACTGGAAAGGGAAGAGAGGGGATACATAGTAGGGCCCCAGAAAACAAGTTCCAGACATCAATATCCTCCAGAGCATAGGTTCTGGAAGAGGGTGATTCTACCTCTCAGGGGTTCTGGAATGAATTCAAGGGAGTGGTAGTAGCCTTGGGTGCAAATGGGAATAAGACATAAAATAAAAAGGAGGGGATGGTGGAAACATAAAGAAAAAAGAGAAGAAAAATCATTTGTACATGTTTCATCTGTTGTATAACAGAGTTAATGATTACATTTTACATTACAGAGTTAGTGATTCCATTTTTTTTTCAAATAAATATATAAAATGCAAGTTATAACTAATCAGTGGTCAAGCCTACCAACAGGACTTAACAAGCAAGTGTTGACATGCAAGGGTGCAGCATATTGTTGGGAAGTCCAGCATGCACTGATGGGAGTATGCACATATAATGAATTGTTTAGAATAAGATACTGTATGGTTATATGATGCAGTGTTGTGTCATCAAAACTTCAATGCAAGAATCTGCCCCACAAATTTACAATAAACTATTAAATTTAAGATATGTCATTTCACATATATATATATATATATGTATGTTTGAAATGATGCTTTTTTTAAAAAAGCGTTAAAGAGTTAAAGAAATTTCTCAGAGGATGCTAAGCAATTTTTTTGAAAAGCAGGGAGTAGGCCAAATAAGTTTGAGAACTTCTTCCCCAGAGCATAGTCTCTGCTCCAGGTATCAGAATAGCATATACATTAGTAGAAGGGAGTTTGCTCATCAGGATTTCCTTCCACCTATGAAATCAAAGCTCATTAAGGAATATCTACTGAGAAATCACCTTAATCCAATGCAAATTTTATTTTCAATTTCTAATGTTATAAAGTTTTGTTTGGCCACTGGTAGGTTTACTTGACTAGGCAGACACAGGCAGTGTATGTCAGAAGCAGTAATTGAATGCAGTTCTTTCCATCTCAGAGGCTGGCTCTCTATCAATTAAATAATGCTGCTTTTCAGATATTCATTTGTTTTCAATACACAGATAAACAAAAACAAACACACATACCACATCTATGGTATATGTGTGTGTATATTTGTATACACACACATATATATGTGTATATATATATATGTGCACATGTGTAAATATGGATAGATATCTGTATATGTACACATATGTATATATGCATATGAACATGCATATATGTGTCTATATTTACTTCCCTTACCTACATTGCTCAGTAATATATCTAGCCTTAATAGTTCCCTATATTCATTGAATCTTAGTCCAGAATCTTCAGGTATCAGATGTTTGAGTCAACCAAATCTTCCCACACCTGCTAAAATAAGTAGGTGTGTATGTGTGTATGTACACGTACACATAAACAAATGAAAAGAGTGTTTGGGCATTTATGTGAATTGCTTGGGCATGCACATGCGTGTGCATGTGTGTGTGTGTATAAAAGAAAATGAACATATTTTCATTTCTTTGCTATAAAAATATGATTTTATTTTGAAAGGGTAAGGTCAAAACCACCCCATCCTCATTTTAGTCTTGATACATTAACAAGATAAGCACATATTTCAATCAATTCATCATAGTCTTAAGTCATTCTTTTAATCTAGAGAGAGTTATATTTTCTTAATTTGAAAAAAAAATATTTTAAACCACCTAAAATTACAAATCATCTCGTGGGTTTTAGGTTGAATACTGAACATCTCATTACTAGTGGTTAGATACGCATGAGGGATTTCTGAGATTTCAGAAACAGTATCTTCACATTAGTAATCAACTAAGGAATTCATTTCAAACTTTGGCAAAACTATTGTATAGTATACTGATTATGCTTGAAAGAACTATCCTCTCACCTATGATTTAATGTCCACAGACTAAACACTGAAAGTTAGAAGGGGATTTGAAACTAATTTGATCCCCTCAATATGCTGACAAGGCCACCAAGGCTCACAAAGTTTGTGTAACATTTCCAAGGTCACAGAACTCAAGAACAATAGAGCTAGGGCCAGAACCTGAGTATTTTGACTCTTAGTCCAATGGTCTCCCATTAGAGAATATCAGTGTTATAGATGTCTTATTATTGAAGACAATGGATTTCTAAATGTCATGAGTTCTAGTCATAGGGTCCTATCATGAGGGGAGAAAAGAGCGTGGGAGAAGAGAGATTCTGGTCTTCCGTCTGCCAGCTTTAAAAGAGAAGACACACTGTTTCAAACTTTCTTAAGGTCTTTGAAGGTAGAGAGACCCTAGGGAAATGCTGATATGTATAGGAGTTGGCATCTCAATCAAGTTCCTACCCCTAACTTGCTACTTTATGTGTTTGGTGGAAATTTCGCCATGAGTGAGATCTTAGATCATTGTCTCTATCTCCATCTTTCTCTGTTTCTCTGTCTCTCTTTCTCTCTGTCTCTGTTGAGCTGAGCTATGTTTGTTCATTGTAGAACTGGAATTTCATGGGCAAAGTTTAAGATCTGGTTATAGAGCTTGTGGTTAAGGGATAAGGAGTATAGTTTGAATTAAAAAAATCATCCAGACTAACCACATTAAGGGAACAGATAGATTTAATTCTAATCTAATTTTATTTCCTACAGAAAAGCAGAGTGTCTAGTCTGTGGCTGCAGCCTCCTATTCCCTCTCCCCAGCTGAAATCGAAATCTCCCTTGGAGAAATGTAGAAGGAAGAGATTCTAGAGATAAAAATTCTTGACTCCTTGTGAATCATATCTAGACAGACTCATGTGGACTAATATAACCTATATGGGCAAAACGTAGAGTGTGCACACATGTGTGTGCACACACACATACCATTACTTATGAAAAGTACACATAAAGCTATGGGGCTTGCCGAAAATGTTAAGGAGAAGGGGCAAAGAAGTTTTTGTTTATTTGTTCTTTTGTTTTATAGCTATATTGGGGAAAAGAACAAAATTAGAGAAGGTATTGAACCTCTATTATATATAAAAGGACAGATGATAACTGATAACATTAAGGCTGAACAACTTCTGTACTTATTACATTTTTTGCTTTCTTGTATGAACACAGCTTGAATGAGGCTAGATGTTTCAAAATGCAGTATACAGAAAGTTATAGCACAGAAAGACAGAACATAGAATCAGTAGAGAGAAAGTGATTAAACTAATTTTATTGGCTGGGAAATATGCACTACAAGAAGGGCAAGGAATTGTGGAAATAGGTTCGCTGAAGGCTACATTTGGGCACTAAAACAATAAAAGCCTGGTGGGTTTTTATGGAGCTATTAACTGAGTAAAGCAGGACCAGAAATAGAGGGAGGAAGTCGAAAATCTGGATGTGGAGTTCAGGTCAAGGCTGGAGACTGGAATTGATTCATATAAAGGGAATACACTGGGGAATGATGGCTACTTGATATTCGTTCTACACTGAAATAGAAAAGAGATTTTTGGTTGTTACCTAGGCAATGGCAACTAGGCTTTTCTGGCTTCTCCATTTCTTGAGGTAGGAATGATTCTGAGGTCTTTACATTTCTTTTCCATAAAAAATAATCTTTAGACTGGAAAAGTTAGAACCAAAATAATTAAGAAGGAATTGAAAGTCAAGATCAGAAGGAAAGTGGAAAACTGCAGAAATTTTTTAAAGCAAGTTTCTCTTTTAAAGGCCTCATTTCTCAAACAGATAGAGAACTGAGTCAAATTTATAAGAAGGCAAGTCATTCCCAAAATGATAAATGGTTAAAGTATGTAGACAGTTTTGAAATGAAGAAATCATAGCTACTTATAAATGTATGGGGAAATGCTCTAAATCACTATTGATTAGACACAATTGAAAAGAACTCAGAGGAACCATGTCATATGTATCACATTTGCAAATATGTCAGAGAAGGAAAGTGACAAATGTTGAAGATGATGTGGTGAAATGAGGACACTAATACACTGTTGGTGGAGCTGTCAATTGATCAAATAATTCCAGAGAGCAATTTGGAACTCTGTCAAAAAGGATATAAAACTGTGCATACCCTTCGACCCAGCAAGAGCAGTACTAAGTCTGTATCCCAAAGAGATTAAAACAATAAAAATGAAAAAGGACCTCTATGTACAAAAATGTTTGTGTTAACTCTTTTTGTGGTGGCTAAGAATTAGACATCAATTGGGTAAAGACTGAACAAGTTGTGGTATATGATTATGATGTAATAATATTATGCTATAAGAAGTGATGAGCAGGATGCTTTCAGGAAGACCTGGAAAGAGGTGGAGCCAAGATAGTAGAGTAAAGGCAGTGACTCAACTGAGCTCTCCCCCAAATTTCTCCAAATACCTTTACATAATGACTCTAAACAAATTCTAGAGCAGCAGAACCAAAAAAAAAAAAGATGGAGTGAAACAATTTCCTAGCCCCTGACAACTTGGAAAGTCAATAGGTAAGCACCAGGCCATAGCAGTCTAGGCTGGCCCCACCAAACCAGGAGCAGGCCTTAGCACAATTGAATCAGTGGCAGCAGTGGAGTTTTCCAGATCTCTCAGCCCACAGATGTCAAAAACAGCTTAGTAGGTCAGCAGGAAAGTTCTGTTGCACCTGGGTAAGAATGGAGCAAAGTCCAGTGCAGGCCCCACTAACACAGCCCTGATCCTAGCAAACAAGGAGCAGGTTTTGGGAGTCACTGAATCAGCAGTTGCAGTGGCTGCTTTAGGAGCTCTCAGTCCATAGACAGTATGGCAGTCAAACAGGAGATCAGAAGGAGATCATAGGGAACTCTTTGCTAACACTGAGGCAAGACTGTTGCTTTGTTCATACTCAGATCCAGGTTGCAGTCCTGGGATGTAGTACCACGGTGAGGAGGAGCACTAGAATAGCAGAGTTTGCAGCCACAATGGAGCAGGGACCCTCCTCACAGTTCTAGGGCAGAAAAGAGTGCATGTGGTGACTCACAAACCAGAGAACAGGACAGTAATAAACACCTCTCCTTACATCATAGCACCTTGGAAGAATTGAAACTTAGGGTCCCTAGAAGTATCACTGAAAACAGCTGTGTAAAACCCCTGACACTTAGGATAGCATACCCTCCATGCTAGAAGCAGAGTCCTACTTTAACAGAGCTAAAGGCAAGTAATAGGCTGGCAAAATGATCAAACAAAAGAAAAAAAACTTGACTATAGAAAATTAATTTGGTGACAAGGAAGATCAAAACACATACTGAGAAGAAGATAGCAAGGTCAAAGCTCCTACATCCCAATACTCCAAGAAAAGTAGGAATTAGCATCAGGCCTTTGTAGAACACAAAAAGGATTCTGAAGTCAAGTAAGAGAAGTGGAGGAAAAATGGGGAAGAGAAATGAAAGTGATGTAAGAAAATCATGAAAAAAGAGCCAACACCTTAGTAAATGAGACATAGAAAAATACAGAAAAAAATAATACCTTAAAAAGCAGACTAGGTCAAATGGGAAATGAGGTACAAAAATCCAATGACTAGAAGAATACCTTCAAAAGCACAACTGGTCAGATGAAAAAGAAAAAAAAGCCCCTTAAAAAGTAGAATGGGTAAAATGGAAAAGGAGGTCCAAAAGCTCACAAAAGAAAATAATTCCTTAAAAATCTGAATGGAACAAATGGAAGCTAATGACTTTATGAGAAATCAAGAAACAGTAAAACAAAAACAAAAGAATGTAAAAATAGAAAACAATGTGAAATAACTCATTGGAAAAAAAAACTCACCTGGAAAATAGATCCAGGAGAGATAATTTAAAAATTGTTGGATTACCTGTAATCCATGATCAAAAAAAAGAGACTAAATCTCATATTTCAAGAAATTATCAAAGAAAATTGCCTTGATATTCTAGAATCAAAGAGTAACCTAGACAATGTAAGAATCCACCAATCACCTTCTGAAAGAAATCCCAAAATGAAAACTTCCAGGGGTATTATGTTCGAATTCCAGAGCTCCCAGGTCAGTGAGAAATTATGGCAAGTACTCAGAAAGAAACAATTCAAGTGTCACAGAATGATAGTCAGAATAACAAAAGATCTTTCAGCTTGTACATTAAAGGATCAGAGGGCCTGAAATATGATATTCCAGAGGGCAAAGAAGCTAGGACTACCAAGAATCAACTATCCAGCAAAACTGAGTTCTAATCCTTCAGGGTGAAAATGGAAATTCAATGAAATAATGGAGTTTCAAGTATTCTTGATGTAAAGACCAGAAATGAATAGAAAATTTAACTTCCAAATACAAGATGCAAGAGAAGCATAAAATGGTAAACGCAAAAGGAAGATCACAAGGGACTCAATAAGGTGAAACTGTTTATAATCCTACATGGAAAGAGATTTGTAACTCAAGACCTTTCTCATTATTAGGGTATATATAGACTGAGGGCATAGGTATGAGTTCAATATGAAGGGGTGATACCTTAAAAAATAACATTTAGGGGTGAGAGAAGAATGTAGTTGGAGAAAGAGAAAGGGAGAGGTAGAACATGATAAATTATCTCACATAAAAGGGACGAGAAAAAGCTTTTACAATGGAAGGGATGAGGGGGAAGGTAAGGGAAAGTAAGTGAACTTTACTGTCATCAGAATTGGCTCCAAGAGGGAATAACACACAAATAAAATTGGGTATAGACATCTTACTCTACAGGAAAGTAGGAGGGGAATTGGATAAGAGAAGGTAGGTGACAAAAGGAAGAGCAGATTGGGGGAGGGTAACAAAACACTATTGAGGAGGGACAGGTTGGATGGAGAGAGACAATAGAATAAGTGGGGGGATAAGATGAAGGGAAATATAGTTAGTAATAGTAAATATGAAAAAAAAAATTGAAGTGGGTTTCTCTGATGAAGTCCCCATTTCTCAAGTGTGTGGAGAACTGAATGAAGTTTGTTGGGATGAGAGCTATTGCCAAACTGATAGAACATTGGAACATATGATCAGTTTTCAGATGGTGTAATCCAAGCTGTCTTTTGGCTGCTATATTAGGGGATACTCTAACTCACTATTGACTGGAAAAATGTAAAGTAAAACAATTCTGAGGTGCTACTGCATACTTATTAGATTGACTAATAGGATAGAAAAAGGTAAATGACAAATGTTTGAAGGGATGTTGGGAAAAATGAGAAATTAATGCATTGTTAATGGAGTTGTGGACTGATTCATTCTGTAGATCTATTTGCAACTATTCTCAAAAGACTATACAACCATGCATAGTCCTTGGACCTAGCAATACCAATACTAGGTCTGTATCCCAATAGAGATTAAAAAAAAAAGTAAAAGTACAAAAATATTTATGTACAAAAATATTTATAACAGCTCTTTTGTGGGGGAAAAGAAATAGAAATTGAGGGGATGCCAACAATTGAGGAATGGCTGAACATGTTGTGGTTTGTGATTATGATGGAATACTCTTGTCCTATAAGAAAGGTAAAGCAGGATGTTCTCCAAAAAAACTGGTAACACTTGAATGGGCTGATGCAAAATGAAATGTACTCTGTACAAAGTGAGAGCAATATTGTAAGATTATCAGCTGTGAATGACTTAGCTATTCTTGGTAATACAATGATCTAAGACATCTCTGAAGGACTTATGATGAAAAATGCTATCCATCTGCAGAGAAAGAACTGATGGTGTCTGAATACAGTTTGAATATATTTTTTTTCTTTTTCTTTTTTTGCACATTTTTTCTTGTATGTTTTCTTTAACAACATGATTATTATGCTCATGTTTTTCAAGAAAACACATGTATATTCTTTATCAAATTGCTTGTCTTCTCAATGGGGTATGGAGGGAGATAGGGAGAGAGTTGGGAGCTCAAAGTCTGTAATGGTAATAGAAATTTGAAGAGCTTCCCTGCCCCTTAATAAGCCTAAATTGAACTTGAGGACTTTTCCTGATTTGAAAATATACTCTGCCTTCTAATAGGCTGCATATGCTCACCTGGAACCTATGGTGGGAGGCTTCTTTTTCACTTTTGTTACTTTGTAGTCAAGTGGGTAACAAGAGTTGTGATGTTCTCTGACCCTGTGGATGACTATATATATCTGTGAGGCAAGGTTTTGCTGTGGGGCTTACTTGGGGAAGAGTTGTGTGATTTTGCCAGATGAGACTCTGGGCAGCTATTCCCTCCCCCCCTGATCTCCCCCACCCCCCCAGACCTGGCTTTGAAAACCCAGATGTTGGTACTTCTCTCTCTGGTGACTAATTAGGTATGGATGTAACGGTCAGATGCCTACAAATCGTGTCTGCTGAACTGTGTTATTTTCTCTTATAGCTTCTTATAGCTCATATAGCTCTTATATGTTTGATTGATTAAAGTAAGAGTGTTAACCCTTTTTGAGATGCTTTTCTTTAGAAAAGCAGATCAAAGAATCTGTGCTAGCAGCCATCCTGGTTATGCTAAGGTGCTTGCTGCTACAAAGTTTTAAAAGCAAATTTTAAAAATTGTTTTTTACATGTCCCTGGGGAAAAATTAAATACTAAAAAGTACATCCTATTGATTAGAACTACTATCAAATGTAACATTGTCTTTCAGAAGCAGTGTCTACCCTTTGACCCAGCAATACCACTTCTAGGGCTGTGTCCTAAGGAGATCATAAAAAAATGGGAACAGGTCCCACATGTACAAAAATATTTATAGCAGCTCTTTTTGTGGTAGCCAAGAACTGGAAATTGAGGGGCTGTCTATCAATTGGGAAATGGCTGAACAAGTTGTGGTATATGAATGTAATGGAATACTATTGTGCTTTAAGAAATGAATAGACAGATTTCAGAAAAACCTGGAAAGACTTATGTGAACTAATGCTGAGTGAAGTGAGCAGAAATAGGAGAACATTGTAAAGTGTGAGATAACTGACCTTGATAGACTTAGCTCTTCTCATCAATGCAGGGACCTAAGACAACTCCAAAAGATTCATGATATAAAATGCCATTCACATACAGAGAAAGAATTGTGGAACTGGAATACATATTGAAGACTACTATTTGCTCTGTTTTTTTTTT
>CM053591.1:100236072-100257232 GCA_028646515.1 Pseudochirops corinnae
ATAGATAGATAGATAGATAGATAGATAGATAGATATGTGCATTTAAATATATTATTCTGAGAAAGGGATCATAAACTTCACCTTACTTCCAATGAGGTCTATAATAAAAAAAATGGTTAAGGACCCATACTCAAGATCATTTTCTCATCTTTCTTATGTCTAATTTGGAAATTTTAAATATATATACACATACATACACACACACACATATAGGTAGAATCAGAATCAAAAAATCGAAAAGGACCCCCAATAACCTAGAAGCATGGTCTGAATCAAAAGAGATTAAATTTAATTGGAATAAAAACAAATGTCTATACTTGGATCGAAAAGAACACAGATTCAATGAGGAGATATGAAAGGAGAAAATTATATGTGAAAAAGTGGTATCTTAGTGGACTACAATCCTAACATAAATCAAAAAGGTAAGTCTATACTAGGATAAAATGATTGAAGCATAGTGTCAAACAAGAGGAAAGAAATAGTCCTCTCATACTTTCTCTATTTAGAAAGCATCAGTAAAATAAGGTTAAATTGGGACACTATATGGGGGATTACAAAGTATTGGTATTTTCAAGTTTTAAAGCTTTAAGAAAGACAAAATTGTGATCAAGACATTTAAGGAGCTGTGAGTCATGCCGTAGGAGAATTTAGAATGGAGATGGTTTATAATTTTTAAAAAAGAGACAGAAAATCTTGAAAGGATTTGATAGTTTTCATTAAATATATGAAAAGCTGCGATGTTGAAAAAGGATTATACTTGTTTTTCTTTAGTCCCAGCGGAAAGAATTAGGAACAGTGAGCAAAAATTATGAAGAGAGAGATTTTGGCTTTCTACAAGGAAAAAACAAACTTCCTAACAATTAGATACATCTAAAAATGGAATGGGAGTTAATGGTTTTTTTTTTTGTTTGTTTGTTTTGTTTTGTTTTGTTTTTAGCAAATATAGAACAAGCCACTTAATATCTAAGTGCCCCAAATAATCTTTGGAAAAGTTGCAGAACAGTTGCTTGATCAATATTGTTAGTACTTGATCAATATTACTTATCTAGAGTTCAATATACAAAGGAAAACACAGGTAAAGAGGAAAGGATAAGACATGAGAGGAGAGGAGAGGAGAGGAGAGGAGAGGAGAGGAGAGGAGAGGAGAGGAAAGGGGAGAATTTGCCATACTGAGTTAGTCAGTCAGATAACAAACATTTATTAAGTGACTACTTTGTGCTAGCCGTTGTGCTAAGCAATAGGCAATACAAAAAGAGGAAAATGACAGAGATTCTGCCATTGAGGAGCTCACAATCTAATCAGATAAAGGGAAAAAAAAGGTACAAACCAACTATACACAGGATAGATAAGAAATGATTAAAAGAAAGGAAGCATTAGTATGGATGAAGAGGGGTTGAGAAAACATCCTATAGGTGATAAGATTTTAGTTGGACCTTGAAGGAAGCCAGGGAAGCCAGTAAACTGTTATGAGGAGTGAGAACATTTCAGACATGGAGGACAGTTAGAGAAAATACCTGGAGTCAAGAGATAAAGTGAATAAAATTCATGGAACAGCCAGGAGGACAATGTCACTGGTTCAAACAGTACATGGTGAAGTATAAGATGTAAGAAAACTGGAAAAGTAAGAGAAGGTTAAGTTATGAAGGGCTTTGGATGTCATACTGAGAATTTTGGATTTGTTCCTAGAAATGAATAGGAGTCATTAGCATCTCTTGAATTGGGAGCTGGAAGATGTGGTTGGATAAGTGTTTTAAGAAAATCACTTTGGCAGTTGAATGGAAAATGAATTAGAGTGGGAAGATAGTAGAGGCTGCCAGTCCCACCATCAGACTATTATACTAGTCCAAGTGAATTAAAGAAGGTTTCCAATAAGGGTGGTTAAGTATCAGAAGAGAAAAAAAAATGGTATATTTGAGAGATGTTGCAAAAGTTATATTGACAGGTCTTAGATAAAGAGATTGGATATGGGGGATGAAAAATTGTGAAGAACTGAGGATGACACCAAATAGGGTGCCTGAAGAAGTGGGAGGATGGTTTTGGCCTCAACAGTAATGGGGGAGAAGGGAAAGAGTGGTTTAGAAGGAAAGACAATAAATTCAATTTTAGATACATTGAGTTTAAGATGTCTACTGGACTTTCAGGTTGAGTTGTCTGAAAAACAGTTTAAGATGCAAAATTGGAGATCAAAAAGAGGTTAGGACAGGAGAGATAGATATGAGAATTATTAGCATAGAGATGGTAATTAAACCCATGGTAGTTGATGACACTATGAAGTGAAGTGATATAAAGGTAGAAGAAAAGAACACCGAGGACAGAACCCCAGAGGACACTTAGAGAATGTGATCTGGATGAGAAACTAGTAAAAAAAAAAAAATTGAGAAGGAATGGTTTAATAGATAGGAGGAGAACCAAGGGAGAATGGTATCTCAAGAAAAATTTTTAAAAAAACAGAGGAGAAAGTATCAAACAAAAGAGAGTGATGAACAGTGTCAAAAACTACATGGATTTCAAGAAGGACAAAGATTGAGAAGAGGTCATTGGATTTAGAAATTAATAGATCATAAGAAACTTTGGAAGCTCCTTGGGAAGTTGTTTTGGTGAAATAATGTTAAAAGTCAGTCTGTAAGGGGGTAAGAAGTGAGTGAGAGGAAAGAAAGTAAAAATACCTATCATACATGACCTTTTCAAGGAGTTGTGTCACAAAAGACAAAAAAGATAGGAGACAATGGTGGGAATGGAGGAATTTAAGTGAGACTTTTTTTGATATTGAGGTGTTGTCACTTAGACATGTATGTAGGCATTAGGGAATGAGTCAATAGACAAGGAGAGATTGAAGATAACTAATGGAAAGGGTCAAACTTTTGAAAGAGACAAGATGGAATGGGATCATTTATACATTTGGAAAGGGAAACCTTGCTAAGAACTAAGGTCACCTGTTTCTGTGAAGCAGGGGTTAAATGGAAGTTGCAGACCACATCTGATTCAGAAATTGGAGTCCACAGTAAATGACTTCATTTCCAAAAAAATATAAGGCAAGGATGTCAGTTGAAAGGTTGGTAGGAGGGGAAGTTCTGGAAAGTTTAGTTGGGATGAGAAGGTTTAGAAGAACTTCTGTGGAGAGTGATTTATCAATTTGATAAAGCTGGTGTAGGATTGCCTGGTGTCTGTGAGGGCCTTGTTGAGAATGTGTAACATAAATTGTTTTACATCCAGTCAGAATGTTTGCATGATTTATTTTCCTCCTATGTTCAGTAGTACATGTGTAGGGAAAAAGGCAGTGGATGATGGGAGTCATCCAAGCCTGAAGCTTGGCAGGGCACAATCACTGATATTATAAGGCGCTCAAGTACTCAAGTGAAGAGAACAGTGTAGAGTTTAAGTAATTCATGAAGACGTTAAAATGGGAAAAGATGAAGAGGAAGAAGAAGAAGAAGAAGAAGAAGAAGAAGAAGAAGAAGAAGAAGAAGAAGAAGAAGAAGAGGAGGAGGAGGAGGAGGAGGAAGAGGAGGAGGAGGAGGAAGAGGAAGAAGAAGAAAAGAAAGAATGAAAGAAAGAAAGAAGAGGAAGAAGGAAAGAAAGAAAGAAAGAAAGAAAGAAAGAAAGAAAGAAAGAAAGAAAGAAAGAAAGAAAGAAAGAAAGACAGTGAATAATTAAGAAGAGATAGCCAGGGAGAGAACTGAGTTGTTCAGGCATTACAGGTCATGGCTTGGACAAAAAAATAGGATGTGGTAAGGAAAAGCAGAAAAAAGGTGAAAATTCAATAGATTATAATGAGATAGGGGAATTTCATAATTCTTTAATATGGAGGTGATGTATTTGTAGATCATGGCACAATGAAATGTTTAATCATCTCTGTGTGCAGCTAAAGTGGGGAGGAAGAGGAGGTCATTGGAATTGAGTACTTTAAGGAACTGAGTGGTTAGAGTTTTTGAATCAATAGGCATGTTAAATCCTCTAGAACAAGGACAAGTGCTGGAGAGCAGTGAAAAAATGTGAGCCAGATGCCAAAAGGAGGAAGGAGTGTGACTCAGAGGTTGATAGAAAATCTTTGTCAGGATATTTAGTAGGCAGTAGATATGAATAGGGGTATAGGGTATTCAGGGAAGACTAGTATCTCTGGTGTGAGCACTGCTGAGCCCTTTTCATGGTAGCTTTCCATCTTTTCAATCCATTGCAAAGGTCCCCAAACTTTCACTTCTGGCTCTAAGAAGCTGTAGCAAGCACAGTGGCAAAATCTGGTAAATCATTTTGGTATATGGGTTAAACTGGGTGGGGGGTAGCCAAGGGTTCTCAAACCCAACAGAAAGTTTGGGGTTGTCTACTCCAAGAATGTAAGGTTTTCTTCTGGTAGAATAGATGGATGAGAACAACTTATTCCAAAACCCATGAATGTGGCTGAAGCAGGCATTGTGGAGTGCTAAGAGCTTGGTTAGACATTGAAGACTCCAGAGTCATCCACTGCTTCTCTATAGCCATCTTTACTTTTGGGTTGCCACTGAGATCTGATAATTCTGGAACAGTAAGACCTATGACATTGTGTAACACAGTCTCACTTAAATCCAATTTCGGTATATCAAAAGACATCACTCATACAGTTGTGCTAATTCTGGCCTAACAATAATCACCAAGAAAATATGAGATCTGCACCAGCCAGCACCATACCATCCATATCTGGAACCATACATTGCAGAAAATTGAGAAATTGGAGGCAGAACCAAAATGGCAAAGTAAAGTCAGTGCACCCCCCCTCAAGTTACTCCAAATATCTTTAAACAATAACTCTAAAACAATTGTAGAGTGACAGAACACACAAAAAATGGAGCAAAACAATTTTCTAGCCCAAGTCTTCAAGAAAGGTATGTCTGTCACACTGGGTGAGAATGGAGGACAGTCCAACACAGGACAACACAGTTGTGGCTCCAGCAAACAAAGAGCAGGTCTTGAGAGTGATTGAATCAGCAGCAGCAGTGGCTGCTTTGGGAGCTCTCAGCCCACAGACAGTCAGAGGGTGGAACAACTGGTCAGAAAAAGATTATAGGGATCTTTTTGCTAGCACTGGAGGCAGAACCTTGTTGCTTCTAGCTAAAAGTTACAGGCAACAGTCCCAGGAAAAGGAGAAGCACTAGAATACCAGAGCTTGTAGTTACAGTGAAACAGGAATCCTTTTTCACAATTCCAAGACAGAAAAGAGTGCTTGTGGTTGCTCACAGACCAAAACAGAGGCCAAGACAATAGAAATATACTTCTCCTTGCTTAGATCATACCACCATGGAAGAACAGAAAACTTACAGGTCCCTAGAAGTATCTCTGAAAATAGCTACACAAAACCGCTGAAGCTTGGGACAATGTACCCTCTCTTCTGGAAGCAAAGCCCTATTTTAACACAGAGTTAAAAGGGAAGTAATACAGTGGAAAATGAGCAAACAACAAGAAAAAAATCTGATAATAGAAAATGGAGAAATTTTGAATTCTCTGGATAATTTTACTTTCCTTGGCAATATACTTTCCAGGGAGGATGAGGTTGTCTCACATATTACCAGAACTAGCATAGTGTTTGGTCAGTTTGTTTCTGACAGAAAATATGGGAGAGAAGACATATTAGACTGTCTACCAAACTGAAGCTCTATAGAGTCATTGTGCTGACCTCATTGTTGTATACCTGTGAAATAAGCAACATGCTGGAAAACTCAATCACTTCCATTTGAATTATCTTGGGAAGATTCTAAAGATCATCTGGCAATATAAGAAACCAGACACTGAGGTCCTTTCTCAAACTGAATTTTACTGTAGAGGGTACAGTACTGAAAACTGGCCATGTTGTTCAAACAACAAAGGTATATTTTCCTAAAAGACTATTTTACAGAGAACTCATACAGGGTGAATGCTCCCATGGAGGTCGGAAGAAAAAATAAAGGGACTCTCTCAAGGTTTCTCTGAAGAATTTTGAAATAAATTGTTAGATTTGGGAGACACTAACATATGACCACTCAGCATGGTAGACCTGCATCAAAGAAGGCACTGAACTCTAGGAGCAAAGCAGAATTGCAATAGTTTTTAAAAAATGTGATATGTGCAAATTTAGAGACATCTCCACTCCAATTGTTTGTTCCTGGACTGTGATAGAGCTTTCTGAACTCATCTGACACACTGTACCTTAACCCCAACACAATGAAGTCATTTTGGTCCTCTTCAAGAATGAAAGACAACAACCAACTAGATATGAATAGCATGAATCTCAAAAAATAAAATGATAATGAGTGATGGAGGTAGGGAAAACACCTAGAAGGGCCAGTTGGGAGTAAGAAATATTCCTAGCGTGGCTAGGTGGCACAGTGACACCAGCTCTAGAGTCAAAAGGACCTAATTTCAGATCTGGCCTCAGACCCTTGACATATTTATTAGTCGTGTGACTTTGGGCAAGTCATTTAACCCCAACTGCTCTGCAAAAAACAAAAAAACAAAACAAAGCATTCCATCTCACCCCATTCAACAAGTGAGCTGACAGTAATGAGTGAAAGTGCAGTGAGTACTGGCAAGGATCCAGTTTTCATTGAAGAGGCTATGAGCTCCCTATGCACAATTGAAATCTTTACACGTTAGATTAGATGATGTAGAGAATATTGCTCCTTAAGAAATGATTGAAGGGGAGGCTAGGTGGCACAGTGAACAGAGCATTGGCTCTGGAGTCAGGAGGACCTGAGTTCAAATCTGGACTCAGACACTTAACACTTACTAGTTGTGTGACCTTGGGCAAGTCACTTAACCCCAATTGCCCTGCCCTCCAAAAAAGAAAAAGAAAAAAAAAAGAATTGATTGAACCAGATTCTTCTAAACTCCTTTACAACTTTTAATGATCATAATTCTTTGATCTCCAATCATTAAGGAACCAATTCCTAGTTTAAAAGCCTTCATTATTGATTTTATATCTCAGATTTAAACGTTCTACATCATAATGTATATTATATTGTGCTATATTTGTGTTTGTACTACCATAAGGGAGAAGAGATTGACACAAATTGAAAGAGACATAAAGCAACAGTTGGGTAGGACCTTAAACATGGCTTTCAAAAATGTTTCCTCTCTGAAAATTCTTGGTGTTGGTAGTAATGATTAAAGAATCAGTCAATTAATTCACAGACTTGTAGGCTAGTCAGACCTGAGTTTGAATCCTTCTTCAGACGAAACTAGTTCTATGATCCTCAGTATGTCATTTAACTTCACTTGGTCTCAGCTTCCTCATCTGAAAAATGAAGATAAAATAATACTTATTGACTAATCTACTATTTGCTAGTCATTGTACCAGACATTAATTAGATGAATACACAATTTTGGCAGTTCTTGTTTTTAAAAGCCAGCAGATACATATTCACATGAAAGTATCCATATGATATATGCAAAATAAACTCATTGTGATGGTGTATAATATCAAGTATGGAAATGACAAAAGGATTCTTTAAAGAAATGAAAATTAAGCTGAATCTTAAGAGAGAGTTAAGAGTTCACAGAGCTTGATGTGAGTAGGAAGGATATTCTACACATTTGCAAGAATTTTTTAAAAAGCCATAAATAGAATGTTATGTATAAGAAATATTTTCAAAGGTCAGTTTGACTGAAGTAAAGCAAATATCAGAAGAAGCAATAGGGAATAATCTTGAAATAGAAGCTAGAGTCATATTGTGAAAGACTAAACAGTGGACTTTTTATATTTTGTCCAAATTACGATGGGTACCACCAAAGCCCCTTGAGCAGAGGAGTGTCGTACTCAGACCTATGCTTTCAGAATATGAATTTGCCATCTATGTGGGAGACATATGGGAAAAGGAAAAGACTAGATCCATGGAACTCATTTAGAATGTCATTTTAAGAATCTAGACAAATGATAATAAGGATTTGTGATATAGTAGTTGTTTCATCAGTCAAGAAGAATTTAGCAAACCCTTATTATGTATCAGACATGGTACTAAATACTGGGAATATATATACTAGCAGAAAAATAGATCTGTCCTTAAGGAGCTTAAATTCTAATAGGAAAAGATGACAGATAACAGGAAATTAAAATAGGTAGAGAATGAAGGTACTTGACTCAGGAATATGATAGCAAAAATTCCAGAAAGTCAGAGAAGCCAATCAGAGGGAGGCCAAAGTTGAAGGGTACTTTTAGTGTTTTAAGAATCACGGGTAGAGCAAATTTCCAAGGTGAAGAGGTTTCTATAGCATAGTAGAGAAAAAGTGTAGAAGAAAAAAGGAATACATTTTTATGGTAATGAAGACATGCATAGCCTAGGCATCCTTCTTTAAAGAAAAGGAGTGCTGGGATGACTTAGTCAATCTCAAGAAGAGACCTCAGGGGCAGAGGAAAGTTTCACTGTGAGAAATCCAGAGAGAAAGTGAATGTCCACAGTGCAGAGGTTTTCTGTGGCATGGAATGTACAGAAGTCTGGACAGTCACGGTAGTCAGAAATGCAGCCTTTGACTTGGCAATCACATTACTGCACATGTAACCCAAGGAAAACAATAGCAGAAAGCAAGGTCCTATAACAACAGAATATTAATTGCAACATTTCTATAGAGGAGAAAAGAACACCTTTTTTTTCTTTTCTTCAAGCATTTGGCTAAAATTCTCCAACACTGTCCTTTCTTCAATATTTCATTTGATACAACAAGGCTTTGAAGCATTGATCATGTAGGAATGAGTGAAGAGTTGAGGAAAACTCTTAAATTACCAACTTGGGTGGTGTGAAAAATGGTGGTAGCAAGGAAAACCAATAGGGGAAGAAGAGATGAGTTTGGGGAGAAATAAAATCAGTTCTCTTTTGGATATGTTGAATTTGAAATATTTGTGCGACATCCATATGGAAACGTCAAGAAAGAAAGTATAGACAGGGAACTCAAGAAAGCAACAGATCCTTCATATGCAGATCTGGGAGCTGTCTTTATAGAGATGAGAGTTGAATGTATGGGAGTTGGTCATATCACCAAGAGGAAGAATATATAGAAAGATGAACCTACAAATCATCTAGAAGGATCAGTCTGCAGGTAGTAAGAGGATTATACTGGGACAAAATAATGAAAATATAAGAGGGAAGAAATATCCCAAATGAAGAGCAATTAGATATTAGGTTAATATGTCAATTGTATGTATCACATTATTCCCTCTAAATCAAGCATTCCCAGAGTTTCAAGTTTCTTTGTGCAAGCAACACTTTATATGGACAAAATAATTATTTTTAAGATTTACTGGAATTCCTTCCTGTTTTATATTCCTTATTAGTAAATTTTTTTCAATTATTTAATTCACAGGACAGTAAGTAAAGATTCAAGACTGCATTCCTTCTAAGTTTCTATTTTCTAGGTCATTTATGCCTCATTCATTTTTAAGAGAACTAAATCTAAGAAGTGAAGATCTAGGATTCAAGGAAACACCTTAAACAGAACTTACATTGAAAATTACTCTTTGTAATGGTGGTCATTCATTTTCTTACAATGTTATTACATAAAGGAATAAAGAATAAAAAACAAAACACTTGAACATATTTCTATTTCAGCCAGGAACTGTGGATAAAATGTTTTCAAAGCAAATCAGTTCTGGAGGATCTAAATCAATAGAAACACTAAAATAACATGTAGAGGGGGGAAAATGTTCTCTTCAATCCCCATGGCCAACTATCTCACGATTAAATTAAGTAAATTGGATAAACAAATCACGGCTGATAGTTTTTTAGATGATAAACAGGATTTGTAGCAAATAATACTTCTTTTATCCAGGAGGTGTGTACATAAATATATACATATGTTCATGTTGGGGCACACACACACGGAAATATTTCCCTAAATGAAATAGTGAATCAGACAATATCCCAAGATTGCTGACACATGCAGGCATGAATTCCTGTAGGGACAAATGCAAGTAGAGTATTGAAACAATTATCAAGATAATTGAGAAAACCTTATCTTCCCATTGTCTCATCCCCAAATAAAAATACATAATTTTTCTTAAACCTCCTATGCAAGAATACCCAAATTATTGTGGGAAATAAAAAAAAAAACCACACATTAAATATGTGCGTACTTTATCTTGAAGTGAACTTAGCCAAATTACTCATACTTTTATAAGGATACCTTATAAGGACACACTGTTTTCTTTTAGGGTGTGTGTGTATGTGTGTGTGTGTGTGCGTGTGTGTGTGTGTATGTTACCCATATCAATGTCCCACAAATCATATTCACTTTATTTGGCAAACTGGGCTTTTCCCCAGACTCTATCTTAATCCTAGTGTGAACCGCCACAGAATATCTAGCCCATCTCAAATTTTTTCATCAATATGTACTCCTTGAAATCAAAAGTCTATGGAGTTTCCTTGGAAGGGATAAGTAATATTAAGTACCATTTTTTTTTATCTTTATATTGTTACAATCATGTTAAACATGGTTCCACATTGTCATGTTGTGAAAGGAAAATCAGAACAAAGGGAAAAAACACAAGAAAGAAAAAAAAAAAGAAAATAGTGTGCTTTGATCTGCATTCAGACTCCATTGTTCTTTTTCTGGATATGGATAACATTTTCCACAATGAGTATTTCAGAATTATCTTAGATCCTTGTATTGCTGAGAAGTCTTTCAAAGTTGGCCATCAAACAATGTTGCTTTAATGTGTACATTTCCCTCATCCTGCTCACTTTACACAGCATCAGTACATATAAATCTTTCTAGGTTTTTTTTTTTCTGAAACCTGCCTGTTCATCATTAGTTATAGTACTCCATTACATTCATATACCACAAATTGTCAAGCCATTCCCCAATTGATGACTATCCCCTAATTTCCAATTCTTTACCACCACAAAAAAGAGCTCCTATAAATATTTTTGTACATGTGGGTCCTTTTTGCTTTTTTATGGTCTCTTTTGGATAATCTGTATCCAAATGTGTACTATGGTACTGCTAGATCAAAGGTTATGCACCATTTTATAGCCCTTTAGTCATCGTTCCAAATTGCTCTTCAGAATTAGATACCATTTTAGTCTGCCAATTTATGCTACAAATGAATAAACAGAAGCTCAAAGTTAGTGTCACAGCAGGAATTAAAATGTAGGTGTCTTGATATTTCCAGTACAGGGAATTTCTAGTCAGGTTAGTGAAATGTTGCTTACCTTGTAGACACAAAGGAAAATATAACCTTTAGTTTCATAAATGAGGACAAGAAATGAGTGAAGAAAAGGGGAGGGAAAAGACAAAAGGATTCTTATAATGATACCCTAAACCCTATAGACAGGTATGTGGGAATGAGATTTTTTTTTTTCCTTCTGAATGTAAATATCTTGAAAGGCTACAAAAGTATGGCTAGGAAATGTTTGCATATGAATGTCTCTATAAAAGAGTGTTTGGTTTAGTCTCCTTTTGACTGTAGTTTGTGTATAAAAAACTATGTGGTTGCAGCATGGTAAGTCTCTGAATAAATCAATGGAAAGTGAACTAAAAGAATGAAACAATGATAGGATGGTTTCTGGACCAAGTTCTAATAATAAGTTTTATATTAATATCTTTGATGAATATTTTATAGCTCAATTAGCTTGCTAAAATCTCAAAAGGAAGAAAAGATTACAGAGGTTGAAAAATCAGAGACATTCGCACAAAGAAAGAGATGCTAAAATATCCCTCTCTAACTTTGTACTATATGAAATATACTCCTCAAGGAAAGACCATGCTGAAAGGCTAAAGAGAACACAACTTTTAGGATCAATGGATCATAGATGTTAAATTTGAAGAGTACTTAACATATCTTTTAAAGGAGGTAATTGTACTCTATCACCTTTACAATCACTTCCAGATCTAAAGAATTTATGACCAAAGAAAGGATAGAGAGCATTATGAAACACAAAATGAGTAGTTTTGATTACATTAAATTAATAAGATTTTGCACAAACAAAATCAATACAACCAAGATTAGAAGGAAAGAAGAAAGCTGTGAAACAATTTTAAACAGTCAGTGTTTTTGATAAAGGTTGCATTTCTCAAATTTATTGTGAAATGAGTCTAATTTATAAGAATACAAGTCATTCCCTAGTTGAAAAATAGTCAAAGGATATGAACAGGCATTTTTCAAAGAAAACAAAGCTATATATAATCATATGAAAAAATGCTCTAAATCACTTTTAATTAGAGAAATACAAATTAAAACAACTTTGAGGCACCACCTCACACCTACCAAATTGGCTAATATGACAGTAAAAAAATAATAATATATGTTGGAGAAGATGTGGGAAAATTGGAACAGTAGCGCATTTTCTGTGCAGTTGTGAATTGATCCAACCATTCTGGAGAACAATTTAGATCTATGCCCAAAGGGCTATAAACCTGTTCATACCCTTTAATCCAACAATACCGCTAGTAGGTCTATATTCCAAAAACAGGAGAAAAAAACAAAGACCGATATGTACAAAAACATTTTTAGCAGATCTTTTTGTGGTAGTAAAGAATTGGAAATTGAGAGGATGCTCATCAATTGGGGAATGGCTGAACAAGTTGTGGTATATAAATGTAACGAAATAATATTGCCATATAAGGGATGGAAAGAAGGCAGATTATAGGTAAAGAAAAAAATGGAAAAGACTTACATGAACTGATGCTAAGTGCAGTGAGCAGAACCATGTGAATATTGTACACATTAACAGCTGCATTATGTGCTAATTAACTATGATAGACTTAGATATTCTCAACAATTCAATGATACAAGACAATACCAAAAGACTCATGATGGAAAATGCTAACCACATCCAGAGAAAGATCCATGGAGTCTAAATGCAGGTCAAAGTATACTATTTTCGAAAGACAAAAGTATTTTCTTTCTCATGGTTTTTCCCTTTTGTTCTGATTCTTCTTTCACAACATGACTAATGTGGAAATATGTTTAACGTAATTGTACATGTATAAACTATGTTAAATTGCTTTCTGTCTTGGGGAAGGGGAGAGGAAGAAAGGAAGGAAAGAAAATTTAGAATTCAAAATTTCACAAAGATGAATGTTGAAAACTATCTTTACATGCAATGTAAAAAAATAAAATACTATTAAGGAGGGAAAAAAAATAAAATGTCTTCCAGGTCTAAATCTAATATACAATCTACTCATTTTAACATGTATAACTGAGAGGAAGTATTTGCCCATCGCTTAGTCATCCCACACTCCTATCCTCTTTACTACCCAGAGGAGCCAAAGTCTATATCTCTCATTTCACAAGGTTCAACAAACTTTTCACCTAGTCTTCATGCCTAACCCAGCAGTGTTTCAGGCAAAAGAAGACAAAACTCTGAGAGAAATAAAAGGCTTCTGTGTATATCCTCCCCTCTTTCACTGAAGGTGAAGTGATGTTAGGCAGATGATAGCTTCTTACTAAGCTTTGAGATTACCAGCAACTTTGTCGTCACCCTGGTTTGTTGGAATGTGCTTTGAGGTGAGGAAAAAAAAACAACCAACAAAACAAACAATGACCCTACCCCCCAACCCCCTCCCCAAAAAAAACAACCTTGTTATCACACTTCAAGGACAAGATCATAGGCCAGGGCCAGGCCTTCCACTCTGCCCTAAAAAGGCCTGAGATGCCTTCAGCTCTAATCTCCCTTTCCTGCCCTGAATCTGAAAAAACTCATAGAGCAGCGGTTCTCAATCTTCCTAATGCCGCAACCCTTTAATATTTGTAGGTGGGTGTGTCTGCATGTGGGTGGACCCACCTGGAGAGAGATAGAGGAGTGGTGTCTCAGTTCCTAGGGCCATTGGAAATATGCATTTTCCTAGGTGACCGCTCTCACCCCTGTGAAAGGGTTGTTTGACCCCCCCAAAGGGGTTGTGATCCACAGGTTGAGAACCACTGTCATAGAGGGTCTCATTGCAGAGACAAAACTGGGACCAGATCCACAGAAAAGCTATATAATCCTTGGGAGTCTACTTCCACCTACCAGTGCATCATCCTTTCACTTTTTCTTCTGGGCTTTATCTTGGTCTTTTTCCTTAGAGTAGTAGAAGTGCTGTGAATGGTTCTTTACTTTTATTGGTCAGGAGCAAATGTTCCATCACCTGGGTAAAGGGACATTCCAGTGAGAGTTATCTGACAAGGAACTGTTGCTGACTCAACTGTACTCTAAGTGCTAAACATGATTTTCCCACCTCAGAACACTGAATGGTAATTCAGATATGTTTCTCCCTCTCTGGATATTTAATGCAGTGACGCTGTCTTTCTGAATGCTTGATGAAAGTAGTACTCAAGTCACAGAGCCAAAGGAACCCTATGACATGCTTAAATTAACATAGCAGAGCCATGACCAGCAGGGGATTTGACTCAAGTTACAACTTTATCAAAGTGCTGGAACATTTTCTCTAGAGAAATAAAAATAAAGAGCTATTAATAGCCCTTCAATTACTGTAAGGAAAAAGACCTAGGTAAAGCTCAGAAAAAAGTGAAAGGATTCATGAGGGCAAGGGCTGTGCTTCATTTAAATTTTGTACTTTTCCTAGCACAGTGCTTTACTTTGCACACTACAGGGTAAGTGAAGCCATATCCAATTGTCCTGTTCTATATCTTACCACTCAAACTAGATGGCTCCAGAGGAGAAGGTGAGACTGGTGACATTACACAGCCTTCACGCACTTAAACATCACCTTCCCTATGTTATGGTCCTCTTTGAGAATAAAGGACAAACAACAACAACAAACTTAACCTCAAATACAATATGTGGAGGGAAAGCAAGCTATATACAAGTGTGGAGAGAATTCCAATTTTTATAATAATCAATATATGTGCAATGGATATAGTAATATATTAGATTTTGCAGAATTGCCTTTTCCAGCTTTTGAGTCAGAATCACAATGCAGCTTGAACTGATAAATCACACCTTGACAATGTCACAATCACTGGCTTCTTTCTGCCTTTGTAACTTAAGTGAAGAAAATCAAAGATTATAGAATCTGTTCCTGTCATAGAACTCTGGTCCTGTGACCCACTAAGTAATTACCCCCACAGACTTGAGCAGTAAAGCTCACACAGGACTCCAGAATTGTTGTATTATCTTCCATTTGTGGGTTTGTTGTGGGAAACCACTCTGGTCCTGAGAACAATTTGTTTATAATTCACCTTCCCAGCTCCCTTGCCACTTGTGATTTATGTCTTCACTTCAGCAAGGTGTAATTCTCATATGGAGAATTCCTGATTTACAAATCTGTTCCTCCTAATGAAAACTAATTAATCAAATGGTTACCTGATTACTGGCACTTTTTCTCTGGCCTGCCCTTTTGTCATTCCTAGGTTAGAGACTGGCTCAGTACAATCCTGTTAACAAATGTTAGAGCATACATGATGGGAACACTTAACTCCTGCACTGGAAGTACATGCCCCTCAATCCTTCCACACCAAAGTTTCATCCCAAATTCACCTAGCCCTTTCACTCTGCCTTCTGGAATTCCTGTTCTACAGACAATCCACTTCCCTTCAGCTTAAATCTACTTCTCTCACTTAAATCCAACTCATTTTTATGTCATGGTATTACCTCTCTGATGTCATAGTCCTCTTCCAGAAGGAAGGGCAAACAACAACCTCTGTTAATAGAAAAGGAGTCACTCCCTTGAGGACCCAATGGGAACTGGATGGTTGTGCAACACAACTCTCTCTCTCCCTCCCTCCTTACTTCCTTCCTTCTTTCCTTCCTTTCTTCCTTCTTTCTTTCCTCCCTTTCTCATAGGGTGTCATACCCATAATGCTGCAGGTGCTCCACCCAAAAGGAATGTAAATTTTGACCTCTGAAACCATTTTTTCTTAAGGACCAGCTTTAACCCAAATCAATCTGACTCATTTATTGTCCAAGGATGTCCAACGCTGTATACAATGTCCAACAATGTTCTAGGCCAATCCTTTCTTGGTCATTCTTTGGGCCCCAGTTGACACAGAATGAAAATAAACATCAATTATTTCTCTTTTGGCCAGAAACCCAGAGAGTCTTTCTCTCCCAAATTGACTTCTTTTTGACTAGGTAAAGAAGCCATTCTCTGCCTCTTTTCTTATTCAGCCTTAAATCATTGAATGGGCCTTGCCTTAGGCAAACTGAGACCTGTTAAAGACCTTACCTTAAAAAGGCCAGGGTTCCTCACTGCATCCTGGACTGTCTCTGGTTGTCCTGATTTATATCTTGCCACAGTGCCCAGATGGCTCAGGAGGAGAAAGTGAGGCTTGTGACTTTGCACAGCCCTCTCTCACTTATATCAAATTCACTTGCAGGTCATGTTATCACTTCCATGATATTATGGTCCTCTGAAGGACAAATGACAACAACACTACAATATACAGTAGATAGCACTTTACTACAAGGCTGCATAGTCTCTGCTGACCACTAGAACATAATTTCATGCATCCTTTACTATTGCTGTTACCTGAAGGCATATACTAAAGTTGCTTGGATTTACCGCTCATTAACCCTTTGCATTAACCCCTCATTGGCTGTATCTGGATTTAATCTAGAGTATGTAATGGAATTTTGCTCAAAACATTAAAATATGAAATGGATGGCTGAGACTAGTTCAGAGGTCTCTACCCCATCAAGATTCCAACCTTTTTGGTCACTTTCTACTGCATTTATATATTCAAAGACTTAGCATTCTGTGACCACACAGATTATCATACTTATACTAAAGTGAAAAGGAAACTAGGGGAAACATTACTGTATGACCACCAACCGTCTATTCTTTTCACCAGATTTTTGAGTGTAGAAAGGTAGGATCTGTGGCATGTGGGAAATGAATAAGGGGAAAAGCTATGAACACTCCAAATGGGATTTATTACGGTATCATCTTCTCCCCCCATACCAAGTGACCAAATGTAAGTATGAGAGACTATGGCTGGCTGATAAACATCCAATACTACTGAGAAATTCTCATTGTGGCTTTGGAAATCACTTCTGGATAAGCTCTACTGATCAGATCTTGCTGCTTTTTACTCATGAATCAGTCCCAGTTTCTGGAGATGCCATCTCAGAGAAAATTTCCTGCACCAAAAACAGAAGATGAAGATGTTGTGTCTTGTTTTTGTTTGTTTGTTTGTTTGTTTGTTTGTTTTTAATAGCAGAGAAAAGAAGAAGAAAAAACCTGTAAAGGGCAAAAGTCAGGGGACTCAGTGCATGAATATTGTTCTCTTTTACTTGTCTAAATTTCTACAAATCCCTCTATCTAAGGTGAATCAGCACAGTTATTCCTGGGTCTTGGGGGTGTTGACAGATTTCTGATCCATCTTTTTCTCTCTATAGAAGATATATTAGGTACCACAGAAATGAGATGGGCAAGAGAAGGTTGAGAGAAAGCAATTCAAAGACACAAGTTTACATATAAGAAGAATAATTTTCCTTCATGCCGAAAGAGATCTTTGATAGCATTCCTTTGGATATTTGTTAGATCTATCTTGTTAGAAGAGAGGTTTTCATTATTCTCTCTCCTCACCTACCTGAGAAAGGTTAGACATAGAAATCTTAGAGCTTAATTAATCTTCTCTCTTATAGTTCCCCCCTCACTTAATCTATCCTTCACATAGTTCCCAAAATATTCTGTCTAAGTCTGGTCACATTATATGACTGCTCAGAAACTTTGAATGAATACTCTATTACTTCAGGATGAAATACAAACCAATAATGCTCACATCAAAGCTCTCCATACTCCAGCTTCATCATTCCTTCTCAGTAATGTTGTATATTATTCACTCTTCAAATCTACATTCTAGACAAACTGGATGAGTAGCTTTTCCTTTCTAGTCATATTTCATATCCTTTCCCATTTAAATCTACAGTACATCTGTAATGGATTCCTGTCTGTTCTCTAGGTGGAGATGCATCATCTCCCTTGTCTACAAATTTTCACAATAACACTTTCAGGTGGGGAGAGAAGAAAGATTCACTCAAATGTTTCTTAAGAGTAGCACTGGAGGGGATTTTTAGAGATACATAAAGAAGGATTTCATTCTAGGCATGGAGTATAGTCTTTAGGAAGGCATGAAAGTAAGTGCTGGCTTGTTAAAATTTTCAGGAGCAATTAGTAGTCCAGATTAGTTACAATGACAGGTAGCAATTGACAAGTAAATTGTAGGAATGTGAATAACTTAAGGTAATCACAAGATCAGCAGAAATCTTTTAAACAAGAGGGGGATAGAATGTAGCTCCAGATATTAGATAAGTAGCCAGTAGATAGGAAAACTTGAGAGAGAGAAAGAGAGATAGACAAAGAGAGAAAAAGAGAGACAGAGAGAGACACAGAGAAACAGAGACAGAGACAAAGAGAACAGAGACACAGAGAAACAGAGAGAGAGAGAGACATAGAGAGACAGACACAGAGAGACAACAAATGTTAAATTAATGTTAAGCATCATAAGGAGACATGAGATGATGAATCAAATTTTTTTGTGCAGGGTTTAGTTTTCTTCAAGAGACCATCTTTCTCCATTCTTTTGTCATGGAACAAAAGAGGAAAAAATGGGAAAATACACTTTTTGAACTATGGAGCAAAGGATATCAATAACCTTTGAAATGTGAGATTATACTGTCAAGAAAAGTCAGAAACCTTCCAGTTCAACTCTTTATTTTAGATGTTAGGAAAACGAGGTAGGGAAGATGGTGGAAACAAAATTGCAGTGTGACAAGTACAGAAAGTTCCTCCTAAAACTCCTCAAAACAGATCTAGAGAATGCCAGATTGAGTTCAGCTAGAAAAATCATAGGAAAAAAAATGTCAGTGAGTAATTCTCTTTTTTTTTTTTTCCAGGCCAGATATGAAGACAGTGGAAGCAGGATCTCAGTTCTAATATCTCACCCAATATGAAGCCTGAAGAAGAATAACTGGGGTAAGAATATAAAAAACAAGCTAGAGCCAGCAGTTGTGTCCTTTTGAACCAGACAACCTTCTCAACATTTTCATAGTGGCCTAGTCCAGCATTTTGCATTGTAGGATTCAAAATAGGTCAGCAATTTGCAGAATTCAGACAAAGTGTGTTAATAATCAGATTTTTATCCCAAATCAGATTGGGAGCACTGATAGCTTTCAGGTTACCAGCATGACATTTTCCTGAGAACATGGAAAAACTACACTCAATATCCACAAGAAAATAATAAGCAGATAATCCTGGATCTTCTCTACAGAAATGCACAGAACTTGAGCCTAATATCAAGTCTTAACTCAGGAAGTAGGCCAGAAGAATGAAAAAAAATCAACAAACTCACCATAAAAAAATTAAGGTGATAGGAACATTCAGAACACAAACCCAGGAAAAGCATGATTCCCAAACATCTGCAAGTAAAATCTGAAAGAAAAGAAAAGCCTGGACACAAGTTAACTGGAATATCTAAATTGAATGTGTAAAAGTTCTTTTTTTTTATTTTTAAAGAGCCTAAGTGTTTCGATTTGTTTTATTGTAATAAATGAAATGAGAGATCTAGAGCGGTGGGGAGAAGGATAGAAAAACATGAGAAATATAAAAAAAAAAGAATTGGGAAGGGAATTAACAGCTTTGCATAAAAGTTCCAAAATTTTGACAAAGAGAAACACATACTGAAAATTAGTATGGACTACAAAGAAGCCAACGTCAAAATAATGAAGAAAAAAAATAAAAGAAAAAATAAGGCATCACATAGAAAAATTATTGACCTAAGAGTGAGTTTGAGGTGAAAAATTTAGTAATCTATTCTTTACCTGAAAGCCATGTCAAAAAAAAAAATAACTCTAGACATCATATTTCAAGAAATTGTAAAAGATAACCACCCAGATCTTTCATAACCAGATACAAAATGGAAATAGAAAGAATTTACTCTTCACTTCCTGAAACTCCCAAATGCAAATTTCTCGGAATATTATAAACCAAAATTCAAATTTTCAAAAGTCAAAGAAAAAATACATAAAACAACTAGATAAAATTAAAGTACCAAGGACCCACAGTGAGGATCACACAAATTATCAGCCATAACTATAAAGGACTGAAAGCTCGGAATATGATATTCCAGAAGGCAAAGTACACAGCACTATAGTCAACAATACTTTACCTAGCAAAAATGCTTATAATCATTACTGAAATGGGGCAGAAATGGATCTTTAATTACATAGGGGAATTCCAATCATTTCAGATGAAAAGATCTAAGCTAAATAAAAGCTTTGAAGTTCATACACAGGGATTAAAGGAGCATTAAAAAAAAAGTGAACATGAGCAAACAATCATAAGGGACTAATCAAGAATAAATTGCTTATATTCTAATGTGAAGAGATAATACATATGTCCCTTCTGATCTCTGTTACCATCAAGGGACATGGAGAAAGTTCAATTAGACAGAAGGCCTAGGAATGTTTCCTTATGTCTTAATAGTCTTAAAATAAGAATGAAAAGAGGACAGAACTGGGAAAGAAAAATACACTAGAGGTAAAGGAAAATAATTTTAGGGGAAATTATCTTCCATAATCAGACTATACAAAGTAAAAGTCTATATAAACTAGGAAGTAAGGGAGGATGGTAGCAAGTGACAACCTCACTTTCATCTGAAATGGATAAAGGAGGAAGGAATATGTACAAATACATAGACACAAAATTGGGTAGAGAAATACATTTTATGCAATAGGGAAATAGGAAAGAAAATGAAGAAGGGAGAAAGAATTAGAAGGAGATGAAAGGAAAGATTAATCTTGAGCAAATTAATTCTAAAGATTTACAAAAAATATTTTATGTTTTTTTGAGGTGATAAAGAATAAAAATCTGAAGAAGCACCTGTCAATTGGGGATTGGCTGAACAAGTTATAAATATGATGGACCATTCTTATGTGTAAGAAATGTTGAATGGGATGGTTTCAGAGAATCTTGGGAAGAGCTGTATGGATTGACAACAGAATAAAGTGAACAGAACTAGGAGAACAATTTATTCCATAGTACCTGTATTGTGAAGACAAATAACTTTGGAAAACTTAGGAACTGTGATCCTTATAATGACTATCTTGATTCCAGAGTGCTACCCACCTCTTGATTATAAAAACAAAACAAAACAAACATTAAAAACCTGACTCAGTGTGCAAGATGAGAAATATATGCCTATACATCTCATTCTGCACATGGAATCTTTCAGTATATAAATGTGTATATACACATACATACATAGATACACACATATATA
>CM053591.1:100257732-100286942 GCA_028646515.1 Pseudochirops corinnae
ATCTGTTTTCCAGGTCAGTGGTTTTTTCAAGGAGATATTTCATATTGCCTTCTACTTTTTCATTTGTTTGAATCTGTTTAATAATATCTTGATTTCTCATAAAGTCATTTGCTTCCATTTGTTCCACTCTAATTCTGAAGGATTTATTCTCTTCAGAAAGCCTTTGAGATTCTTTTTCCATTTGGCAAATTTGACTTTCTAAGGCATTCTTCTCCTCATTGGCTTTTTGGGCCTCTTTTGCCATTTGAGTTAATCTAGTTTTTAAGATGTTATTTTCTTCAGTCAGGTTGTTGACTCTCTTTTCATGATTTTCTTGCATCATTCTTATGTCTATTCCCAATTTTTCCTCCACTTCTCTCATTTGGTTTTCAAAATAGTTCTTAAGCTGGTCTATGGCTTTTAGGCAGTCTTCATGTTTCTTGGAAGCTTTTGGTGCGGGAGTTATGACTGTGTTGTCTTCTTCCCATTCCATGCTATGATTCTTCTTGTCCCCAAAGAAGGAATCTAGTGTTTGGTTGCTGTTCTTACTTTGCTTCCTTTGCCTGCTCATGGTTGGCCATTCAATGACTTTTTAGCTCTGTGGTATTCTGCTTCCAGAGGGGAGAGCTCTGTCCCAAATTGCTGGGGTTTTCCCAGATACTGGAGCTATTAGAGGGCTGTCTTTTTGCAGCCCCCACCAGCTTTGGTTCACTGAAAACGCACCTCAGGACTACCACCCAAGACCACAGTCCCCATCCAGGCTGCTCAATGCTAGAGCACTTGGCCTCTGAAAGATTGCTTGGCCCCCCTGAAGTGTGCAGGCTGGGAGCTCTGAAGCAGCTAATTGGAGGCTGCTGCAGGGCCTCTGCTTCTGCCACTTCCTTCCCCTGGAGATAGTTTGGCCAGACCCGCTTTTCTCCCCCAATTTTAGCTGAGATCCAGTGACCTTTCACTTAGTCCTTTCTTCTTATGGCTTGATAATTCTGGAAACTGCCACAGCTGCTGCTGATCCACTTTCCTGAAGCTCTAGTTGTGGCTCATCCTGGCTGCCCCCCAGTGCCACGCCATGGTTTCAGGCTGGGCTGATTTTGTCTCCCAGAGCTGCAGTGATCTCCTGCCGAGCTTGATGCTCCTACACTGCCATGTTGGCTCCACCCCCTATGATCTTTAGTAAAAGGAAGGAATTGGCCATGTAACTCATTTGGGTATGTTTTTAAAAAATGGAAATGATGTGGTTACCCATAAAGAGGGTTAGGGTAGGGCTGTTCTGGAGACCCCCAAAATACCAACACACTGGGTCCTACTGAAAGAAATTGACTCAAGTCTTTTCTCAGCCAAAGAAAAATAATGTTCATTTAAAGTTAATTAAAAATTCACCATATTTGGTGGACACTTAAGGAACCTAGGCATCTGTAAGGCTTGCATTGGGCAAACAGGTCAAAGCAAGTCTGTGTTAGGTCATTCTACGGCACTCTCACCTGGTGGATCTTTTGAGATCTGGAATTCTTAACTTCAGGAGGATAAGCCTACCTGGTGGCTACATTATGTTGGGCACCAATGTAGTGAGTGTTTGGAGTAGCATGACCATGCTTCATAAGGGAAGAGGTATAGGGAGGGGGGATTTCTCTCAAGAAATCCTTGAGGGTTCGTAATCTGAAAGGAATTACTAGACTAAACTGTCTTTTGGCAGAGTTATGAAAGTTTATTGTTACACTGAATTTGCAGCAGGTGTGTGTAGGGGGGTGTAATGGGACCTGCAAGCTGATAGGGAATCTAAGGCAGAGTTATAAGTTATAAAGTTCTATGTTTCACTTTGCAGAGGGCAGGAGAAGGTTAAGGATTGCCTGTAAAGTGCAGGGTTATAAAGCTTAATGTTATGCTTTGCAGCAAGCAGGATGGTGTCAGAGAAAGCCTGCAAAGTGCAGGGGCTAGAGATGCAGTTTTTAAAGACATAAAACTATCAGTTGTAGGTTCATTATGCTAACTAGATGGGCAAGGGTGGAGTTAAGGAGGAGTTTGGGAGGAGTTTAGGAGTGATCAGTGCTTAAAGGGACATGCACTTTTTATATCAACTGTGCAGGTGTATTGCCCATAATTCACTGGGAGAAAGCCAGAGGGGGGCCAAGGGGGAAGTGTGGTTTTTGCCTTGACATGTCACTCATCAAGGATGAATGACATAGGTCCATTATGGCTGTTGGGAGGATAGGCTTGATTGTTTCAGGAGGTGCCAAGTTTGGAAGCTAGACTGATTAGGGATTCAGAAGGTCCCATCTTGCGAGGGTTATCTCTTTGATAATGTTGTTCAAGGATTCTGGGTGCAGCTGGCCACTAAGAACAAAGGAGCTATGCATTTCTCTAAAAATACTTGGGTGATGTTTTCATGGGAAACTGTATCTGCTAGCTCAGGGAAAAGACTTTTAGGCTGGGTGCAGAGGAGAGGCAGAGTTTATGCCTTTATGGCTGGCGGAAGTGTGACTTATACAACTTAATTGTACAGGCTTGTTACAAACTGATGGTACATACATAAGTACCTGAAAACAAGTGAGATTTTACAAACTGAGGTTACAGACAAAAGCATCCCAGACTTCATCAATAAGGAGCGGTGTATAGGGCATATCCAAAATGTAGAAGATCAAACTCCTATGCTCATCATAGTCAGATAAGACCTGGAAGGGACTTCTGCCTTCCAGCTTTGGTAAAAGAGGAAGACCTAGTCAAAAAATGAAAGACAAATGTTTTATAAAGAAATCAAGAAATAAATTGGAGAAAGGAATGAAGGAAAAAAGAAACACAGAGAAGTGATTTGCAAAGATCAGTTTGGCTATTTTATTTTTTGTTTTTCTTTTTGCTTGTTTGTTGTTTTGCTTTGTTTTATTTTTACCTAGCATGGGTCTGTGAAGTATTTTTCTCAGATTGAGAATGGTTAATAGTGAATATTCATAGTAATAGTAGTAGTAGTCATAGCATTAGTTGCAGTAGTAGTTATATCAGTGGTTGTAGTAGTAGTAGTAGTAGTAGTAGTAGTAGTAGCAGTAATGGCAGTACTGGTTGTATTAGTAGTAGTTGTTGCTGTTGTTGTAGTAATTTACAGAGAGCCCTAAAAAGTTAAGTGTTTTTTCTAGGCTCAAATAGGTACCAAGGGCAAGACTTGAATTCAGGTGTTTCTGATTTTGAGAATAACTTTGTATTTACTATTTTATATTTCATTTAATAACAGTAATTGTGAGAGTAATATCAAAACAGATAATCTGTGACATCTGATAATGACTTATGTCTTGCTCTCTTTATACTACTATAGCCCAAAACAATACTTATCTGAGTTAAGAGGAAATTATCTATTTTAAACCTAATCATTTGCATGGATACTACCAGCAGCTATTTTTCAAAGATGTCTAGAATAATATTTGTAGTTCAACATTAGTAGTTAAACTATTTTGGCACAAGTATTTTAACACTATTATTAAAATAAGTATTATGCCAAAACATAAATTTACATTGAGTATGGATATATACAAATGTAAATATGTATACATATAGATATATACATATATGTTTGCATAACTATGTGTGTATGCATATACATACACACATCTGTCTATCTAATTTGACTTCGTGGGTTGCACAGTATAGAAAATTTATGTTGTTTTAGGTAAGTAGATTTGGAAAAATAAAAGAAACTAAGTCATAAAACATTTTATTACATGATGCAAAATATTTCTTGGGCTACTTTTACTCATGAGACACACTGTCATACTGTCAGATCATAGAGCTTAACTCTATATGAAAGTGAGGCATGCTTTCTTCAGGAGAACTCAGCTGTATCACTGAATATTCCTGCATACATCAAAGTCGTAAATTTGAGGAAAATTGAAATAGTAAAGTCAGAGGCCATCTGCTTTAAAATTTTAAGGAGTAAAAATTATTTTAAAAAATAAAATGTATTTAAATGCCGCCTAACTGCTAACCTGAATGCTACTCATTTTAGATATTTTTTTTCAAATTTCAATAAAGTTTCATAAAAAAGTGAGCTATGATTGAATATTAGTAGTATTTGTCATTGTAGGAGTGGATCTAGTAATGTGATTTGGTATCCATAAATACAAGGATTTTCATAATATGTTATGTTCCAGGAAATTTTGATCATTGGAAATTAATATAAATAGGAAAAAGTGAATGGATAGAACATAAAATTATAGATAGATAGATAGATAGATAGATAGGTAGACAGATAGATAGATGGATAGATAGGTAGATAGAAATATGGAAAGGACCTCTGAAACCAGATTTAAAAACAAAACAACAACTAAGAGCCAGAGAGTTTAAATGGTTAGCTTACCCATTTTTCCATAAGCACATATTAAGCAAGTACTGTTCCAGACACAAAACACACGGCAGATATCAGAAATGAGATCTGCAGCCAGGTGTTTCAGGTTCAAACTATAGGCCTTGGATTTTTCTACTGTACTATGAAGAAAACAAAGGATTTGCTTCTTGTGCAATTGCTTATTTCCTCTCAACTCCAACAAAAAGCTATCAAAAACAGGTCTTGTAGGAATTACAGCAAAGTCATTATCAACATGAACTTTGCTTTTCACCCCTCCAAGCAAATGTATTTCTCTGTTACTTTAAGGTAGAATATAACTACAGTCAAATGAAATGATGATGGAACTGTATTACTTCACTGGGCTATTTTCCATGAGGTGATTAATGGGAGAATTCCTTGGCTCCTAGCTTCCCCTATGCAGAGGAGCAGCTATATGGGTCAGAGGGTAAAATTTAGTTCATTACCAAAATCATCTTTGCCTTAACATTCTAATCATAATTAGGGTCAATGTGATTAATAAAAATGTTTGTTCCCATTGCATGCTATCATGTTGCACATAAAAATACACACATACATATATTTACAAATATTACATATGTGTATATGTATACATGTAGTGTGCTCACACAAAGACACATGTATATACACATATATTTATTTTCTTTTTTTTGTCAGGAAAATAAAAAAAAAATCTAAATGATGTGGGAAAATATGGTGGTTTAGAATAAATTCTGACTATGGAGAAAAGGTAAGGAAAATCTGATAAAATTTGAGTAGTAGCAAAGTGACCATGAAATAAAGGGATTATTGCTAGAAGCTGAATGTAAGTGAAAAAGAAAAGAAGTAGTAAAATGAAGTAGAATAATGTGATGGACAAAGAAATAGAAGAATATTACAAAGGGATCCAAAGTCAATGATCAAAGAAAGCTTATTGAGCACAATGACTCCAGAGGTTGAGGTATTTAAGCTAGACTTCGCTATGGACTTTGCTTTTCTTGTACTTTTATAAGGGAGGGGAATTCTTTATCTTCTGTATCAGCTGGTGGAGTCTTTCATTTTTCCATCTTCAATAAAACTTAGAGTATAGCATCATGTATTGTTGAATATGAAGAGGTAAATTATTCTTTTTCTTTTTTTTTCTTTTCTTTTTTTTTTTTTTAGTTTCTAACAGCTTATTCCTCAGGGACATGAGTACAGAGAATGGCTTTATATATTTCCATACTACTCTTTCATTTCAACACCATGATGTTTACTCTGACCTAAAAGGCTTAGCCTGATTCATTGGTTGCTTCAGCTTCCCTGTACTGCAGGACTGGATAATCTACCCAGGCTAGGGGTTGATTTCAGAAGAGGCACATAAAAATCTCAATAGGCTGAATCTTGGGTGTCTCAAAAGATTTTCCCTTTCCTGGTGTCAAGGTGTGTTGGCTCAGAGAAATTAGTGTCCTTCTCTGAGGGATGTCACCATATCCTTAAACTGAGCCAGCTTGTAGGCCCCTCTACTTTCAGCCAGTCATAAGCCTGATGTTCCCTGCACAGAAAAAATTTTTATGTTGTAGTCTTTCACCTCAGTCAGCTAGTACATAACTGTTTTGGGCTTGCTGTTGACTACATAGTTCAGCTCACTCTTGAATCCTTCAACAATGTTCAGCTGACTGGCATCCAGCCTAGCATAGATCTCCCTGAAAGCTTTCTCTAAGTCACTTTCTCCTGGCTGCACATGACCTTTAGATGGAGTCCAGTGATTTGTTACTTAGTATGTCTTGTAGCAGGAGAAACTCAATAGCTTTGTTGTCCGCTTTGGAACTTGGGAGACCTTCAGAAAGTGATAAAGCCATGTGCTCTTACAGATATGGTCCACCTTCTGGACTGTGGGTGTGGGGAAGAACTTAATGGGAAACTGGCACTTTCCCTATCAATCAATAAACTCCAGTGAGAGAGAGAAGACCCAATAGACTCAACTCACTGTCCCATTTCATCACTGGCACATCACAATTATTCATTCTTGTTGCCTAGCATTGCTCATGCACAACATTAGATTTTATTTTCTTTCTGTTTTAGAAAAAGAAAAGAGGAAGAAAGAAATAGATATGATGTGGTTACCCATAAAGAGGGTTAGGGTTGCTCTGGAGACCCTGATATACCAACACGCCAGGCCCTGCCAAATGAATTCGACTCAAGTCTTTTCTCAGCAAAGTTTATTGAAAGTTTGCCATATTGGGTAGACTCTTAAGGAGCCTAGGTATCTGTAAGGCTTGCATTGGGCAAACAGGCCAGAATAAGTCTGTGCTAGGTAATTCTAAGGTGTTCTCACAGAGCAAGTCTGTGCTGTGTCATTCATGGTGCTCTCACACTACATGGAGGGAAAGATGGGATCCTATATACAGAAAGGTTGTGGGAAGAATCTAGGGGTGGTCTAGAGGAGGAGTTTGGGGAGGGTCTTCAGGAGGAGTCAGATGAGGTCAGACTCCAGAAATGAGTTTAGAGAGAGTCTTCAGGAGTCAGATGAGTGATTAAGGGTGGGAAGTTGTTGGAAACTACCTGGAGATCACAGACAATGATGGGCCAAGCCAGTTCAAGGATGGAACAGGAGGATCAAGAGTGGGAAACTGTTGGAACAAAGGAGGGTTAAGGATTTGGACAGAACCACAATTTAAAGTCCCTGAACCCAGGCAAATGCCTTCTGTGGGAAGATTCTGGGAGAGCTCAAGGGCCTACCAGAGACTGTACGTTAAAAATTCAAGGAGTGCTCAAGGGAGCTCGCAGAGCCTGCACCTCATCAGAGACAGAGACACAGAGAGACAATTTGAATATTTAATATAGTATTTCCTTTCTGACTCCTGATTATTCCTTGCATTTTTAAGAGTGTTCTTCTGTTCAAATGTTTTTGGAGTTTGATAAAACATGAAATTCTGTAAAGAGAAGAGCAAAGTATTTAGGGATGAAGAAATTGTGAGAGACTACATACACTTTTAACTTCTACTTTTTAGATGTTGGATAAGTTACTTCTTAAGTCTGGAGCTTAGTTTCCTTATTTGTAGAATAGGGAGTTTTAAATATCTATTGTTTCTTCTTATAATCAAATAGAAATTCCAACAAGATATTTAGATGACCTTGAAACAGAGTGATTACAAACCTTTTCTTAAAAAAAACAAAAAAACAACAGGAGGGAATTAGGGATTATGCAACTGCTCTAAGTCCACAAATAATGAAGAGAGCTCACTGGAGAAGGATTTTCTAGTCTAAATCCCTCACTTGCTTAAGGAAAGCTATTTCATTTTAATCCATTTGATTTGCTGAATCAAATATATAATTAAATGTGCCTAGTGAACCGGGTCAATGCTCTATACATCTTGAAAGTCACTTTACTGAAATTGTAAAGTCTGGTTTGTGCATTTAAACTGTAAAGAATCAATTTGATAATATATCTATGACATCTCAGCTTCAATTAATCAGGGTGGGAGTATGCATTTGCCTGAACTTTTAAGACAAACTTGGTATTATTATATGCAATATGGCTGGGATTTTTAAAGATGTCAGAAAAACTACCTGAAAATTTGAAATTAGATTATTCACTTGACACTCCAAAAGGTCAAGAAAAAGCTAAAATATGCATGAGAGTAACTATTACAACAGGATGAAAAGCTTCAAATCTATTTGATTAAATTACATATGGGTGTGTGTGTGTGTGTGTGTGTGTGTGTGTGTGTGTGTGTGTGTATCATGGACTAAGAATTATACTAGGCAAAATGGAAACTCACAAATGTTTTTCTATACTCTGTATTTCAGGGGAAAATAGAAGAATAGCTAAGACTTGTGCTTTTATGTTGTCTTTATGCATTTCAGGAAGGTTCCCCCAGAGTTATAAGAATGTATTTAAATCTAAAAGCAAATATGGAGAGGCCACCTCACATATGCCCCCACTACCAATGAACTTATTCAGATGAAATCATGGTAAACAAGAAAGCAATGATAGAAGCTATATCTACCAATAATTTGCTGAAATGAAAATTTATTGCTATATATTTTGAAGCCTCTGTTCTGGAATTCTGCTTTGCAGTGACATTGTTTTTCTTATTTTGTAACCTTTATAACTTTCTTATTTTGTGTTTTTAATATTTAAGTTTGTAATGTTTATTTTCCTTTTTAAATTTGCATTTAAGGTTTAGTGTTTAAGATTAAAATGAAAAAGATAAATTAAATAAAACTTAAAATTGGTAAGATCTAGATACATTATGTTTGTTGCATCTCACAAGCTATCTATATATCAATCATATCTTTTAAATATAGAAAATTCACTTTTCTTGGTATAAATTGGCTTTAATACATACTGTTTTAACTTAACACTTTTTTCCTTTCTTAAAGTACATAAATCATGTTCTAGAATTTCAATATTAAATTTGCCAGCTTGTAGTATCATCTTTTAAGAAATAAAAACTCTTGAACATAGGACTTTTTACCATCTCAGACTTGAGAAGGCATCTGGGAGATCTGTGGATAGAGTTGGGCCTGGAGTCAAGAAGTCAAATCTGACCTCAGACACTTCTTAGCTTTGTGATTCTGAGCAAATCAATTAACCTCTGTTTATTTCAGTATCCTTAGTTATAAAATACATATAATAATAGTACTATCCCATGGGGTTAATTTGAGGATCAAATTAATTAA
Organism: Pseudochirops corinnae; assembly: GCA_028646515.1. NCBI lineage: Eukaryota > Metazoa > Chordata > Mammalia > Diprotodontia > Pseudocheiridae > Pseudochirops > Pseudochirops corinnae. Next base: position 100,266,701 of record CM053591.1, read on the forward strand.
ATGAGGTAATATTTCTAAAACAATGCTTAGTAAATATCAGGTACACAGTAGGGAAGATACACTCACAGACTCATGCATGCATACATCTCTTGGGGTCAGAGTTGGGAATGCAGATTAAGATCTGAAAGAATTCACTTAGAAGATTTTCTCCTAACCAAGGGGAGCTTTACTGATGCAAAAGCAATGGGCTAACCCTGGAAGAAGGACTGTAATTTACCAAGGGGACTGGGGCTTGTTTTTATAAGGACAGGATAAAAGAGAAAAGGGATAATTTCTGACCCAGGATGAGGGAGACAAAGAGTTTTCTGGTCCAGGATAAGAGGGAAATTTCAAGGTATTTCTAGATCAGAGAAGAGAATTTAAGAAGCCCTTAGGCCCAGGAGTGGTCTCACTTGCTAAGGAAAGAGCAACCCTTAATATTAACCCTTAGGGTACCTTTGTATCCACTTCATGTCCTCCTTTCTTTTTCTTCCCCTATCTCTCAAATTTTCTTGCATTTCTTTTGATTTCTGTGATTTCTCATGGTTTATCAAAGATGAATTTCTGATTCTTTCATTCCTTATCTCCCAGCTAGAATTCATTTCCCCTTCAACCAATCTCAGAGCACTCTTTCATGCTAACCATATTCTAATTTGCTTTGTATTTAGCTCCATAAGTGGCCAGTCAGCCCTATTGTAATATAAGTTCCCTGAGGTTAGCAAAATTTGGTTCAGATTTTGAATCTCAGCTCTACTGCTTTCTATAATTGTGGTTTTGGTCAAGTAACTTCCTCTCTGAGAAGTAATAATATAATCCTGACACTGGACTACATGATTTTTTTTTAATAAAATCTCTCCAGTAGCACCTCAACCCCCTTAAATACCCAAGTGTTATGGGAATCTGAAGATCTTTCCTGTCCCTAGGCCCTTCGCTAAAGTGGCTTAAGTAACTCAGAGAACCTCCCCAGATTTGAAAGTATACTCTGTCCCCTAATAGGTTGAATGTGGTCATGTGGAGCCTATGGTGGTTGGCTTGTTCTTCAGGAATGCCCGCACCTTGTTGCTTTGTGATTGGGCAGTTGGTCAAGAGGGCTGTGACATTCTCTGAGCCAGGAGAAGGCTATATATACTCCCTGATGTGAGGTTTTGCTTTGGGGCTCACTTTGTGTGATTTGGCCAGAAGAGACTCTGGGAAGCCATTGACACTCCCCCCTCCCCCCACCTCCCCTTCCTCCTTTGAAAAACCCAGATGTTGGTGCTTCCCTCTCTGGTAACTGAATAGGTATGGATGTTATGGTCAGATGATTGGAAGCCCGTCTGGTGATCTGTTTCTTTGTCTGCTTGTAACTTCTGCTTATATTCTGTTTCCATTCTCTGAAGTTCCGGATGCTGACTTTTTCCCCTGAAGTAGATAAATGATATGTATTTGATTGATTAAAGTGAGACTGTTAACCTAGTTTGAGTTGCTTTCCTTTAGAAAAGCAGATCTTAGAACCTGTGCTAGCAGCCACCCTGGGTGTGCTAGGATGCTTGCTGATACACCAGAGGAGAGATTTTTACTTGTATTTGAATGAATGAATGAGTGTATACATATTTATTTATTTAGAGAACATGTTTAGACAACAACAAAAAAAGAATATTTGGTAAGAACTTTTTTTACTTAAATGCAAAAATTCTTATTCTCTTTCTAATGGGTCCTTTTACCCAGTGAGTAGAATCCAGTGAGTAGAATCATTCCTTCCAAGACCTTTGGAGTATTAGAGTCAGATAATATCAACTTGATGAAATATATTTTAAAAAAGAGAGATCACCTTGTCCCCATTTAGACTAGCATACGGACTGGAAATTATTTCTTTGGAAGTAGAAAGTAATTCTGTAAATTATTGCTTTAATTTTATTATTCTTTTGTTTTCTGTCTGATATTTTTAATACTTTAGTTGAAACTATTTTCTTATGGCTCATGATGATATACCTTACCAATAAACTGACCTGTCAAGTTGGAGCCCCATGTTTTTCCTCATTTTAAATGAAATTAGATTGATATATTTTTTGTTGTTTTTACATCATCTACACATGAATTTCTAGCTTCATCCTTCCTTTCCTAGGATACTGTCCAATATAGTTGTTATTGTTGTTGTTTGTCATACTGTGAAAATGATTTTTTTTTCTCAATGATCAGTAACTTGAAGAAACAGAGCTTCCTGCTCCTAGCCATACCAGTCCCCCTTCTCCAAAATTCTTCGTAAGGATATTACCGATAATGTGATTGTATTGGAAGCTGGTTGGGTGGAGACAGATTATTCTGTATAAATAGCTCCAAACTGGGAGTTGTCTGATATGGTAAAGAGGGTGAACTCATAAAATAGGTATTTCCTCTGTCAGGAAGCAGAATTATGTAGAGGCAATATCAACCCTTCTAGAAAAGGTTTATAAACTGAGCACCTCAACTTTCAAATTGAGTCAATTCTAGACTGGCTCTTTTAGGGCAGCTCAGTTCTGGATTGTAACTCCCTTGCAATACGTGTCATGCCAGCTTGAGAGAAATAAAAACATGGATGCATGACTTAATAGTGTGTCTTTCTTAGATCAAACTCTGTTTGGGGGTTGACAATACTCAGGAGACCAATGACATGTTGAGGTTGAGTTGATGTTGAGGTCAAATTACTATGTATTTGACTGCAGCTGATCAGTCCAATGTGAAGTCGGCAGGCTTTCTTCTGGATTGGGCACAAGTCATTTGAACATTTGGGATGGAGATATCTCTAGATTTGTGCATCTCATTTTTCCTTTGTGTTTCTATAAATATGCTTTGCTCATTGAACACCTTCCTTAATATGAGTATGCCAATGATATTAAACCTCTTCAGAGAGATCTTAAGATTGTGCTTCTGTCACTTCTTCTGACCACCATCATGTGGCCACTCATTTGCCTTTCATGAATTCTCTGCAAAATAGTCTTTTAGGTAAATTAAATGCATTTGGCATTTGCCCCATGTGGCCAACCTGTCAGAATTGTGCTCTCTGCAGTAGAGTTTAAATGCTTGACAATTCAGTTTGAGAAAGGACCGCAGTATCCAGTATCTTATCTTGCCAGGTGATGTTCAGAATCTTCTTAAGATGATTCAAATGGAAGTGGTTCAGTTTTCTGGCATGATACTGGTAGCCTGTCCAGATTTCAGAGGCATATAACAGTGAAGCCAGTATATCTTTGTAGACTTCATGTTGGTGTGAACCTCATACCAGAAGGTGAGTAATGTGTTACTTAAAAACAACAACAACAACAACCCACCCACCTCCACCCCTGCTGTTTATATACTCCCAGAGGCTGTTGAATCTCCCTGCTATTTCAGTCCAGTGGAAGATGACCCTATGGCCTGGGCCCCTTGTGCTCAGATTTGTGACTACAGCTCCCACTGTATCCATACCTTTGGCTTTTGTCATTCCCTTATCTACTCATTTTCAAAATAGGTAAAATAGTTGATTAGTAAAATTATTGCTGATGAGAGATGGCTTGACTTGCGTGTGAATTGTGTTGGGGTTCAGGGTTGGGAGAGCTGGTTCAGATTTTTCAAAGAATTCAATCAGAAGTTCTCTTTGGTCAAAGGGAGCTTTATTAACACAAAAAGCATGTGGGCCTAAGACTTAGCAAGGAGCTAAACAAAGGCAATGATATAGGACAAGGAACAGACTTATATAGCCAGAAAGCTATTCAGCCTATAGTGTGGTGATTTAAGTTTTTTAGGGTTTCTAAAGGAGGTTGCAGATTTAGGGGCAAGATAAATCTTGCAAGATAAGGACAAAGGGTGACAATGATGAATGACACAAGATAAGGGGGATAAGGGAATCTTTATGACAGGATAGGAAGTGACAAGGAATTTTAGGATAAGGTGAAGTTTTGTGGTATTTCAAGATGAGGGGAGACTTTAGAACGCCAGGGAATGAGCAACTCAACCTTTATGGCACCTCTGTATTGTTGGGTGCCTCTAGAGGACAAACCAATGAAAGGGCAACTTAAACTTTGGGACACCTTTGTATCCACATCAAATTGGATTTAAGTGAGCCAGAGTTGCATAAAGTGATTGGCAAAGATGACTGACAATGGCCCAGGATTCAGTAGATGACCTTGGTATCTTTGCTGTCTCACTAAGCTCTAAGCTTTTCACAGAATCTGCTTTCACTGTCTTCATGGCCCGTTGGAATAAATTGCTCTTATCTGTACATTCTATGGGGGAACATTTCACAAGCTTAGGGTAGACAGCCCCCTCACTCATTGAAAGAGTTGAAGGCTATTGGTAATCCTCAAACTGGTTTAGTCCATCTACCCAGGTAGTTTTACCCAGGTTTGACTGCTGCACATTCTACAGCTTCTTGGAGTCACAAGTGTGAGTTCAGTGACAGGTAGACACCAAAAGTGGGTGAGCAAACTTGAAAAGGGCTTGGCAAGCTCTAATACAAGAAATGTTAGTTCTTCTTGAAAACCCCATTAACACCCATACCACATAATTAAGAATTTTCTTTAAAAAGAGAAAAATTAACAACATGGAATGACAATATAGGAGTGGCTAGGTGGTGCAGTGATTAGAGCATGGGCCCTGGAGTCAGAACTACCTGAGTTCAAAACTGGCCTCAGACACTTAACACATACACACATAAAAACTAACCGTGTGACCTTGTACAAGTCACTTAACGCCAATTTCCTTACCTTCCCCCTCCAAAAAGCAAAAAAAAAAAAAAAAGACGGTACAGGCCATTTGCTACATCCATGTGCCTCACTCTCCATCTTTGCAAAGAAGTGGTTTGAATTACTCTAATATTTTGACTACAATAACTATGGTGTCATGTGAGCAAAGGTTTTGTTAAAAAATATACTTTTCAAAACGTTATAAGTGGTAAAGAATATCATCCCTAAAATCTTAGAATTGTTGGACAACTGAAATTCCTTTAAGAAATTCTGATATTCTGACATTAAGAAATTCTGGCAGCTAGGTGGTGCAGTGAATAGAGTACCTGCCCTAGAGTCAGAAGGCCCTGAGTTCAAATCCAGCCTCAGACACTTAACACTTACTAGCTGTGTGACCTTAGGCCAGTCACTTAACCCCAATTGCCCTGCCTTCCTGCCTCCAAAAAGAAAAAAGAAAAGGAAAAAAAAAAGAAAGAGAAAAAGAAATTCTGGCATGACGATGAACATTCAAGCAGAAGTGTTAGTCACCACAATGGTTCTCAACCTGTGGGTCATGACCCCACATATTTCCCATAGTCTTAGGAACTGAGACACCCCTCCTCTTTCTTTCTCCGTGCAGGTCTGCCCACATGTAGATGCACCCACATATAAATATTAAAGTATTAAAGGGTTGCAGCATTAGGAAGGTTGAGAACCACTGTACTAAAGTATTCTCTTATTGTCATTGATGTCTCCCACTCCATCATCCCCAATGTTTCAGTCATATTAACAAGAAATCTTTACTATAAAATAAATGGATAGAAGTTGAACACTATATAGTAGAAGAAGCAACCAAATGGTAGGATTGATAAAGCTATTATTTGAAAAACAAGAATCACTGCAAAGATGCAATGCATTCTTTTCTGATTTAATTTACCAAATGCTTATTAAGCACTACCTATATGATAAAAGGAGCAGCTAGGCGTTGCAGTGGATAAAATGCTTCACCTGGAGTCAGACAGATTTATCTTCGTTGAGCTCAAATCTGGCCTCAGACACTTACTAACTGTGTAATCCTCGGCAAGTCATTTAACCATGTTTGCTTCATTTTCTTCATCAGGAAAATGAGCCGGAAAAGGAAATGCTGAACCATTCCAGTATCTTTACCAAAAAAATCCCAAATGGGATCATAAAGGGTCAGAAATAACTAAATGAAAGAGCAACAAAAATCATATAAACTGTATTAGGCACTAATAATATAAAACAAAAAGTAGTCCCTTGACTAACAGATATTATATTACACTAAGGTTGGGTAAGAGATGACATGTGAACAATTCTATTAATATGACAAGGAGTGAAGTTGCCTGTCATTTGAGTGCTAGAGAAATCTCTATGTCTCATTTGTTGTGATTTCCCTTTATTTGGCATTTCTATATAAACAAATGTATTTTCTATACAAATAAATATGAATTTTACAAAGTAAAGAGCACTAAAATTAGAAGTCTGAGAATCTGAATCAAAACCTCATATTTCTCGTGTACTACATGTGTGATCATGGGCAATTCATTTATATTCACTGGCCTTCAATTTCCTCATCTTAAAAAAAAAAAAAAGGCTTGGGAAAGGTTTTACCCAGTTCTTAACCTATGATCTTGTAAATCTGTATTTTTGGACAGATAATTTAGTAAATGTTTGCTCTGGATAGACTTCTGATGTATTAATACAGCAGGGACTAAGACAGCACAATCAAGGCTATAATGATCAAATTATTGATTTCTACAAAGATCTAAGACTATCATCTATGGCTTCCATTTCTTTCCTTTTCAGAGGATTTATTTTCTAGAATAAACTGTTTTAGGATATAGGCCCTACTCTTTCTAGGAGATTGTTTTCCTCTGAATTTCTGTGAAATAATAAAATGAGATGAAATACTAAAACAAAAGTCATTCTTCCTCTATTTCCCAAGATATGCTGCTCAGAAAACTGCTATGTTCCTAGGAGAAAAAGAGAGTTAAAGGTACAAATAATGTGGATCACTTTATTTAACCCCAGGAGTCAAAGTGAAGAAGTTTCATTGCTTTTAAGTTCATAATTTTCTTATCACTAAAAACCAAGAAATAATAAGTATTTCATAAATTCTTAAGAAAGAAAAATAAACTTACTTTTAAAAATTGAAATTATTTTGATTTTCATGATATTAGGAATTGTTGTTTTGATTGGAATGAATACCAACTCTAGAACGAGAAAGCTTAGGTTCAAATCCTTCCTCAGAAATTTAATGCTTGTTTGACCTTTGGTAAGTCCTGTTCCTCAGTTTTCAAGAAGACTTGAGAGTATAAGTATTAGAACTATAGAGTAGTTTAGTTTCCCTGAAATATGAAATACATAGAAAAGGGTAGTATGAGAAAAATTACAGATTAAGTTATGGAGAGTCTGAGGTACCAGTATGAGAACTATACCTTATCCAAGATGTGATGCAGAACCTAAGAGCCCAGGAATGACATGGTCAGAGTAGGGCATTAAGCACTTATTATGACAAGTTGTATGAAAGATATATTGAAAATTGGAGAGATGTCTTTCTATTTTCTACCCTGCTCTGTCAGTTATCCTTATTATTTTTCTCTTAAAGAGTAATTGACAGGGTTACATATGTGTGTATACTTAAATATAGCTAGCACAATCATACACACACACACAGGCACAAACATTCTACATGTATGTGCTTTCTGGAAGGTGTTCCATAAATCAAGGCAGTATCAGTAGTAGTAACAATGAGTAGTACTAACAATCTAGCAAACACATGGCCCCAACTGCAAATAAATACACTGTTATAATTCTAGAAGATCTGCACTAGTTCCAGGGGATTAGGAAGAACTCTTCAATTATCTAAAATTCTTATGTACATGCAAAGTTTTTTTTTAAAGTAATAAAAAAGAACCACATGAATAATTAAAATTGAATTTAGATAAAAACATCTTCATTTCTCATGAAAAGAGTTTGAGATTGGGTTTTTATTTTTATTCAAAATTATTTTTTAAAAGTGTCCTCTAGATGCTGGTTTGGTTTTATTTCATAATGAATGTAAACATGAAATTCTTTAGATCCAAATTATATATAGAGAGTCAATTTTCATTTCTCTCTGCAAGTATTCTGTAGATTCTCAATCTTTGCTTTCTGTTTTTTTTTTAATATCAAATTGTATCATGTGTTTTGTGTTCATCTGACCACATATCACCCTTCATAAGACCTCCCTTTTGGTTTGATATGATTTTTCCCCCTCAAATGCCACACCTATTTTACTTCAGTGCTTTTGTAGTATCCTGGGGTGAAAATTCTTTCAATTTTCTTTTGTAAACATGATTGAAACCTTTCTATCTCTTAACATGTAACCTCTATTATGCTCCTTAACTAAAGAAATTACTTAGGATAGAAAACCAATAATATTTTAAATATCAAACAACATGGATAATGACTCTACAGTATTTAAATTTATCACCTACTTAATAAAACCTTGGCTTCTCCTTTTATGTTAAACTTAAAATTAGGGAAAAGTCATTTCCTGAACATGTAATTTACCACTCAGTCAATATGGCTATTGTTTTATGTGGAAATGCTGAATATAAAAAAAATATAAGTATTAAAAAAAATAACCGCTAAGATTTATTCAATTTCCCTGTTTTTGTATTATATCACAGTTCTTCTAGCAACTTTATCTGAAATATGAATGCCTAAAAATCAATTCCAAACTTCATCTTTTCATTAATAATAAGGTGAAGAAAAATAGTTGTCTTCTTTGACTCAGTCATTTAATTAATTGTTCCAATCAGATAAACTTCATGAATAATTCCTTACCCCTATTTCTGAGTAGAAGAAACCATAAAACAGTAAGGCTTTCATTACATGGTTAAACTCATCTATTTTCACATGGAAATCTAACAAGTAGTAGTTTAGCAAAAATTGTGGTGAATGAAAAATAATCATATATTCTCTTCATAGTTCCTGTAATCTGAATTTGCTACCCTAATGTTATTTAGTAACAAAAAGTAAACATTATTTGAATAAGTATCATGACCTCCAAAAAACATGTTACATGGATTCTAACTCTTCTTCTAAGCTATAAGAAAGGTACAAACAGTGGTCAGTGGTGTCTCTTGATAGATTTAAACAGGCACAAAATGGAAAGTGATGGAAATGACTTTGTTATATTATTCTAGAATATAGAAAACACTTAAATATATCAGTGAGCAAAAATCAAAATCGAGGGATATGTAGCAAGCATCCTCAAAAACTGAGAATTACTGACTCCTCTATAGTGTGCATAGTTTTTGTTACACACAATGCTGGGTACTGGTAGTAAGTGGGGTACAAAGCCTCAGTATGATTGTAGTTTCTATTTCAATAGATGCATGATTTAATTGGTGGTGTAGATGTCATCCATTGATGTAGATTACAAGCTGACCCCACTTCAACTCATACAATTTTTATTTTTGTCTTTTAGTGATTGCTCCATAAATCATCTATCCAATGTGTTTTAGACCTCTTTCTTTTTACCTTTCATCCAAATTTTCAGTTATCACTATTATTCTTTAATTATTCCAAATTTTTGCTACATAATTTGCTGATTTCCTTCTCTGTTTATAAATATCCTTAGTGATGATTTTTATATTCCCTCTTCAGTGAACTGTACTCAATGTATACTCCTCAAGAATAATTCATCCTTTTGAGACACCTACAATTTTGATTCTTCTACAGAAAATAGCATTCCATGGTTTTCAGCTATCTTGTATTATCTAGTGAATAATGGTGCTAAAAAATGGTCTTTTGTGGCAGGCATATATATTCGTAGATTACCTTCAGATCTGATGTTCCTTACCTGAGATCCTTGATTTTTATGAACCTCCAAAAAATATCAGGGTTAGCAGAAATTCTAAATTGAAGATGTTGAATTCTATATGTCCCTACATAAGTGACAACTATTAGCTTATGCACAGCAGCATTAAAAATAATCATCAAATGAACCCTAAGAAAAACTGGGTTTGCAGAGGAGTATCCCATCCCTCTCGCTTGCAAAGCGACAAAACATTGCTACTGAAGTGCTTCATTAATAGCATCTTTATAAGGAGTACAAAACCCTTCTTTGTCACTAGACTTTAAAGTAATTATAATTAGTATATCCCATAGAGTACTTGTAACTCATTAAAGACTTTTTCATTAGATATTCAAGCTTTATTTCTTGTTTTTCCCATTAAAATTTCATATAACTCAGTGTTTGAATCCCTGACATACAGTCCTGTTTAAGTTTCCTGTTATTACGAGAAGTCACAGAAATAAGTATCTTAGAGGAAGGCTCAGTGATTGGGAACCAAAGAAAACATCTTGCTGAGCCCTTCAAGGTGGCATGGCAACATATCTATAACTATGCAAGGTAGCCTTCCAAAAAAGTCCACATTATATAATCTCATTAAATTGAGTGGAAAAAGTCAACTTAATAAAGATATCTCCTCTCAAATTCCCACTATACATACTTACATACCAAAATTATGACTAATATAAAATTCATAAAATTTATTTTTTAAAGAAGATTTGTCTTAACTATTTTGCCTAGGTTGGTACTGAATAATTCATATTAGGAGGCATTATAGTGATGCAAAATCTTGATGTTTTATGCTGTGCAACTTATTGAGTGATTTTCTAATTCAGTTGACTTGAGATCTTGGCATTATAAAATTGAATATTTATGCTAAAAGCATTCACTTATTTGGATGAAATAAAAACATATATATATCTGCATTATGATCATTTCATAATGCCTCTTTTTAATATTTTGAGCTCTGTGATGTGATCATTTAAATTCAATTGAAATAAAATGTGATCTACTAAAGTAAAATATAGCATACTGAAAAGACCTGGGTTTTAATTCCATCTCTGGAACTTATTAGCTAGGTGAACAAGTCATTTAATCTGTATGAGCCTCAGTTTTCCCACTATAAAATGGGCAGGATATTACCTGTTGGATCTATTTTACATGGCTATTAAAAAGATCAAATGAGGTAGACCATTAAGAATTATATTAATTATAGTTGTTATTAATATTCATTCTTTCAAGAGTAATATTAGCAGAATTGTCTTAAAATTCTCAGATAGTGAAGGTAACATTGCCCTGCATGACATTATTTTCAGGTTTTTTCAATAAATCTAATACTTAGAGTTCAGACCTTAATCCGTTTTGTACTTAGTCTCTGAGTGACAGGACTAATTGGCTCATTTCCTTGTGTAAGCTAATACTGCACAAGGCAGATGATGAATTTCAGAAATTGTCAGCCTGATTAAGTAAATTTCCTTATTCTGGTTCCCACCTCTGTCCTTATCTCCTCTGAGTCCTGGAAGGTATTCTTAAGTATGTATGCAACTGTACAAAAGTCTTTTGATAAAAATGTAACTATAATGGGTGCTTCTCAGACTCTAAATTGGGCACCCGTTTTAAGTATTCAGAATTATGGCATAATGTAATGCTCTGATACATAACCTATTTTAATGGGACACTAAAAAATCTAGTTGAAAAAAAAAATCCAGGTCACTTACCTGACATATTTGCATAAAGACAAACACACATATATAAAAACTTCTATTACTTTACTGCATACAGTGTTTACTGAATATAAAAAGTCATGTGCTAGGGCACAGGAATACTAAACAAAATGAAATTATTTGCCCTCAAAGAGTTTATATTACATGGTGAAATGGTGGATATCAATCAATCAAATTTAAGTATTTTCATAACAATTCAAGGAGAAGGAGGAAGAAAGCACTAATTACTCATTTTTAACTGTAAAATGGGAATTATAATTACTCTACCATGACATATAGTACTGTTGTCAAGAAAAGATTTAATAAGTGTAATGTATTTAATAACTAACATAATAACTGTAATGCATTTTATTTTAAAAGAATTTTAAGGAACACATCAACAAATATAAATATTTTCCTGTACAAAGATTTAGAAATATTAAATATCCAAAATGTATATGTCTTTCAAAGGTGTGTTTTCTATCTGACCATTTGAGAATTCAGTTATCATCATATCACAATTTTAGAATTCAAAGGGTCCTAGGAGGCCATAAAGTCTAATCTCCTCATTGTGCAGATGAGGAGAATGAAAGAAAGGGAAGTTAAGTGACTTGTCAGGGTTTGGATCTGTAAAGCCAAGCACAAGTAGTTCCCTGGAGGACTTCTGCTGTGAACAGCTTTAAGGTTCTGATCATATACTATGGTGAACTCTCTATTTATTCAGCAGTAAACTAAAGCAAAACATTCATGGAAACCAAAGTACAGCATTCACAATGTTAAAATAACTTTTCACCAAAGTGGCCACATATTTTTCACCAACCTGGCCACATAGATTTAAATAAAAGATATCATTCAGTTGGTCCATAACTCGATCATCCTTAAGGAACAAGCCTCCTTAAGGGACACAAAGTACAAAGTCAAAATTCTCCACCCCTAGGTCGCAGTGTCTTAATCTCTCAGTCAAAAAGTCTTCTTTCACCTCATTTCTAAAATATACAAGGAATTAAGTAAAATATATAAGAATATAAGTCCTTCTCCAATTGATAAATGGTCAAAGGATATGAACAGGCAATTCTCAGAGGTAGAAACAAAAGATATCTATAAGCATATGAAAAAATGCTCTAAATCACTCTTGATTTGAGAAATGCAAATCAGAACAACTTTGGGTACCACATCTCACCAGCCAGATAGGCTAAGATGACAAAACAGAAAAATGACAAATGCTGGAAAGGATGTAGAAAAATTGAAACACTAATGCATTGTTGGTGGAGCTGTAAACTGATACAACCATTCTGGAGAGGAATCTGGAACTGTGTCAAAAGGGCTATAAATAATTGCATACCCTTTGACCCAATAACACCACTTCTGGGGTTGTATCCCAAAGAGATCATAGAAGCAGGAGGAAGACCCATATGTACAAAAATATTTTTTGCAACTCTCTTTGTGGTGGCAAGAAATTGGAAATTAAAGGAATGCCCATCAATTGGGGAATGGCTAAACCAGTTGTGGAATATGAATGTAATGGAATACTATTGTGCTATAAGAAATGGGGATGAGATGGACTTCATATTTACCTGGAGAGGCTTATATAAACTGCTGCTAAGTGAGAAGAGTAGAACCAGGAAAAATGTGGACACAATCACAGACACATCATATGTGTGATGACCAACCTTGACAAACTGGACTCTTCTCAGCAATGCACAGCTATAAGACAACTCTAAAAGTCTCAGGATGTAAGGAGATAACCTACATTCAGAGAAAGATATAGAAAGAACAGAGTTTAAATGGAGACTGAAGTAAGCTACATGCTATCACTCTTTTCCATGTTTGGTTTTGTTTCCTTTTTCCCATTGTTCATTCCATTGGTTACAACCCTTCTATACAACCAGACCAATGTCCAACATGAAAGTATTTGCAGATTCTAAACTTGACTGCATGCTGCCTTGGGGGGAGGAGGGGAAGAAGGAGGGGAGAAAACTTGAAACTCAAGGGACTCTGGAACTGAATCTTGTATACTAAAAGTAAATAAACAAATCACTTTAAAAAATAAAATCTAATTCTATAATTAAAAAACAACAACAAAAAGTCTTCTTTCTTCTTGATTGGAGATTAGTTTCCAATCATTCTTAACTCAATCATATTTAAGAGGTACAAAGTATAGAGTATGAAGTTCTCCCACCCTTAAGCCACAGATAATCATGATCTCAGTCAGCATTAAGTACCCAAGGAGAGGTCTTTTCATCTTGGCTCTTGGCTCTCAGATTCCATTGTTCCTCCTCCATGGTCCCAGCTTTTGCCTGAATTTACCCAACTATTATCTGGATTCAAAGGTAGGCAGCTCTAAGCTCCTTGTCCAGCTCCTTGTCCAGTTTCTCATCTAGTTCCTCATCTAGTTCCCATTCCATTTTGAAGCTTACAGTGCCCAGTCCACCTTAATTCCTTCATGGTTTCTGTTTCTGGGAAGAGAAGGCTTAACAGAGCCACAATAATATTCATACATATTGTCAGCACCATCATCAATTCACTTTCGGCCTGTGAAATAAACACAGATCCACCAACCAGGTCTGGGAACTCAACACTAATCAGCAGTACAGTCCTAGGACCTCTGAAACCCTCCTCCAGGACTTCTATAAATAGACAACAAGAAAATCCTCTTTCAGGGCTTTGTATAAGATCCTAGGGCTTCTGTACAAAATATCACAAACAAAAATCAACACAAATAGAGCAGACAAACAGAGTGCCTGGCCTCCACAACTCTTCCCCTTTTCAGTTCTGCCTCTCCCAGCCTGGGCTTCTCTTTATATAGGGTCGTTAGCTCCTCCCTGTTCCTGTCTTTGGCAAGTCCCTCCCACTGCAAGTTTCAAAAATCCTGTTTCTTAACAAAGACTTGATATAATCAAGGGCAAGATTCAAAAGAAACTTGAACTGAAACCAGGTGCTAAAAAATTAAATAGCTGAAACAAGGCACTAAGTACTTCTTTGCTTGTCATCACAGTATCATACCTACATTTCTGAACTCATATCGTCATGACTCCAATGTGCCAACTAACTGCTTATAGCTACTATAAGAATGACACAGAACAGTCAGTTGATAAACATTTATTAAATGCCTGCTATATTTATGGCACTGGGGAATAAATATTTATAAAATACCTATTGTATATCAGGCACTATGCTAAGAGAGTTTTGTTTTTGTTTGTTTTTTGTTTTTGTTTTTTTACAAATAATGTCTTAAAGTTATTCACAATAGCAGTTTTGAGGAAAGCTGGTCATGATTGGCCTTCTGGTAATTTTCAGTTCACATATTGCTGATGTCTAACTTGTAGAATCTTACATATAACCTTGTTGGCATGTGATAAGAGTGCAATCATTTCATAATCTGAACATTCTTTGGCATTGCCCTTCTTTAGGATTGGGACATAAATTGATCTTTTCTAATTTGGTTGCTACTGTTGAGCTTTGCAAATTTGCTGACATATTGAGTGTAGTACTTTAACAGCATCATCTTTTAAGATTTTAAATAACTCAGCTAGAATTCTGTCACTTCCACTAGACTTATTGTTAGCAATGCTTCTTAAGGTCCATTTAATATAATTTTCCAGGGCATCTGGCTCTAGATCAGTAACCATGCGATATTGCTTATCAGGGATGTTAAAATCTTTCTTGTGTAGTTATTTTGTATATTCTTACCACCTCTTCTTAATCTCTTCTCCTTTTCTTGAATGTGTGACATTTTTGTTTTATCATGCCATTTTTTATATAAAACATAACTCTGATATCACTAATTTGCTTGAAGAGATCATTCATCTTACTCATTATATCATTTTATTCTTTTTTTTTTTGCATTGTTCAAAGCTCTCCTCCCTCAAAAAATAAAAAACAAAAACAAAAACCAACAAACAAACTCATGAATCTCAGGAATTTTGCATTAAGTTGGGAAAATATTTATTTTTTCTCTTTTACTTTTTACTTTCATTCTTTACTAAGAAACTTGTAAAGCCTCATCAGATTGCCATTTTGCTTTCTTGTTCTTTTTCTTCAGGATGATTTTTGTTGTTGACTCCTGCGCAATATTGTAAACCTCTGTCCATAGTTCTTTAGGCCCTCTATCTGCAAGATCTGATCTCACTACATATTCATAAGGGATATTATTTAGGTGGTATTTCTGTGGTCTAATGATGTTGCCTCCTTTCTTTAAGCCTAAATTTTGCAATAATTATCTCCTGTTTGAGCCATAGTCAGCTCCCGGTCTTGTTTTATCTGACTGTATACAGATTCTTCACCTTTGGCTTCAAAGAATATAATTAACTTCTATACTAACTATCTTGTGATGGCCATGTATAGAGTCATTTTTTGGGTTGCTATGATCATCAAGTTATCTTGCCAAAACTATTAGTTACTTCCCTACTTCATTTTGTACTCCAAGGCCAAACTTGTCTGTCACTCCAATTATCTTTGATCTACTAGTTTATCATTCTTATCCACTAGGCCTTTAAGAGCACTCTGCTAGATGCTGATGAAAAGGGAAATGGAGGGTGAGGAGAGAAAGAGGAGAAAGATAAGTATTTATCTAGCACTTACTATGTGTAAGGCACTGTGCTCAGCATTTTCCAAGCATTATCTTAGTTGATAACATAACAACCCTGTGAGGTAGATGCTATCAATAACCCCATTTTATAGTTGGAGAAAATGAGGCAATTAGAACTTAAGCAATTTGCCCAAAGCCTAACAGCTACAGCTTTGACAATATAAAAAGATGTCAAAGGCAGGCACTCTCTCCTCTCCAGGAGAACGCAATCCAATGGGGGAGACAGCAAGCAATAATTACATATAAAGAAGCTATAAACAAGATAAATTTGAAACCAAGGGAACACACACACACACACACACACACACACACACACACACACACTAAAAAAAACATGAATTGCAATAAGTTTATATATTTGGGCCCCAATTCTTGGCCAAATTAACTAAAATTGGCCAACGAATATCACATTCTAGACAAACTAAATCCCTCTCTGGGCTTCACTTCTATTTTATCCTCTTCATTTTTAAGAATATGATCACATAGTCCCTCATTCCTGAAAAGAAGTCTGTCAACATATTCAGTTGTTAAAGACCCTCCTTTTTTTGATGCTCAATTCAACAATGACAACAATGATAGCAATAAACCACGACATGAATAATAGCAATTGCATAAAGAACATTTACAACATTTGTATCAGCAATAACCAAAACTGGAAATCACAACAAATGGAATGGCACTGTGAGATATGGCTCCTATTTATTACTTGATTATGCTTTTTTTTTTATGAGAAGAGAAATCTCAGTGGTTAGGGAATGAGGGGAAGAGTTTAGTGGTAGGGGAAGAAGGAGGAGAAAATATGAACAAAGAACTATGGTACAAGAGAAAGTGAAATCAATGTAAAAGAAAGATATGGTCAAAAAATTCCAACAGAATTCAGTGGAAGAATATTACTTTGATATGTGGTCGTTTAATATGGCCTCATCAAAGATTTGGCAGCTTCTATAACAGATTCTGCCTAATGCATTGGAATGTTCACAACTAACTTGGAGTCACAGGAGATATTAGGATCTGTTTCATCATTGGTAAGTCACTTTTTCTCTCAGAATTTCAGTTTTTTTCATCTATAAAATAGGGATAAGAGGTCTTGCCTTCCCCACATTATAGGAAAGTTGTGAACCTTAAATAAAAAAAACATTTAAAGTAATTTGAATGCTTTAATTTGCTGTAAAATTCCATAATAATGAAGATGATGATAATTATAGTCACTTTACCTTTATCTGCTTCAGTTTTTTTTTCCCCCATTTGTAAAATAATTATTATTGTACCTTCCTCATGTCTTGTAAGGATGATGTGAGATAATGGAAGAAGTGAAGGTAATGAGTATAAATTAAGCACCAATCATGTGCCAGGCACCTTGCTGAATACTTTACAAACATTATATAATTTGTTCCTCAAAACAATCCAGGAAGGTGTTTTTGTGGTGAGGGTTGTGGTCCCACGTGTATGATGGGGTTGAAATATGACTCAAAGGAAGTCTAGACGTTTCTAAGAGTCTAGTCTTTCTAAGAGTCTAATCCTACTCCAAAGAATAATTTGATTCTTGTCAGAAGAGGAAGGAAAGTTTGGATCTGGAGGCCACTCTTTTCACCTTTTAGACAGGATGCAACTAGGCTACAATTATATCTATCTTATACCTAAGATATTGTTACTGTAGGGGATATGATCAAGTTCAATCTAACTTCTGGTTGCTACATTATTATTGGGGGGAAGGAGGACCCCAACCACTATTTCCAAGGCTTGACCCCATTTATACTAAACACCAATTCCACAATTAGCACACATAGTGACTAGCAAAGAAACTGACTTATCTAAATAAAAGAAAAAAATCAGGAAAACTATACAAAAGAAGATATAAATTGTTCAATCATTTCAGTCACGTCCAACTCTTCATGACGCCATTTTTTATTTTCTTGTTGAAGATACTAGAGTGGTTTACATTTCCTTCTCCAGCTCATTTTACAAGTGAAGAAACTGAGGCAAACATGGTAAAGTGACTTGCACAGGTCACCCATCTAGTAATTGTCTGAGGCCAGATTTGACCTCAGGGCTTCTGACTCCAGGCTCAGTGCTCTCTCTATTGTATCACCTAAATGCCTAAATACCCCCAGAAGGTTATCTACCATACAATATAGACTTAAAGAGTTCTATTAAGAGTAAGATCATTCTCCCTGTTGGATATCACCCAAGGTAAAAATCCCAGAAATCTCTAGTTTATTAAGCTAGAATTAGGAACATGATGGAGACTATCTCCTCCTTTATTGTCTTCCCAGAGCATTTTCCTTCAGCAACCTGAGTTTGACCTCTCCTATCTTCCCTGTTGTACCTGGAAGCTTGAAGCCTGAAGAGTTCAGAAGACTGAAGAAGGCTGGAACACTCCTCATCAATTCCACTCTGCTTCTCCCTCAAAGTAAGACATTCATCTCCAAAAATGATAGTCCCATACTAAGGGGATTTTGGATTGGAGTTACATATTAAAATATATGTTTTAAAATTGAGGAAACTGGGACAGACTGAGGTTAAGTAGGTAATAGTATTATGTCCATTTTGTAGTTGAGGAAACTGAGGCATCGTATCAACAAAGCACCCTAAGCATACCCAGGATGGCTGCTAGCAAAGGTTCTTAGATCTGCTTTTCTAAAGTAAAGCAACTCAAAATGGGTTAACAATCTTACTTTAATCAATCAAACATATATCATTTACCTCATTCAGGGGGAAAAGTCAGCACCCTGAACTTTAGAGAATGCAAACACAAGTTACAAACACAAGTTACAAGCAGACAAAGAAATAGATCAGCAGACAGGCTTCTAGCATCTTACCATTACATCCATAGCTATTCAGTTACCAGAGAGGGAAGCAGCAACATCTGGGTTTTTCAAAGCTGGGGGGCTCAACGGCTTCCCAGAGTCTCATCTGGTCAAATCACACAACTCTTCTCAAAGTGAGACCCAAAGCAAAACTTCACATCAGGGGATATATATAGCCTTCTCCTTCACAGCCCTCTCCACCTACTGCCCAATCACAAAGTAATAAGGCATGGGCATTCCTGAAGAACAAGCCTCCCACCACAGGCTCCATGTGACCACATTCAGCCTATTAGGGGGCAGAGTATACTTT
Organism: Pseudochirops corinnae; assembly: GCA_028646515.1. NCBI lineage: Eukaryota > Metazoa > Chordata > Mammalia > Diprotodontia > Pseudocheiridae > Pseudochirops > Pseudochirops corinnae. The sequence goes on from CM053591.1 coordinate 100,285,610, forward strand.
CAAATCTTGGAAGGTTCTCAGAGACGCTTTAGCCACTTAAGCAAAGGGCCTAGGGCACGGAAGATCTTCAGATTCCCATAACAGGCATGTAGAGAGACAGTGATTTAACCAAGGTTAAAAGCTAGTGAGTGTCTGATGTAGATTCAAACACAGATCTTTCTGATTATACTCTCAGTGTTGAGGTTTAGGGTTTAGGAGTGCTCAAGACCCCAAAATATCAACACTCCAGGTCTTACAGAATGAGTAGACTTTTAAGGAGCCTAAGTGTCTGTGATGCTTTTATTGGACAAGCAGGACAGAAGAATTTAATACAGAGTGAGTCTGTGCTAGATTGAATTCTCAGCCCAGTCATGGAGGCAAGATGGATCTTATATACAGAAAGATGGTAGGAGGATTTAGGGGTGGTCTAGAGGAGGATTTTGGGGAGATTGGGTCTTAAGAAGGAGTCTAAGGAGATTCTTTAATGAAGCTAAGGTCAGATTCTAGTATTGGGATTAAAGGTGAGAAATAGCTGAAGGCTACCTGGAGATGACAGACAATGGAGGACTAGGCTAGCTTAAGGGTAGCAGAGTTGGGTATAGATATTGATAGGATCAAGGGTGGGAAATAGCTGGACAATGGAGGATTAGGCTAGGTTAAGAGTAAAAGATTTGGGCCTAGCTATAATGAAAGGCTTATGGCCTCAGGCAAATGCCTCATCAAGTGGAAAGTTTCAATCTGAGTTCAATGGGTCTCCCAGAGCCAGTACTCCATCACTCAGTATTGTGTCTACTTTCCTACTTTAAAGTGCTATAAAAAAAACAGGTATTATTGTATCTTATACTGAATAATTCTTTATTGTTACTCATATTTACAAAACATTTTACTTGGTACAAAGTACTTTACAGGCATAGTTTCATTTGAGCCTCATAACAGTTCTGTACTATACGTATTTTCACACATATGAGACATAAATTTTTGTCTTGTGTCCATTTCTTTGTCTTCAGCATAAGTCTAGAGTGGAATCGGGAAGATCAGAATTCAAATACAGTCTTAGACATTTGCTACCTGTGACCCTGGGTGAATCACTTGTTTTAGTTCTTGTCTATAAAATGAGCAAGAGAAAGAAATGGCAAACCACTGCAGTATCTTTGCCAGGAAAATTTCAAATGGAGTCATGAAGGGCAGGGCATGACTAAAACAACTTAACAACAACAAAATGGATCAAGAAGTGCTTATGTATTTCATTTTACTCCATTTTTTCCTGTTTTGTTGGGACTATCTGTGGTGCTTTATATATAGGAAAAGTTTTGTCTTCTTTTCATTGTACTGAAATGATTTGAATATTGGTGAA
>CM053591.1:100287442-100320398 GCA_028646515.1 Pseudochirops corinnae
CTAGTTCAGGGGGAAAAGTCAGCACCCTGAACTTCAGAGAATACAAACAGAAGTTACAAACAGAAAAACAGATCATCAGATGGCTTCCAGCATCTGACCATTACATCAGTTACCTAGTCAGTTACCAGAGAGGGAAGCACCAACATCTTGGTTTTTCACAGCCAGGGGGCTCAACGGCTGCCCAGAGTCTCTTCTGGCCAAATCACACAGCTCTTCTCAAAGTGAGCCCCAAACCAAAACCTCACATCAGGGCGTGTATATAGTCTTCTCCTGGCTTGGAGAATGTCACAGCCCTCTGGACCCACTGCCCAATCCGAAAGCTACAAGGCACGGGCATTCCTGGAAAACAAGCCTGGCACCACAGGCTCCATGTGACCCCATTCAGCCTATTAAGGAACAGAGTATACTTTCAAATATCCAAGCGTCCTCAGAGTCACGTAGCCACTTTAGCAAAGGACCTAGGGGCAGGGAAGATCTTCAGATTCCCATAACATTATGACATATGTATACAAAGTTATTCTTAGCTAGTTTTCCTACTTTGTTTCCTACTACAGATGTGCCCTGCTATGATTGAACACATAAATCTTTCCTCTAGTACAATTTGCCAAATAGAATCAAGGGCAATATTTTTTAACCTGAGATTCATAACATTCGTAAGAAAAAAAAAATCATCTTACTTTGAAGTTTCCCTTCCCTCTATCCCCTTACTTCAGTTACTGTTCTTAAATTCCCATCCTTAAGTGTAATGAAGAGCTGTTGAAGCAGTTAGGTGGAATAGTTAAATACTGGATTCAAGAACTAAGTTGGAATCCTGCCTCATATACTTACTTGTTGTATGATGCTGGACAAGTCACTTAACATCTCTCAGTCTGAATTTCCTTATCTATAAAATAGAGACAATAGCACATACTGTACTGTGTTGTTGTATTACACACACACACACACACACATGCACACAAATATACATACACTCATAGACAGATATGTATACATGCATACACAAATACATACATACATATACACACATTATCTATATATAACTTTGAAAACCCTAAAATGTTACGCAAATGCTAGATATTATTTTTATTAATTTCACAGCTAAATTACTCTACTTCCCACATTCTTCCAGTGTGTCTTCTCCTTGTTCTATTATAAAGGTGCAAAATTTGCCATTCTGATAAAGTTATTTTCCTTATTGTATCCATATAGTCTGTTTACTTATATCCATAAGATTTTATAATATAGTGACATGGAAAAGAAAAAAAAGAATATGAACTTTAAGATATGAAGTCATTTTGTAGCTGAGGAAAGAGCTGGGAGACTGAAATGAGGAAGAGAAGAATATGGAAAAAATAGTAGTGGGAAAACATACATTCTAAACTACAATATGATTAGTATTAAAACAAATATTTTAGATGAATTAACATAAAGGATCCTTCATTGTGTCCAAGTAAAATTGATGTATTCTTATTTAAAAGACACAGATTAATCAGTTCCTGTTAGAGAACAGGACAAGATTATCTTAAGGGAAGTTTGAGGAATGACAGACAGTGATAATTCTGTAAAGTTTAAATAACTGGACTGAAAAAAATTAATATAAATATAACGTAGGATTTAATTAATGTTTACATGTGTTTATAGCCTTCATTAAATTGTGCTCTACTAATTATTTCTTCTAACCAGTTCACTTATCAATCCATGTATTGTGTGTGTTTTCTTGAAACATACTGTGTGGTTTAGAAATAAAAAATTAGATCTTTTATTTATTGGGAGTCACTGTCCTGTTTTTAAATGTCATAAAGACCATAGAGACAGATATACAATGAGTAAAGAAGGCATATTGGTGATATGGCAAAAAGGAGTGATCATTGATGGGAAGCTTTTGCAATCCATTCTTACATCAATAATGTAAATGAGTTAAAAGTTAGGCCACAAGGATATTGGGGAAATCATTTGTGGAGAATTTATTGAAAGAAAGGGATCTGTATCATACAAGTTGAGGGCAAGGGGAGCTTATGATCCTTCCTTTCTTTCTCGTCTTCTTAAATATAGTTGTCCTTCATACACTCTACAAGCCACTCTACCAGACCTACGTGCTCTTTTGCAAAACTATGCTCCACCCCCATCTCCTCAGCTTTGCCTAGACTGTCCTAGATTGCTAAGTTTCATTTCTAGATTGCTCTGTCTCCTCATCTCTGCTCCTTAGAACCCATAGTTTGCTGCAAGATTTAGCTCTTCATAAGACCTACCTTCTGTAATAAACCTTTCCCAGTGTTTGGAAAGTTCTAGATACTTCCCTGAATTTAGCTTCTACCATTCTAAATGTATATGATCTCTCCCACCACTATACCTTAAGCTCCTTGAGGACAGAGAATTTTTTTTTTCTTTATATCCCTAGCTGATAGTATAGTACCAGGAATATAATAAGCACTTTATGAATGGTTATTGTTTGATTGAATGTAGGGACTACATATATCAGCATGATATACTAAAGAATCAAAATAAACATTGTTTCATTCACTTGAACGTCACTTGAATTCCTGGTTAGCTGAACTTTCTCTTGCAGATACTAAGATTTTTGATTCTGCATTTTCATGGTCATGGTCCTATCTGGTCCTCCTTTTGTTAGCCTGGTACAGATTACTTGAAATATAAACTGGCAAGATTATGATTAAAAGTATACACTGAAGTCTATAAATCAAGGATTGTAGACCAGATACTCCAGTAAGTCACAACCACTAACTATAAATTTCCTTTATTCTTCAAGTTTGTTTTTTTTCTTTCCTCTTAGCATTGACAAATGGAACAAAACCCAACAGATTTTTATGGGTAGGCTTGGTTCTATGTCAAATCCTAGAGATAATGCTCATTTTGTTGATATGTATGAAGTATAGATGGGACTGATAAAATGGTTCCAAACATTATATAACATTTGTGACAGATGCACATTATAGGGCTATACAGACAATTGAATATCACTGCCCTTTCCTATACAGAACCCTAATGATATATTAATAGGACCATAGATCTATAGCCAGAAAGGACATATATGGTTATTTCCAATGTCTTAATTTTACTTATGAGGAAAGAGGTCCAAAGAAGAAAAGTGATATGCTGAAGGCCATACAAGTGGCAAGGTTAGGATTTATCTCCAAGTTCTCTTAACTCCAAATCCAGCATTCTTTAAACTAGCAATTGCTGTCTCCTACTTTTTAATTAACTAATATGTGGTAGCATATATACAGTAGCATATATATATGGTAGCATAACTAATGTATGGTAGCAAAAAGCAAAGAAACAAAAACAATTCCCAAGTAGTCGTGATTTACTGGCTGACCTCAAAATAATTCAGGACCAATTTTACATGTGACTTTCACCAAAACCCATGGAGTCATTGGTCTTTATTCTCCCAAGTAGAAGTGATCCTATCCTCTTCAAACTCTATGATGAGTTCAATAATTTTCAGATTTCTAGTTATTTGTGTGCATGTTTCTTTCCTTTTGATAAATTTTAAATTTCCTTAGAACAGACTGTTGTGAAAATTAGACATATTTGTTGAACTAAATTAATCTTGTTTAAAACAACAACAAAGATAATTTAGTATTTTAATTACCATATTAATACAATATTTTATATGTATACATATATAACATATATCTGTAGATACATTTTTTCTCCATGTTTCCTGAAACTTACATTGCTACCCATAAGACAATTTTATGAGGACCTTATAATAGAGTAGCTTTCATAAAATTTTGTCAAGGATTTTTGTCAATGCTCATAGAATATTGAATCATTAAAGTTTAAAGGCTATTTAGAATCATATTTTAAAATTCTTCCTTTTTTCGTTTGTTCGTTCCTTTCTTCCTTCTTTCCTTCCTTCCTTCCTTCCTTCTTTCTTTCCTTCATTCTTTCCTTCCTTCCTTTCTCCCTCACTCCCTCCCTTCCTGCCTATTCAGTAGGCTCCAAAACTTTGGAATTTCTTAAGTATAATAAAGGCCCATGGCCAAATCACAGTTTCTAATATTAAACATCAAGTGCCTACTATGTAACTGGCATTGTGCTAATTACTGAGGATATAAAAAGAGATAACAGATAATCCCTGCCATCAAAGAATTTATAACCTAATAAGAAAGAGAACAGGCAAACAAATATAAAGAAAGCAAGCCATATAGAAGATGATAAAAATAATTTAAATAGGGAAATCATTTGAATTAAGAGTGATTAATGAAGATTTCCTACAGAAGGTGGACTTTTAGTCAGAACTTAAAGGAATACAGGGAGATCACTTATCTGAGCTGAGGAGGGATAGTTAGTGTTCCAGGAATGGGGGATAGTCAAAGAAAATACCTGGAGTCAAGAGATGGAGTGTCTTATTCGTGGAACAGCTAGGACAGTGTCACCGGATTGAAGAATGCATATCAGAGAATGGAAAGGTAGGAGGGGCTAGGTTATGAAGGTTTTAATATCCAAACAGAGTATTTTGCATTTGTTCTTGTAGGCAATAGGAAGCCACTAGAGTTTACTGAGTAGGAAGGTGGAATAATCAGACCTGTTTGGGGAAAGTCAACTTAGTGGCTGAATGGAGAATGCATTGGAGTGGGAGAGATTTGATGGAGGTAGTTCATTAGCAGATAATTGTATTAATGAAAGTGTGAGATGACAAAGACATGCAATAGAGCAGTGTTAGTGTCAGAGGACAGAAGGGGAAAAATTCTGGAGATTATGCAAAGATGAAATAGTCCTGGATGGAGTGAAAAACTCAGTTAGATATTAATAATCAAATAGGATTCCTGTGTTTTATTGATTTAAACAAATTTTCAATTGATTGAAATAACTTTAAAGTAACTAACAGTTTATTTAAAAGATGTTTTTAAATGCTGATGTACATTGATAACTATGACAAACATAAAAAGTAATGGAGGAAACATCTTATTTTGTAACAAATGTATTCAACTGTTAAACGTAAAGTGAGCAGCAGATGCTCTGTCAGCACATTTTCACTTAATGGCATTGCTGAATGTTCTATCTGCTGAGTGCAGAGAAAATGAGAAAGTAGCTATTATATAAAATGAAGTATTTTCTATTAAGAATGACAAGCACTCTATGGAACCTATCTCTTTGTGATGCATTTATAACAAGGAAGGTGGTTTATAACATTTTCTTCAAGGTGTGATGTATAAATACCCCAATGACAACTTTATATATTAGGCACATATTCCATGAATTTTTGGAAAGAGTAGGTAGGGGAAAACCTATAGAATTAATAATTAAATACTCTGTAAATGAGAGAAATGACACATTTAGAAATTATAGAGGTATGAAATAATAAAACATTTTCTAGTTACATAATGAAAATGTATTATTTGATGACAATGAATTTTTAATGCAATTATGATTCCACAGCAAAAGCCTTTTCTTTTGAGTACAGTATCTTTCAGAGAAAAAGAAGATAGACATGATGAAAAATTCAATTTAATTTTAAAATGCGACAAATATTTATTTAGTGTTTACTGGCTACAAGACATGGCAAGACATTGTACAGTTTTCAAACGTGACCAGATAAAATCCTTGTTCTCAAGGACCTTGAAATCTATTTGTAAGAGTAAATTGTAACTGTGAGAGATAGGAGGAAGATAACTTATTAACAACTATGCCAGAAATACATTAATATGTTAAGCTTTTTTTTCTCTATTGAACTTGGTTGTCTGAAAATGCAATTAGTGTTCTTATGCACAGAAATAGTTCCTTCTACAATAGCTGTAATAATCAAAATTATTCAAGAGTGTCCCCTAGAATGCCTGAATGATCCTCGCAGACCATTAATAGATTATATCTTAAAGATCATTGCTTTCTGGATACAAAAAATATATGATAACAATGTGGCTTGCAGAGGATCTTCCTTAATAATGAGTATTGACTCCATTTGGCATCACAGAAAAAGAGACAGTTTTAGTAACCAATCAAAATATATTAAACATCTAAATCTTAAAAGTTTGGCCTATCCCTAGGTCATCTTGTCCAACACTCTTCTTCTTCTAGGGCATAGAAATGTGGGAAATTTCCACTAGTTTAAAGAGGCAAAAAATAAAACCTTATTTTCCTTTCTGTGTGGAAATTGAATCATGTTACTTCCCTTGCTTTGCTAATGATCAAAACAGTACATGCTTGAGAACCAAATTTATATTCATCTGGTATAGATTTACCGTATCTGAATGGATTTTATTGATGACAGTACAGAAAATAGTTTGATACTAGAACAACATAAAAATAGAAAAAGAATATTTTGGCCTTATGAAGATCACAGAAACCAACAACAGAAGCTATTGCCTAGTGGATCACTGATCTTGGAATCAACATGATGGCATAATGCTACTGGCTAACATTTAGATTATAAGTAAATGAAACCTTACTTAAAATGATAAGGAAATGGAAGTCACTACTTTCTATTCTCTCTTAAAAGTTCATCCTGTTTTGTTAAGTAATTTCTAGATTTGGAGGCAGAAACTGAACTTAATGTAAAATTAGTAGTATTTCCTAGTGTTTATGTAAATTTCTACTATTTTCAAAATTTTGATGGCTTATACAGACAATATGGCCATTCAAATGCCAGCAGAATCACTGATTATGTTTAAGCATCAGATGTGTTCCCATATGTATAGTAGTAGTATCTCCCACATGTCAAAATCCTGCATTCTTCATTCTTTACTTTTGTTTGGCCATATCAGTGTGATTTTACTTATAACATTGGGCTGACTGGGAAGAGATCAAGAGTAAATCCTCATTAACTATACAAAATAAAAGTGTTTTTTAAAATGGGAAATCCCATTTCAATGTAAAAGAAAAATCAGATGTACATATCTTATCCAGACCCTTTCTTCATTACTCCAGTCTTGTGTACTTGAAGTACATGCACTAAAATTGGTACTATATATATGTATAATTTGTGATTTAATGTCATTTTCCTTCTGCTTACTTATTAAGCAACTGAAGTGTCAGAAAAAGAAGGTACCCCATATTTTGTTTGAAGAAGTATCTTCTTGACAAGTCAGGGAAAGCCAACGAGGAAGATATTTTTGGATATATTCCTTACTGATTGGAGCAATTGGGAATGTTCTTATATCATATGTACAAATGACTTTGGCAGTGACTAATGTTCTACAGACTTAATGTATCATTTAGCATATTATTGCTGCGAATATTTCTCCATTCCCCAGTGAGAAATAAAGTTCAAAGTTCCAGCATTTCACTTTTGCAGAAGTTGATATTCCTCAAGGACTAAATAGATTCCAAATAGAATTAAGTTCAGTATTCCATTTATTAAATATCATAATTCATAGCAATAATATTAGTTCTTTTAATTTTTAAGTAAAAAGTTCCTGGTAACCTTTTTTTTTTAGCTAACAGTGATCCAGGTCAGGAGGTAACTTCCACCACCTTAAACTGTCTATAGTCATCTACACAAAATGAAATAATATAGTTATAAAAAACAAACAAACAACTTTAACCATATAATTTCAAAAGTGTTATGCTGCCTTTCCCTCTCAAAGTTCCATTAGATTAAGAGTGAGCCATAAAAATGAATGTGTGAATTAAAATAAAAAACATACTCATGAATATTTTGCTTCAATTGACAAGTATCCAGTGTATAGCTTTATTTAGTTCTGGTTTTCAGCCACTACTCATACACATCAGAGGCAATGTTCAGTATGCTTTATTTTCATTTTTTTTAATCCGAAGTCTCATAATAATTTCACTTTTTGATTTGAGGGGGGAAAAGATGTAAACAGTGCATTCTATTTGAAAAAAGTGAGAAAGTCTAGCTAAAGAAATAATTTTTCATGCACCAAATATTCAGTTTTTCTCAAGACAAAGAATGTAATTTAGAAGCCTTTTCTTTTACTGTTATTTCTAATATTGAGACATATTCTTTACATTAATGCTAACTTTCTAGGACCCTCGTATGGTTTTTCTCCTTTAGCAAAGTAATAAACTACTGGATTCCAAGAACAATCCACTTAGGGATAATTCAACTGTGATGTTTCCCAAAGGACTAATCCACTAACACACAACTGCAACTGGCAGGGGAAAAATAAACACACACACACACACACACACACACACACACACACACACAGAGGCACGCACAAGAAAGCAGCTGTGGACATATTTTATGATTACATTTTCCAAAATAGAATCTTTATTTGGCTTAGAAAAAGCAAAGTTCAAAGATAAGTTTTAAGTTCCAGTTTTATGGATTTAAAGCCAGGATATCAATATTGTATGTGTTTGAAACAATAATTCTTGAGGGGATGGCATACTATGTATGTATTATTTCAAATAAAGGAGCTATTAAATATATTTAAACATATAATAAAAATATCCTTTAAATAATAAATATCATTTAAAATGTGGTTTTAAAAAACCTGGCTCTTTGAGAATATGTCATTATCTATTTCTGAAGCCAAAATAATAAAATATGGGGCAGGTAGCATTTGAGGAGAGAGCAGAAAAAAATTTTTTAACCATTTTCTACAAAAAGGAAATACCATTATCTTTTATTCTTCCTCACTTAGAAATACAATTGCCTCTCTCCTTTTTCTTCTGCTTAAAAGTTGCAGAAATAATATCAAACATATCTTTAATGTATTCAGTCTGATATGAATCAGATCAATTATCTGAAAGACCCAGAGCCAGAATCAAAAATTTTCAAATGTTCTTGAAATTCTCCACACTTTGTGTGTGTGTGTGTGTATGTGTGTGTGTGTGTGTGTGTGTGTGTGAGTGTGTATGTGTGTAAGGGGAGTGGAGGAGAATGGTTAGTTCAGAGTTCACAGCCTGGGAGGCCTAATGAATGAAGAATTTCTGAAAGACACTCAGTCTTCATTTGTGACCTCAAATGCTTCCTGTTTAATGTATCTGAAGAAGAAACTATATCCCATGTTCCACAGTGGAATCCTAAAAATCTGTGCTATTAGCAACTTGACACTGACCAGCCTTAGGTAATTATTTTTACGACATCATGCTTTAAATGTGTTCTTCAAGTATTGTTGTCAATAATCAATAAAAGAAGTTAATTTGGGATATCATGCAATTTTGAAAATAATAAAACAAAAAATTTCATGAGGTAATATACATTCCTCTAAGTGTCTTAAATTCTGTGTCAGGGAATCTTAAGGATTACTCCAGGGTAATAAACTGGAAAGACTTCAAATATGAGGTGTCCCAAAAGCTGTGATTCAGTTTTATGTTTTAGAAGCTTTAAACTAAACTGATTTCTGGTTCACCCTCTATAGACCTAGCAACACATACCATACCTCCTCTTTGAGGGTAAGACTGGCTAAGACTGTAGAAGCTGAATTAGCCACAAAGTTATAATAATCATAATTTTGGGATAACAAAGTTATCATAAAACTAATCTTCTAGGTAGACGGAAATACTAACACTGATGAAATGATGAGATCTTGAAGTATTGGAGTAAGTAACATTATAAAAATAACTTAATTCATTTATCTGAAAAGAAGCAGCATTGAATATTGGGGCTGAGAGGGGAAAGATGTGAGAATAACAAGATTAAGTTCTAGACCCCCCCCTCCTTTTACATAAGCTTCCTATGTTATGTTGGTCTCTCATTTAGTGCTTTTGGACACCAGTTTCATCATCTATAATATAAAAAGCATTTTATGGGTAAACTTCAAAGTTCTTTTCCATGTCTAACAGACTGTAAATAGATTTCAGTTTGTTACCTACTGACAGGCAAGACATTTGCAACTGTAGCTTATAGTTTTTGAGTCTGGCCTATTTATTTGTTTTTCCTTTGTTTTAATTTTCATTGTAGACTTAAAAGTATTTCTCTCATTTTGCCTGATTTTATCTACCAAGAGTTTTTTAATGTCTTTGAAATCCTAGGTATATTGACTTCTCAAAAATGAAAATTAAAGAATCCAATTCTACATTTCTTAAAAGAAATCTTTCAAATCAATATTATTTTAACTCTTAAGTGAAAATGAACTAAAGGTCTGGATCTGTTTTGGAAGTGACAAAATTATTTTCAAGGTTTAAGTATTTCAGGAATCCACCAATGTCACTTTTCAAAATTTGAAGAAAGCATTGATAATTCTGCACCAAAATCTTCTGTCTTCCTTTTCAGTTGTAGGAAAAATAGGTTGAGTAACTAATTTATTGATGATATCAATGACTGCTGTTTTCATACTTGTGAGAGACATAGATGACTCTGTTAATCAATTCAATTGACTTGGCCAATGAGTCCAACCATTAGTTTCAATGAATCTAATAATTTATTAAATGTTATTAAATGTTTCTAAGATATATGGGCAAAGGAAAAGGAAACTACATTAATGCAAAAAAAAAAAAAAACAGCTTATGATAGTGGATAGTGCACTTGAATAGAGTAAGCAGGAAACCTGGGTTTACATTTTGGTTCTGTCACTTACTCTCTTACATGACCATGGGTTAGTCACCTCATTTCTTGAAGTCTCAGTTTTGTTATCTAAAAATAGTCAAATATGAGTAGCACCTAACACATAGGGCTTTTGTGTGACTCAAAAGAGAGCATGAACGTAAATTGATATTCCAAATTTAAGGAGCTATATAATTGTCAGTTACAAAACATTAAATTGCCCAATTCTCTTCTTCAGAAGTATTCTATTCCCCCACTTAAATTAAGTTTTAGTATCAACTCTACATTTTATTTAGTTTAGATTGATGTGAAATATACATTCACTAATTGTACATTAATGATAGATATTAGAAAAAGGGGAAAAATTGCATTACATAAATCCTACAGCATAGAGCAACATTTAGATTTCTGAAATGATTGTATATAACAGCGATTCTCAACCTGTGGGTTACATTCAATTTGTAACAATGAAAATACATCCTGCAAAACAGATATTTACATTATGATTCAAAACAGTAGCAAAATTACAGTTATGAAGTAGCAACGAAAATAATTTTATGGTCAGGGGTCACCACAACATGAAGAATTGTATTAAAGCATCACAGCATTAGGAAGGTTGAGAATCACTGGTATATAAAGTATATTTTCACTAAAACAGGAATGATTTCATCCTCTACCTATTCTCCCATTTGCATCATTTTCCAAACCCTCAACATAACCTACTCAAACACAATTTCAGTTATCTAATTAGAACAGAGCATTTAACAGCTTCAGAACAAAAAGAATCTGTAATCTTAGTTGTATCTGTCTTTAAATGAACCATTACATACCCTTAATTTTCATAGTCAACAACATTAATCATATTTTCATTATCATCATCATCATCATCATTAGCGTATGTATGGAAACTGGGATGAAAAAACAAAATGAGGTGGGAAAAAATAATAGTAGTTTATATTTGTGGATCAAATGTAAAAAAAAAGAACAAAAGTTAAGGAAAGGTAAATTCATGCATAAAAATGCAGATTATATTTTCTTTTTAAAGTTTTTTTAGTTTCTATTGTTTTCCCAGGAATATGTAAACAACAGTTTTTAATATTTGTCTTTAAAATTGTGAGCTCCAGATTCTCTTACTTCTTCCCCTTCATGGGGAAGGCAAGAAATTTCATATAGGTTATATATGTGTTGTCATGCAAAACATATCCATAATAGTCATGTTGTGGAAAAAAAAAACACAGATTAAGAAAAAAAAACCTCAAGAAAAATAAATAAAGTGAAAAAAAGTTATTTCAATCTATATTCAGACACCATCTGATCTTTCTCTGGGAATGGATAGCATTTTTCAACCTAAGTCTTTCAGAATTGTCACAGATAGTTGTATTGCTGAGAACAGGTGTCATTCACAGGTGATCATCTTACAATATTTCTGTTACTTTGTACCCATTACATTTCACTTTGCATCACCTCATGTCAGGCTTGCTAGGTTTTGGGGGGGCATCCTACTCATCATCTCTTATACTACAATAGTACTCCATCACAATTACATACCATAAGTTATTCGGTCATTCCCAAATTGATGTGCATCCCCTAAATTTCCAATTTATATATATATATATATATATATATCCCACCCCAAGATGGCAAGCATACTGAATACCCTTTACCCCAATCTGCCCTCTCTTATATCCCCTTCCATCTCTCCTTACTTTCTTGTACCACAGGATGGATTTCTGTACTCCACAGTCTGTATATCTTATTTCCTCATTGCATGTAAAAACAAATTTTAACATTTGTTATTAAAACTTTGATTCCCAGATTCTCTCCCTTCTCCCCTCCTCACCCACCGCAAAAGACAAGACAAGCAATTCAATACATGTAATTCTTGAGTAGTTATGTAAAACAATTCCACAGTTGTCATATTGTGAAAGACTAACTATATTTCTTTCCATCCTATCCCGCCCCTTATTTATTCTAGTTTCTCTTTGACCCTGTCCCTTTTCAAAAGTGTTTGCTTCTAACTACCCTCTCCCCCAATCTGCGCTCCCTTCTATCATCATCCTTCTTATCTCCTGCCCCCCCATTTTCCTGTAGAGTAAGATACCCAACTGAGTGTGTATGTTATTCCCTCCTTAACTCAAATCCAATGAAAGTAAGATTGACTCATTCCCTTTTACCTTGCTGCTCTTTCTCTCTGTTGTAACAACTTTCTCTTGCCTCTTTTATGTGAAATAATTTACCCTATTCTATCTCTCCCTTTCTATCAATACATTCCTCAAAAACCCCTTAATTTTTTTTTTGATATCATTCCTTCACTTTCAACTCATCCTATGCCCTCTGTCTATATATACATATACACACATATACAGACACAAACGTATATATACACATACACATTCCTATCCCTATTCATTTATACACATGTATGTATACATAAATATGCATGCATATATATATATATATACGTAAATATATACACATCTATTCCCTTCAACTATCCTCATACTGAAGAAAGGCTCATGAGTTACAAATATCATCTTTCAATGTAGGAATGTGAAACAGTTGATTTTTGGTAAGTTCCTTATGATTTCTCTTTCCTGTTTATCTTTGCATGCTGCTCTTGCTTCTTCTATTTGAAAGTCAAATTTTCTATTTGGCTCCGGTCTTTTCATCAAGAATGCTTGAAAGTCCTCTATTTCATTGAATATCCATATTTTTCCCTGAAGTATTATACTCAGTTTTGCTGGGTAGGTGATTCTTGGTTTTAATCCTAGCTCCTTTGACCTCCAGAATATAATATTCCAAGATCTTCAATCCCTTAATCTAGAAACTGGTAGGTTTTGTGTTATTCTGATTGTGTTTCCACAATACATGCAAGGACCACATTCTTCTCTTACCCACTTCCAACAGAGTTGCCCCATTGATGTTTTACTTTCTTTTTGGTGTTTATGGATTGAGAAGTCTGGAAATCACCACAGATGTCAGTGATTCACTCTCTTGACATCTGCTCTGGCTGGTCTGGGCCTCTGGTCTGGGTCAGCACAGCTCCTGCAGAACTGTGCTTTGTTCCCAGCCTGGTGAGCTAGACTCTTCCTGTCAGCCTGCCAGGCTTCCTTCAGCAGGAGATGTGTTTCTCTCTGTGACTTTTTGGGTTCTGTAGCTCTAAAATTTGTTTAGAATTTTTTTACAGGTATTGAAGGTGGTTGGAGTGGGAAATAAAGTGAGTTCCTGCTTTTACTCTGCCATCTAGGCTCTACCCTCAATTCGCAATTCTGCCAACATTACATTAATGTCTCATTTTTCCCACATCTCCTCCAACATGTGTCATTTTTACTCTCCTTTTATCTAATCTAAAAGGTATGAGCTAGAACCTCAGAATTTTTTTAACTTGCATTTTTCCCATCAATCGTGAGGTAGAACATTTTTTTTTCTCACGGCTTTAGATAGCTTTGATCATTTCATCTGAAAACTAATTATATATTTTGATCATTAGGAAATGATTCTTATTTTTATAAATTTGACACAGTTCCATATATGTTAGAGAATGAGGGCTTTATCAGAGAACCTTGTTATTGTTATTCTATTACTATTGCTAACTGTATTTCCTACAAACCTATTCTCTTTATTACCATTTATTCTATTCTTTCTCTTCTTTCACCCTTTCTGTTACCCCTTCTCCCAGTCTGTCCTCCCTTCTATCACCTCCACCTTCCCTAATCCCCTTCTTTTTTTATTTTCCTGTAGGGTAAGATTGATTGCTGTACCCCAGTTCCTGTGTATTTTATTTCCCAGTTACATGTAAAAACAATTTTTAACATTTGATTTTAAAACTTTGAGTTCCAAATTCTTGCCTTTCTCTCTCCATACCCACCCCCATTGAAAAGGCAAGGAATTTGCTATAGATTATACATTTGTAGTCATACAAAACACTTCCATAATAGTTATATTGTTTCCTTTTACCCTGTCTTCAAAAGTATTTGCTTCTGATTACACCCTCCCCTGTCTGCCCTCCTGTAATAGTAATGGAATTTGAAGATTCCCTTGTATTGACAAGCTAACAGGTAATTAGTACTTAGTTTCAAGTTAAATATTAAGACCAAGAAGTTGTGAATCCCACAGTGGAATGGATTTGTTGATGTAACAGGATGGGGCTGAACAGGGAGGAGCTAATACTGTATACAAGGAAAAGCACAAGCTAGAGAGTCAGAACTTCTTGGAGCAAGCCTCATGGAAGCTGAGGAGGAGAGGCCAGAAAGTGATTTTGGTTTTGAGAATGGAGCTTATGGTGGTGGAGCTTCTTTTGAGAGCCAGCCAAATTCCTACTGAGAGCTTCTGCAAATCAGTGAGAGCTGTTGAAGACTTCTAAGGGCCAGCCAAGCTGCCAAGGACTTCTGTGGGCCAGCCAGAGCTGTTGGAGGAAGCATGACTGTCGTGTGCATACTTTGTCTGTCTTTTTTAGGTCTATGTTGATTTCACAGGCAGAAAGAGATTTTGATAAGGGTGCCAGCGATGTTATGAATGTTATCGTGGCTTTGTTAAGCCTTGTCTTCCCAGGAACAGAAACTGTGAAGGACTTGAGATGGACTGGATACTGTGAGCTTCAATATGGAATAGGAACTGGACAAGGAACAGGGAGCTACCTGCCTTTGAACCCAGGTGACAGTTTGGTGGATTCAGGTAGGAATTGGGACCATGGAATTGGAACCATAGAAGCTTAGATCTTGCTTCAAGTCAAGATAAAAAGACCTCTTCTTTGCTATTTAATGCTGATTGATGAGATTGTAACTTATTTGTGACCTAGGGGTGGATGCCCTTGGTACTCTCCACTACCCCTTAAGAGGGTACTGTGTAGTGACTGATGATAATGTAACTTAATTGCACTCCATGGGTGGAGGACTTTGATCTTTGTACTTTGTGTCAGTTGAAGCGGCTTGCCTCCTTAAGTTGAATTAAGGATTTACTAAATCAGTGGTTCTCAACCTTCCTAATGCCGCGACCCTTTAATACTCATATGTGGGCATATCTTCATGTGGGCAGACCCACCTGGAGATAGAGGAGTGGTGTTTTCTGATGGTCTTAAGTGATTCCTGTGAAAGGGTCGTTCAATGCCCAAAAGGGTCATGACCCACAGGTTGAGAACCCCTGTACTAAATGAATGTTACCTTTTGCTTAAAACTATGTGACCACTTCGGTGAAAACTATGTGGCCATTTAGTGGTAAGTTGTGAAGATATAACAACCTTTATGCTATATTTTGTTTTCTGTGAATGTTTTGCTCTGGTTTGTTACAGAATAAAAAAAGAATTCACTATACTGTATAATAAGAACATTGAAAGCTGTTCATAGCAGCAGTCCTCTGAAAAGTTGCTTGTGCTTTGCTTTATACCTCCCTTCTATCATCCCACCATCTCTTTGTCTCTTCCTCCCTAATTTCCTATAGATCAAGACAAATTTTCATACCCAATTCAGTCTGCATGTTATTCCCTCCTTAAGTCAGTTCCTATGAGAGTAAGGTTCACTCATTCCTTCTCACCATCCCGCTCTTGCCCTCCATTGTAAAAGCTCTTTCTTGCCTCTTTTATGTCAGATAATTTACCCCATTCTAACTCCCCCTTTCTCTTTCTCCCAGAACATTCCTCTCTCATCTCTTCATTTTATTTTTAGATATCATCCTTTTACATTTGACTCATCCTGTGCCTTCTATCTATATATACCTATATCTATTTATGTATCTTTATCTGTATCTATGTCTATATCTTTATCTATATCTATATTCCCCCCAACTACCTTAATAATGAGAAAGGTCTCATGAGCTACATATATCGTTTTTACATGTATGAATGTAAACAGTTCAACTTTAATAATTCCATTCTCTTTCCTGTTTATCTGTTCATGTTTCTCTTGATTTTCATACTTTAAAGTCAAATTTTCAATTCACCTCTCATATTTTCTGCAAGAATGCATGAAAGTCCTCTATTTCATTGAATACCCATTTTATCCATGAAGTATTATGCTTAGTTTTGCTGGTTATATGAACCTTTGTTTTAATCTTAGCTCCTTTGACCTCCAGAATATCATATTCTAAGCTCCCAGATGCCTTAATGTATAAGCTGCTAAATCTTGTGTTATCCTGATTATGTTTACATAATACATGAATTGTTTCTTTATGGCTCCTTGCAATATTTTCTCCTTGACCTAGTTACTCTGAAATTTGGCTATAGTATTCCTAGGTGTTTTCTTTTGGACATCTCTTTCAGGAGTTGATTGGTGGGTTCTTTGAATATCTATTTTCTGCTCTGATTCTAGAATAGAAGGCCAGTTGTTCTTAATAATTACTTCAAAGTTGATACCTAGGCTCTTTTTTTGATCATGTTTTTAAGGTAGTCCAATATTTTTTAAAATTATCTCTCCTTGATCTGTCTTCCAGGTCAGTGGTTTTTCCAATGGGGTATTTCACATTGTCATTTTTTTTTTCATTTCTTTTGGTTTTATTTTACAGTTTCTTGATTTCTCAGAGTAACTAGATTCCATTTCCTCCTTTCTAATTTTTAAGGAATTATTTCCTTCATTGAGGTTTTGGACCTTCTTTTCCATTGGCCAATTCTGCTTTTTAAGTCATTCTTCTCCTCATTGGCTTTTTGGACCTCTTTTGGCATTTGGGGAAGTTTATTTTTTTTAAGTTATTTTCTTCAGCATTTTTTGTGTCTCCATTAGCAACCTGTTGACTTGTTTTTCATGATTTTCGTGCATCACTCTCATTTCTCTTCCCATTTTTTCCTCTATTTTTCTTACTTGATTTTCAAAATCCTTTTTGAGCTCTTCCATGGCCTGTTACAAATTAATATTTCTGTTGAAGGCTTTGGATGTTGGAGTTTTGACTTTGTTTTCTTCTGATTGTCATCAAAGTGAGATTCTATTGTCTTATTTCCCCTCCTTTTGCTCATTTTCCCAGGTGATTACTTGTATTCTTAGCTCTTTGTTAAGGGAGGTCTCTGCTTCCAATATGGAGGGGATATCATTGCAAACTTCAGGGTTTTTGTGCAGCTGTTTTCAGAGATATTTCTAGAGACCTGTAAATTTTAAATTTTTCCAAGGTTAAAAGGAGAGGTGTTTACTCCTTTCCTGGTGTGTACTCTGGTCTGTGAGTGACCATAAGGACCATAAGGACTGTCTTAGAACTATGAGGAAAATTCCTTTTCCACCTTCACTGCAAGTTCCCCCATCAGTGTTCCTCCTCACTTTAGGACTGCCACCCAGTACTGCAACCCCAATTTAAGCATCGGTAAAGCAAAAGAATCCTGCCTCAGTTGCATCAAAGAAATCCCTTCAGTCCACCTCTGATCAGCTGCTAGATCTCGCCACTGTCTGTGGCATGAGGGCTCTGGAAGCAGCCACTATTGCTGTTGCCAAGCCACTGCCCTGGGGCTTGGGCCAGGGCTGAACCTTGCTCCTCTCTCATCAAGGGCCCACAGACCTTTCTTACCAACCTTCTAAGTTGTTTTTGGTGTTTGTGGTTTGAGAAGCCTGGAAATTGCCACAGCTGCCAGTGATTTAGTCCCCTGAGGCTCGCTTTGGACCTGTCTTTATGCATGTGGCCCATGCTGAATTGCACTCTTCTCCCAGTCCAGTGCAAGAGATCTTTCCAGTAAACCTTTCAGGTTGCATTTGGCTGGAAATTTGTTTCACTTGGTTGTTTTCTGGGTTCTGTTGCTCTAGAATTTGTCTAGAGTCCTTTTTTTTTTAATGGGTGTTTGTATTTGTTTGGGGGAGAGCTCAATGAAGTCTATGCTTTCACTCTGCCATCTTGGCTCTGCCCTCCCACCCCCCAGTCCATTTTTAAGTTGTTTTTTTTTTCATTATTTTTGTGGTCTAAATTACCAAGTTGTTGCCCCATTTTTCATGATTTTCTTGCATCACTTTCATTTCTCTTCCCAGTTTTTCCTCTGCTTCTCTTGCTTGATTTTCAAAATCCCTTTTGAGTTCTTCAATTACAGTTGTTTTCAGAGATTATTCTGGGGACCTGTAAGTTTTCACATCTTCCAAGGTAGTATCACCTAAGGAGAGGTGTTTACTCCTCTCCTGGCCTGTGCTTTGCTCTGTGAATCACCACAAACACTCTTTATTCCCATGTAACTGTAGGAGAGTTCCCTCTCCAGTGCTTTGTATTTTTGTGGGGTCTGCTGCTCAAGAATTTACTTATAAAATTTTTTACATGAATTGGGAGGGAGCTTTGGTGAGTCCTTGCTTTTATTCTACCATCTTGGCTCTGTTGGCTACACTTTCTTAATCATGAAACTGGATCTATCCCTAAAACTCTTCAGTAAATAGATGTTTTTAAATAAGTTATTCTGTGTTATATATATGAGAGCTTCAATTAAGTCTCTGTCACTCTGGACTCAGGCTTTCCATTCATAAACCAAAGAGGTAACAGTAGTTCACCCCTAAGGTCCTCTCCTTCTTTAATATTCTACGATCTGAGGTTAAATTCATGTTTCAAAGTCTTTTTCCTACAACTATTATAACAACTATAAAACAAACAACTACAAAAATACTACAAAACAACAATGATGATGATGATGATGACAATGACTACTACTACTACTACTACTACCACCACCACCACCACTACTATTGATATTTCTGCTGCTTCTATTTCTACTCTTCTTCCTTCTACTACTAATTGCTATCATTATAGCACTTTAAGGTTTTTAAAATATATTACAAATATTATCTTACTTTATCCTATACAAATCAGATTTATAAACTACCACAAAGTAACCAATGCAGAAACTCAAAGAGAAGATGGTAAATTTCAGTAGCCATAGATGACCCCTTAATAAGGGTATAGGGTAGGAAAAGAAAGAGGGAGTTTCAGATCATTTAAAAGTTTAAAACTTCAAAGATGTCATTCCATCAAGTTTTGACATAACTGAATACTGGTTGCAGAGAATAAAGACGTCAAATGCCCAATGATAAAGGTTAAATTCCATTTCTTTATCAAGATATTTAAAAGGCAATGTGACTGAATTAAAAAATGACAGATTAAAATGTTATGGAAATTTATAGGTGCTAACAATTTAAAGCCTAATGCAAATTTTTCATTTCCTTATTAGCACTAAGTGAAAAAAGTTCTAATGGTAATAAAAGTTCAGCATAAGAATTTTATGCTATTGATGTTTCAGAAGATTATGACACAAATCATGAATTTTTATCTTATTCAGGAAATTTCAAAATCTGCAAGTGTTTCACCTACTCTAATAATTGTTCTAAGTCAGCAAAATCTGATTTTGTTTTATACAAATTGGGGCCATTAGAGAGATAAAACATTTAATCTGTTGAAGAAACTCTGGTATATATTTAAAAAGAAGAAAAAAATTTAAATTTCCTTCAAAATAAGAGAACAAATCTCTAAAATCACACACACACACACACACACACACACACACACACTGTACCAAAGAGGAGGAAAAAAATAAACTCCATGCAACCAGAGAATACCAAATTTCTCTGTAGTACTGAACTAAACTAACCAAAGCAAAATTGGAATTGGATTTTAAGCAATACAATTTCTCCTAAAAAATGTAATTTCAAAGGTATAGCCTATTTTACAGTCTTAATTTACTGAAAAAAGTTTGAAATGCACATGAATCTTTCATTGTTTTGTTGCATATAACAGTTATATGAAGACTAACACTATATTTGTCCCATGCAATCATGTGAGTCTTTTCTTAAACTATAACAAGCCATTTGGAGTGATAAGTAAACTCATAATCATAATACGTCATTTACTGAATATAGAGGTAGTCCTACAGACTGCATATAAAGCTGGCCAATTTAAAGAAAAAGTACAGAAATTACTCAAATATATTATTCAATATCTGTAAATGAAAGAACTCATTATTGATCTACCTTTTTCATTTACACAACATTGTTTTAATGAGTTCCTCATTTGCCATTTTAGAAAAGCAATCCCCCATTTTTGGACAAATTAATTATTGATTGAATGTGAATACCTTTTAATGACTTTGTTGTCATTGACTGACATAGAACAACAGTTCATTCTGAGAAATGAACTAATAGTAGAATGTAATTGAATGTAATTGGATCTTGGCAGATCACCAAACATAGAGTTCTTTCCAAAATTGGAGATGATTGGTAAACTCTCACATTCAGTGTGGAGTATATTGGGAAGTTACCTAATTTCCAGACACACCAAACATTCTTGCTAGCTCTAGAACTTGAAAAAACTCATTCATTGGAACCAACAAAGTTTAAAAATTTTCTTTCAGCATTTGTCTAATATTTTTCTCTTCAATCACTTTCCATTTAGTTCTGACACTTCTTTGAGACACTTTCAAAGTAGCAAATACTACTTTCAGAGTGGTGCTTTAAGTCATTTATACTAATCAAATGGAAATGGAACAGCTACCATAAAATACCACAATACCTGGGGATACAAATTTCTATTGATATACAGTATTATACTAATAATGTGTTCTATTCAACAGGTTCCTTCCCCACAAATAAAGTAATGAATCCCTTCGGTATTTGGCTTTGTAACATCCCATTATGCAACTGTTGTCTTATTTTAAATAAATTCCCTCATGAAAATTTTAGATATAGTTAATTTATCCTTAAGAGGAAATTGAATCATCAGATGAGACAGTTCAACATTTATTTAAGGAAAATTAACTGTCATGAATGGAAAAAAGACTTTGAGACATAAGAACAAAGGACTAAAAAAATTCTTTCCCGAGACTGGGTGCGTTTATTTTTAAGGAGAAAAATTCTGAAAAGATATTATCTGATAGAACAGAGTTTAACCCTTATCCTGTCAGGATTATATCATGAAGATAATTCTTAAGAGACTTTTATGACAAGCTTGAGAGAGCTAAATAGTAGAACTATAAATCCAAGCTCTGTGGAGATGTCATTATAGATTCTGATTAGAGATAATTGTGTTTTTTTTTTCAGAATTGATTTATTTTAAAAATATTCCAGTATTTTTAATTGCATATTACTTCATTTGTCACTTAAATTTTGTAGTCAAAAATACTGATGTTTGTCTAAATACATGAGGACAAGGTTAAATATTGAGAAGTAGATAATTTTTTTGTATATTTCTCTATGTTCTAGGGTAGAGAAGCAGGAATAAGTGATTAATTAATGAGAAATTAAGCATATCTAGCAATTTATGAGGAGATATAAGAAAATATCTTTGCTTGCATTAAAACTTGTGTAGAGAATTAATACAGAAATTGGCCAGTAGTAGCACCATATGGTTGAGGTTTGTTATGGTTTTCTCTCTGTCTCTCTCTCTGTCTCTCTTTCTCTCTCTGTCTCTCTCTCTTTGTGTGTGTGTGTGTGTGTGTGTGTGTGTGTGTGTGTGTGTTCTTAAAATGATTTCCCTGTTTTGTTACTGGCTTCACCATTCTTCAAGTTCCTAGAGCACAAAGACTGGACTTGATTTTTGATTCCTCTAATTTTTAAATAGTCTTCATCCTATTTCTCTAACTCTTTTCAATTCTGTCTCTGCAATGTGTTACATTTCCCCACTCCTTTTTTCCTACCAATGGCTCCAACTTAACTTATTTAGTCCTCTCTTTACTCTCCCAGATGATTTATTTCTAAAGTTGGCTTCCAGTATCTAATTTTTATTCTCCAATTGATTCTACAAGGAGCTATCCAAATCAACCTTCTTGTGTAATTGCATTAATTCATAGCTCCCCCAGAAAACCAAAACAAAGACAAATTTAACAATATAAGGAAGTAAATATTTGTTTCTTATACATACATATATATATACACACATATACACACATGTATGTATGTATATATGTGCATGTGTGTATGTGCGTGCGAGTGTTTGTGTATATATACATATGTATATACACATGCATACATACATACATACATATATATGGACTTTCTTTATCATACAGCCAGGAAGTATAGTGGTCATTCACAGTCTTATCTTGCTGCTGATCAATACAGAAGTTTTGAACTGCTTTGCTTCTAACATGGTTTGCCTTACCCATCTTAGTGGCTCCATTCCCTTTGCTCTCTACTAGAGGCTGATCTAACTTCATGAACACACTCAATCAGCTTTACCCTACTGTATCTCAAAACTCATGAATTCAAGTGATCCATTAGCCTCAGCCTCTCCTAGTAGCAAAAGTTACAGGAGTGCAACACCATCCATATAGCAACAAAATTTTAATTTACCATTTCAATTAAGAAGCAAACACTACTTATTCTAGAATTCATACTCTTTATCCTATATTTCCTCTGAGTCACATTTCATAGTGCTTTACTACATATACCCTGTGGTCCAGTCAGTGTAAACATTTGTAACTTCCAAAATTATCTCTTCCATTTCCATCTCCATGCCTTTACTAATTAATGCTCCTTCTGACCTTAATGTCCTCCACTCCCATCAGTTGAAATCATTCTCATCATTCAGAACTGAGCTCAAATGTTACTCTCTACAGGAAGACTTTTGTAATCTGCAGGGTAGAGAAGCTAGACATTTTTTGGAGTGATATGGCTCTTTTCTTCTCAGGGCAGCTGGATGGTACAGAGGATAGAGTGCCAGGAATGAAGTCAGGAAAACTCATCTTCCTCAGCTAAAATCTGCCCTCTGACATTTACTTACTGTGTGACCCTGGGCAAATCAATTAAGCCTTTTTCCTCAGTTTCTCATCTATAAAATGATCTGGAAAAGGAAATGACAAAATATTCCAGTATGTTTGCCAGGAAAACTCCAAATAGAGTTATAAAGAGCTGGACACTACTGAACAAGCACAACAACTTTTCTTTTCTCTTTTCTTTTTCTTGTTCCTTATTTCAGTACTTCTCTGATAACATTTGTTATATCCCAACTAGAAACTGAATGTTGAATTTTGTAGATCATTTATCTCTTCTACAATAAAAACCAGGAGCTCATTGTGAATAGAGAGTACGTTATAGTGATACATTAAAATTTAATTTCCTTGAGGATATTGACACTTCAATTTTTTGTCTTTCTATCATTAAACATGTAATATGGTGCCTTATACTGCATTATCATTATCATCATCATTATTATTCTGTTCTATTATTACCCAGCCAATACTTTCAGTAGATGTTCTTGCCTCATACATCACTGAAAAAAAAATTTAGAACATCTCTTTAGAAATACCCTAGGCTAGGTAATAAACACTCCCTATGTGCCAGGTACCATGCTAAAAATTAGAGATACAAATTGAAGCAAAAAAACAAGCAAAAATAAAATTGTCCCTGTCCTCAAGGAATTTCTACTCACAACAAGGTAGATAATAAATAAAAGTAGTAGAGGGGAAGATTAATAGAGAAGGGGAATAAGTGGCCAGTATTGGTCATCCCCCAAAATGCGGGCCCCAAAAGGAAATCATCAGTGGGAGAAGGGTGCCAGCCTCAGAGAAGGATATTACAGAGTGAGTAGGTTCTAGGTGCTGAGGAAAATTTCAGGGTTAGGTTGCATCTGAGTCATGGTAGTAAAATTTGAAGAGTAAGAAGCAAAGATAGCAGTGAAATTCAGCATCACTGCTCTTTACCAGTCTCTAAATTGAACCCCCCCAATAGAATTAGCAAATGGAAGAATGAAGCAGGCATAGTAGAAGAAAATTCCATAGTGAAAAGGTCTTAGGTGCTAAGGAAAATTCCTGGATGAAAGGGCAATTGATTCACAACATCATAGTCCTTAGAGTTAAAAACGCACATGAGAATGAAACCTATCCTTTTCAGTTTTGTTCCAGTTTCTAAGAAGTAATTAGATTTTCTGTATGCTAACACTAAATGTTATACTTATGGCATTGAACCCATCCCTCTCATCTCCTCAAGGAATTCGTTCCTTTGATGAGTTAAACTCCCTCCCTTAACTTCAGCCCATCCTTATCCACTGGTTTTTTAAGCTACTGTCTACAAATATTCCTAGATCTCCCCAAACCTTAGACAGAAACAAAACCTGTATTTCAGACAAAAAAGAAAGGAAAGTGCCCACATACACCAAAATATTTATAGAGGCATTTATTGCAGCAAAAAAGAACGGAAGTGAAGTAGATATCAACTGAATAAAGAAAGGCAAAAAATGGATTTCAGTGTGCACTTTTGAGGGAACATCAAAATTAATGAGATCAAAGAATGTTCAACTTTTTCAACATCATTTCTGTTTGGCCACGTATTTTTTTTTTCTGAAGTCACTACAGAAGAAGAAACAGTTAAATTGAATCCTCAAAAAAGAGTAATGGCAACAATTTATTTCTACTTTGTTACAATAAATATGTCTTACAAATATATCTTATAAGTATTCACCTAAAACCATACATTAGATTAGAGGAAGAATGCTTGCATTATAAAATGAGTGATACTGAATTTCTGTTTCAATATCATTATTAGTTTGCTAAAACTTAGTCTGCAAGTGCACAGCAAAAAGTTTCCTTGAAAAATGCTGTGACTCAAGTGATACTATTTTTTTTCTACTCACAGGAAATAGAAGAGCCCCAGCTGGTTTTGAGCATTTAATTTTTACGATAAGTGTATCCTCTGCCACTAATAGCTACATGGTGGCTGATCACTATTCACTTCAAAAACTCTTCTGAACTGTCTGAGCACTGGCAGCATGGAAAGCTTCACCTGTTTTCTTGGGATACCTCTTACTGCAGATTTGATGACAATGAAAACAATTAAGGAGGAGAACAATTAGAGTTGTCAAAATTGAACTTTCTTTTTTCTCCTCAGTGAACACCATTTTCTGTAAGTTGTTTTTCTTAAAAAGTTAGTCAAATATAAAGGCTTATTAGAGAAATTTTTAAATATATATATATATATATATATATTATTGGTGGACTAAAGATAAAACAAATTAAATTAGTAAGATAATGTTTATAAGATTAGAGAGGGCATTGATTGGAATGTAATTTTATTTAATTGAACTCAATGACCTTTTTAAGCCCTATGACTCAGGTTTCAAGGTACTTTTTTTCCCCCAAGATTATCCTATTTTATTGACAGAATGATGTGAACCTTTTTGACTGCATAGGGGAGGGGGACACAGCTGATACAAGAGATATGGAGAGGGATGAAACACTTCATCACTGCTTCGACAGAGAGAAGGAGAGTGAGGAGGTGAGGAGAGAAAAGGAGAAGACAAGAGAGAAAAAGAGACAGACATACAGACAGACAGAAAGAGAGAGAAACAGACACAGAGAGAAGAGGGAAAGAAAGGCACAGAAATAAATGATTCCAGAGTTTCCAGGGAGGAAAAAGAAAAAAAGACTCTTTTGTAGCCATATAAGGGGACGCATAGTCCTCAATATTGCACTATTTTCCAGTTTTTGTCCCTAGTGAATTTGAAGTTTCCCTTGTGATGAGGAGTTTTCTCTTGGTTAAGACACATCTCATCTTATGCTCATCTGAAGAGCTCATTCATGTGTTCATTTTCTAGTATATTCTAGTCTGCAGGATTTCTTTGATTTCTAATTGTTATCTGCTTAAATAAATGATTTTACTTACTCTATACTACTTGTGATTTTTTATGTAATTAGCATTTGTTGGGCAGTGGTCAAGCCTGCAGGTATAAACTCGAGTTATTCTTTCTCTTTAAAGTATAGTGACCAGGAAATCCAGTGACTTTGCTGCTTTTTGAACTTCAAAGAATCAGTGCCTTTAATGAGTACTATTTAGAAGGAAGCATATATTTTAATGTGGTTTCCCTCCTCCAAGGGAAAAAAAAATATCAGCCAGCTATTTTGGTTGCTCCTTCTGCTCTCCTCCAGATAGGAATGAAAATCATGTGTGGAAAGGCACGAGCAAGATTGCAGAGTATCCCTATGAGACACATTTAGATAATCCGCAGGGACACATATATCCTAAATGCACAGTACACATCTTACACGCATAGTATATGACAGGCATTCTGAATAACACTTGCTCTCAAGAAGCTTATAATCTATTTGAACCATGTGTACACAAATAACTAAATATATGTATACAAATTAATAACATTCAACTAAGTGTAAAAAATATAACAAAAAAACCACAAACAATTCAACATGGCAAGAGAGGTAACATGTCAAGACTGCCACTTGATTTCTTGAATTCACCATACCTAATCCACAATGTCAAAGTCATAAAATACTGTTTATTTCTACTTGCAGGGCAAAGTAGACCAGTGACAGAGAAGTGCTGCAAGTAAATGTTATGCAGTTATATCTGTTTCCTGAGGAATATATGATGCAAATTAGGTGATTCATATTGATCAAATTAAATAGATATCTGATCTTCATTTTGTTTTATTCAGCTTATATTAATTCTAAGCTAAACTTGTTTAGCTTTCTCAAACAATTAGTAAAGATGAAGAAACTTATAGAGTCTGAATTCTAAAATTAAATTAATAAAATATTAAAATGATTATTAATGATGAATGTAATCAAAAAAATACAATAATAATTAACTTTATTTTATGCATTGCATTGTATTCTGATTTCGAGACTGGTTTACCTACTAGCATTACAACTTGCATTATTTATTTATTTTGTATGAGTAATTTCTCCTGATTTTGTATCATATTCATTTCTGAAAATATCCTTCTCTTTCTCCTTTTACTCACTGAAACAACCCTTATATAACAAAAACTTAAAAATAAGAGTAATACTGCTTAAGGAAAACCAACCAACATTTTGAACTATATCTGATGTTATATGCAAAATAAAATAATCATAGCAATTTGCTTCCTAAGCAAAAGCAGGGAGGTACATTGCTAGTTATAAAACTGGATAGCATTTTGAAAATAAACATGATGTAATGGTTATAGGGTTAAATGTTTGACACTGAATTTTATTCAACTGGGTTAATACAGCCAAAATGCATTGAATTTTGCTTTTTATTTAGTCTCAGTTTTGTTGGTTTCTACTCTGATGGCTAGGAAAATAAATAAATGGATGGATAAAACCATGAAAACATTTATGTTTTTCAGCAGAAGCTATTATTTGAAAATTTTTCTAAAGTTGTCTGAAATTCTTCTCAGAAATTTCATGAAGCCCATTATCTTTAGGAAAGCATATAGGTTCAATGGAAAAAAAGACCCTGAAAATTCTGATCTCTTGGAAGACAGTCCTGACTGTTAATAAAGCTTCAATAACATATGGAGTATTGGAAAGTGAGCTGACCTTGAAGTCTGAAACTTAAGTTCTCATAAAACCCAATCAATATCCTTAGACCAGTCATTTGAACAAGTTGAGTTTGATTGTCATAATTATGAAGAAAAGCACCTAGAGTAAATAAATGCTATAATCCTTTCCAACTCCAAAATCTTAGAAAAAATTTATTTAAGCATTTTTTTCTGTACCTTCCAGGGAGAAGGTTCTGATTTTGAGATTATATTCTATTAAATTTATACATCTATAGGAGTCTTTGAGGAACATATACTCCAAAATGAAGGTGTCACCTTAACTTTAATGACCAGCTTTACAACTATGAGTTTTCAACCGAATATCCATTCCTCCTGTGCTAAGAATCAGGATTAAAATGTAATTAGATTATAACTGAATGTTTGAGACTTAATACTTTTATATGTGGGTGCAGAAAACATTTTGCTAATTTATCATTTTCGTTATTATTTCCTTCATTTCGTATCTTCAAGATTTTTACTATTGAATTTATGTCTCTGGTATGATGTAGAAATATTATGAAATGGGAGCACAGGTCATATTTATTATTATTATTAATGCAAAATTGCTGCACTGAACTTGTGAGCAGTGGAGAAGTGATCTATATTAAGATATAACTGATGTCTGTGTAATTATAGTACTTGAATTAATTTATAATAATTACTTGAATTTAAGGAGGAAGAAATTAATCTTATGGAAAATAATTTTACAACTTACTATCAAAGAATGATGAAAATTATGAAATAACATGCACTAACCAAAGAAAAGGTTCCGTTAATTTCTTCCTTCACTGTACCTCTGTCTCCATCAGCTTCTTTCTCTCTATTTTTTTTCACTCACCCTAGTAACTTTACAGATTCAAAACAAGTATCTTTGTTGATTGAAATATTTTATAGGAAAGTTTACTAACATGTCAAGTTTTTCATTTGAAAAATATTTCAAGTTGGTGGATGATCAGGAAATAAAATGGAATCTGATCCTATTAGGACTTTATCAGAACTTAAAATTTTGAGTTATCAAAATGACTGAGACTTTTCAACAATGTTACTTAGGATTCCCCCCCTCCCAGCCCACGTTTAAATGTTTATTCATATTCATTAGCTTTATCTTTAGTGGAGATCTCATTTTTCAGCTGTTTTTGCATATGAAACCTAACCTACTTCTCATTTATAAAATGTAGCATTCTTCATAATACTCAAATTCCATCAAAATATTATATATATATATATGTACATGTATATATAAATGGCCCATGCTATTATCAGCAGTACAGTAAGCAAATTAAAAAAGCAATAATCAAAACAATGTTTCATTAAGGGGAAATTATATTTATAAACTATTATACAATGTGTGGCTTTTTTTTCAATATCAGGCATTCATTATATGTGTAAATTGTAACAAGGAATGCAAACAATGATAAAACACAAGAAAATTTATACTATGTAATAAAAGGGAGATGATTAATCTTATAGAATGCATTTTCAGCATTAGATAACAATAGAGAATTAATTATTTATAAATTATTGCTAGATATATATAAACAGAATATACATATAGAAAATATATTGAAAATTTCAAAGTATGCAATTGTTGATAAAGTATGTGTTTCTTATCTGAAGACTGTTCTCAATGTACTGAGAGCAAAAATTCAAAAATCTGGATAACATATAATTATTTTTGCTTGTTTGTTTTTGAGGAGTGAGCAGAAGTCCTGAAACCATTGGGAGTTTCATACAATGTATTATAAAAATTGCCAGACAAATATATTAAGAACTTAAACCATTCATGTTCTAGAGAAAAGGACTTAATTTCTATAATAAGTTAGGCTATGTCTGTATAACACACAAATTCAATGTTTCTTCTTCTTTGTTGGGAAAATCTATACAGTAACATCATCAACTAATTTATGTATTTAACATAGATACATGCAAATCTGTGATTTCATCAAAGATGAGGATACATCTTTCAATGATACAGTTTACAATATCTTTGTTCTTCCATAAATTTGCCACAGCAGTGTCCAGCCAATGCATGAGGCCTTATTTTTTTTTTCTCATGACATTGTTAGGGATACCAATGGAACACATGACCTCTATATCAGTTGGTCCTTATCATAATTATGTAATTTGCCTGTTGTTATTTTACTTTTTTTAATATTTAAGATGTATCTTTTATACTACTTTCTCTAAACACAGGTCTTTTTATTCCCCTTGAGTGGCCCTCAAGTATAATTCTGAAGACACCACAGTATTCCATTATAAAAAGTCAGATAATACCAGAGGAAGAATACTGATATTGAAAAGATAGTCCTTTATTTCTGAGTGAAATTTGAGGTCATTAAAAGAATTTTGTAATTTTCAAAAACTAATTACCTTGCTTTTCTTCTTTATTTCAAGTGTTGGTCATAATCATTATCAAATTAAAAGGTATTTTACACACATACACACACACACAGAAAGAGAGAGAGTGACAGAGAGAGACAGAGATATAGAGGGACAGAGAGAGACAGAGAGAGAGAAAGAGAGATAGAAAGAGAGAAAGTAAATCTTAGTTGTTTATTCAATTACATATCATATTTTACTAGACAATTAGTAAACTTCATCTATTTATTGTTGTCATTTCTTTTTACTCCATGGGTAATGAAGCCAAACATTTTGACTAACTATGAGTTTCATTTAAGAGGATCAGAAATGTTCCATCTGTTGAAGAAATCAGGATACATAATACTGTCTTTTAAAAGGACTATCTGAAAACCTTCATTACACATAGGAAATATATTTTCTACTTAGATTCTTAAAGATAAGAAAAAAGAAAATACATCATTAAAACAACTACAAATGAATTTAATTTATTGTTTCTAAAAATGGGAAATGGATGGAGACAATAACAGGATATGGACTATAAGAAACTCAAAGAAAAACTAATCTTTCATATATAAATCTATAATCCAAAGAAGAAGTGAATAAAAGAGGCTAATGAATGCCTTAGGTAGCAGACACTTGACTGCCTTTTCCAGTGAAGAGAATATAGCAGTCATCGGATTAGAATGCAAATTAATTTTTAAAGTATCCCAAATAATGATGAGGAAGCACTATGAAAAATGTCATTTTATAAAATGACTTAATAATTTATGAAATTATTAGAAGCAGTGGAAATAAAAGTAGTTTTAGAGAAATCTTGGCTGGAGAGATAATTAAGAAACATTATCCAAAGGTCATTAAAGGAAGAAGTTGGAAAAAATACACACAAAAAATTTTTAAAAATCTATAATCTTATAAGAAATTATTTTAACTTTTAACATCAATAAAGTTAACAAATCTGAACCCTATACAATCACTGATGTGCTCCCAAAGAAGAAATCAAAGAATACTTTGTACATACAGAGCAGCTATCAAAGATGGTGTTAGAAGGGAACAAGCAGGCTTTTATGTATATTATTCACAGGTGACTATAGCTCTACAATCACAGAATTAACTGAAAGATGTAGAGAACATAAGATGCTACTGTACTTAAATACTTTGGAATCTATGATGACAAAGGTGACTTTACTTGATGACCTGATTATTAAAATATTTAAAATGAGACATAAAATGGGGAGTCAATTAATCATTTACTTACTCTTCACTTACTATATGCTAGGAACTATACTGAGTACAAGGAACACAAGAAAAAAAAGTAAAAACAGAGCCTTTGCCCTCAAGTATCTAAAATTTTAATGTAGAGAGAGAATACAAACAAAAGTAAAGCAAACAAACAAATACAATATATGTACAAAAAAAAGATAAATACAGTATACATGGATAGTAAATTAAAAAATAAGTCTCTAGCAGTGATGGGTAGACATGGGATAACTGGAAACATTCACTACATAACAGTCAAACTTGAGTTTAATTTTTAAGGAAACGAGGGTGGAGATAAAGTGAGAGAGTATCACAGAAATAAGGGACATCACGTGAAAAGATCGAGTCTGGAGATAGTGCGCTAAAAAAACAACAACAACAAAAACAAATGTAGTTGGATCACAGATAATGAACATATGAATAAAATGAAAGGAGATTAGAATGATAGGAAGGGAAAAATCTTAGAAAATCTTTAAATGTCAAATATATCATTTTATTTTTGCTCTGAAAATCAACAGCAATCCACTTGAGTATATTCAATAGGAGATTAGTATTGCCAGAAATGTACTTTGGAAAAAAATCTAGGCAGATGGCAGAATGGAATTAGGAAAGACTTAAATGAAGGAAATTAACCAGAAAGCCATTGTAATGGTCTGGTATGAGGTGATAAGAACCTTCAACATGGTGGTGAGTGGGTAAGTATAGACTAGGGTGTGTATATAAAAGCTATTGTAAAGACTTGGCAACAGAATGAATATGAGGAATTAGTGCAAGAAATTTGCAAAGAATATCACTGAGATGTTAGTGTCCTTGATAGCAATCAAAATCCATGAAAGAGAAGAAGCTTTTGGAGAAACGATAATGATTTCTATCTTGGACAAGTTAAATTTGAGATGAATATTGTATATCCAATTTGAGCCATCTAAGAGGTAGCTGATGATGATAACTAAATCCATGAGAGTTAAATCTATGTGAGATACTACTCATAAAAAAGAGAAGTGGTCTCAAGACAGAGACTTGAAAAACTCCCATGGCTAGTGGACATTACTTGAATGAAGATCTAGCAAAGAAAATGAAGGAGTAGGCACAATACAGGTAGAAGAAGAATTTGTAGAGAGTAATGCTACAAAAATTGAGAGGAAAGGGCATCCAGGAGAAAAGGGTGATTGACAATGAAAAAAGTTGCAGACATGTCAAGAAAAATTATGTTTGAGAAAAGGCCACTAGATTTGGTGTATCAGCAAGCACCCTAGCAAACCCAGTATGACTGCTAACACAGATTCTTAGATCTGCTTTTCTAAAGGAAAACAACTCAAGATGGTTAACAATGTTACTTGAATTAATCAAACATATATCATTTACTTAGTTCAGGGGGAAAAGTCAGCACCCTGAACTTCAGAGAATTCAAAAAGAAGTTACAAGCAGACAAAGAAACAGATTAGCACACAGGCTTCCAGCCATCTGACCATTACATCCATACTTAGTTAGTGACCAGAGAGGGAAGCACCAACATCTGAGTTTTCAAAGCTGGGGATCTCAATGGCTGCCCAGAGTCTCATCTGACCAAATCACACAACTATTTCCAAAGTGAGCCCCAAAGCAAAAACTCCCATCAGGGTATATATAGCCTTCTCCTGGATCAGAGAATGTCACAGCCCTCTTGACCCACTGCCCAATCACAAAGTAATAAGACATGGGCATTCCTGAAGAACAAGCCTCCCACCACAGGCTCCA
>CM053591.1:100320498-100331634 GCA_028646515.1 Pseudochirops corinnae
GATACAAAAAAAATAGCCAGTGGGAATAAGAGTATAAAGTGACTATTTATAAATATGAGGGACATATGGCTTTATTTGTAGGCCAGTAATTAGGGAGAGATTAAAATATTAGTAAGAGAGTGCAATCTGCAGAAGACATGAAAAAAATAGGTGAAGAGTCAGAGTACAGTGGACCCCATCCTTTTGAGAGAAATGATTATTAAAAAAACCAATGATTTGGGGAGATGTAGAGTTCTCCTTCTTTCTAAAGTCCTCACTCAAAGCTCAGTCTCTGGAGGTTGAACTTTCTCTTCAATGGGGGGTCAGACCTCAAGCAACCTTACTAGGAATCTAATCTAAGATGAATTCTTACCCATTGTGTTCCACTCAAGCAAGTTTGAGTGAAAGTAGATCATTTGTCTAGATTGCACAAGGCTGGGGGTAGTATGGGTGTAGAGACAGTCTCTATCTAAGAGAGACATGATGTCACTTTCCCAACCTCTCATTGGAGTGATCCCACTTCTCTTTGTAAAATCCCCTTTCATTAATTGTTAACCCATCAGGTGATTGACACCCTCAAAAATACCTGCTTTCCCAAGGGCATATAATCTATGAGCCCACCACCACGATGTGTCCTTGGCATTCAAGACTGTCACTGAGCCTTTTATTAATAAAATGCTAGCAATATTAATAAAATGATGAATTACACAGAAACTTTGACTCTCAAACTTTTTAAATGTCATACCCTATATGTCCACACACACAGCAACAACACAGGAAATGACAGTATCAGAAGTAGTGGAACATTAGTACAACATGGCAGTTCAAAACAACCACTGTTCCTAGAATTTTAGGTATTGAATTCAAAAGATGGTGATAGGCAGCCCCTTTGGAAGAATTTGGTATTAGTGATAGTTTTATGATTCTGGTGTTAAATGAGTCATTGTTTGAGAGGAAAATAAGAAGTACTGGAAACAGGCTCTTCTAGAAATTCCTTTGTTGCTTTTACATAAGGTGCTTTTCCCTATGTGTCTTTTTTGTGAAAATTTTAGGAGAGCACATGTCATATAACTCACTTGAAGTACATACACATACCTACACACTCACAAACTGTACACACCCAGTCACATACCCTCATCCACGCTCAAATCCCCCAAACCTCCAATCTTTTATTTCCATACCGCACCAGTCTAGAAGCTTAGGCTATGGAAAAGACAAAAAGGGTTACTAGAAGTGGTGAATTTTGATTTCCAGGACAAAGATAACTTGTTCTTTCATAACATCTTCTGACCTATCCCTTCTGTCAAAGAACATGAAATTTTAGGAAATTAATGCATAGAAGAAAGAGAAATTCTATGTAAAGTAAATGAATATGAAGACTTCAAGTTCACCCTGTCAGTCACCAGACTTTTATTGTGCACTGCTATATGCTTGTCATAGTGCTATGTTCTAGGACACAAAGTTAAAAATGAATAATTCTGTCCTCAAGGAGCTGAGTTCCATTTAGAGATAAGACATTTACATATAAAAGTACGTATGTATAAAATAAATTCAATTCAACTCCATTGGGAAGTACACTTAGATGTCATGTAAAAGATGGTGGGAGCTTAGCTTGGATGGAAGGAAGCCAGCAATTCTTAGAGGCAGAAATAGATAGAATGGGCCAGGCATGTAGAGCATACTATGCATCCCATGCAAAGGCATAGGCAGGAAAGTACAAGGCTATTTTTACCTGATTTTTTTCAATTTTAAATTTCACATAATAGGTAGGAAAAGACTAAAATTAGTCTTTGGGAAGTCACCACATTTATTTTTTAAAAGACAGTCCAAATGATTGCAAAAGTGAAAAGTCTCTCTGTATATATGTATACACATGTATTTATTGAAGGATTATTTCCACAGTACACTCAGTGACGCTAAGTGCTGACAGAGTTGGCTCCCAGAAATGTCGTTTGATATCAGGTAGACTTCCTATACCAACTTTCTCCTGGGTGCTCTTCTATTCACTTTAACATTTCATCCCCATTCCATTTTCTTCCTGGGTTCCCCTTAGTCATTTTTTGGCTGGAGAAGACAAAAAAAGGTTTTCAATTTCCCCTCCCCTGCTGTCTCTGGAATAAGCTTACATTCCTCTATTAAACTTTCTGATAGTAACCATAGGGAAGCATAGAGATGAGTAAAACAACAAGCATGAGGGAAAATTTACAAAGACAAAGTGCTCAATGATTTATGGTAGCTTCAGAAGTGTTCTATGAAGTATGAGAAGGGAGCTAGGTTTGATCTTTCCCAGCTTCTTTTAAATCGACTATTCCCCCCCACCCCCTCAAAGTCAACCCTTTCTCTAGGCTTCTTTTTGTTTGGGGTTGGGGATATTTTTGTTTTCATTTTTGAGGATGTTATTGCCTTTCCTGGAGACTAAGTCTTTATGGAATTCACAGTCCTTAGAGAGAAGGTAGATTCACTTTAGGTTGTAAGTTCCACAAAAAATCCCTCATTTTTTTGTCCCTTTTACTCTCCTGAGTGGAACAGGAAATCACAGTATCAACAGAGATTTATCAAGTTACCATAATTAAGCAGATTATTTTTCATCAGAAAAGCAACACGATACTATTTAACTTAACATCCTCTTTCTCCATACAGGGAATTCTTGAAACTCATAGGACTAGAGTCTTGTGGGATACTCTGTACTAAGAAGGTATTTGGAATATTTAGTTGAATTGAACTGAACAATTAGATTAAAGAATTAGCTAGGAGAGAGAGAGTGCATGTGTGTATTACTCTGAGATTAAATTCCATTATATTCCACAAGAGTCATTTTGGTTCCAAAGTAAGCTTGGAGTCAGACATTTGAATGTACTAATCATAAGACATTCCATCCAATATTGGGTCATCTTTTCTCTGAACCAATATATACATATGCATACACTCAATTGTTATAATTGTTATGAATTAGTACATTCTTTGCATTCTATTGGGGAAATACATACACAGATTAGAATAGACAAAATATATAAAATTCAAAAAAAAGATAATTTTAGATTAGAAAGCACTAGCAGATGGATGGATCACAAACAAAAAACAAACAAACAAAATAGCCTCATGAAGGAGATGGTAAGTGAGCTAGACTTTGAAGGAAACAAAGCATTTTGAGACATTTTAAAATACCTTTCAATCTCTCTCTCTCTCTCTCTCTCTCTCTCTCTCTCTCTCTCTCTCTTTCTCTCTCTCTCTCTCTCTCTCTCTCTCTCTCTCTCTCTGTCTCTCTCTCTCTCTCTCTCTGTCTCTCTCTCTCTCACACACACACACACACACACACACAGTCTTGAGTTAGTGTATTTTCAAAGATGGCTATTAGCAACCTTTTGCAATTAAAAATAATAGCTTTTGGAGGGAACTATTTTTTTTTTTTAGCTGATATTACCACAGTAGTACTTTGTACATAAAAAAGGAGAGGGAAATCATGGTGATTTTGTTGATTTACTCTTTTGTGAAATTATAAAGTAACATTTATTGGAGGCATCATAACACTCTAGAACACAAAATTCAATTAAAAATGACCAGCAAGGGCAGGAATTACTCTAAGCTCCAAATAATTTTTTTAACAAATCGTACAAGATTGTTTTGGTTAACTACTGAACAAATGACCACACATAAAACTTTAACATTTGCACAGATTGTTTTATTCATAGTTTAGAAATATGTATAAGTTATACATTAAATAAGGAAAGACAAGACATGATTTTATCTCCCTATTGCATACAAACAACTTGACTTTTTGAGTGCTATCATTGTACAAACATTTCTTATGTATCTTAAAATTTGTTAACTTTTTTCCCTTTTCCTGTATTTTAAACATTTCTTCAAGTATTTCTTATTTTATTATATGTATAAATCTCTTTAAGCCTTTATTCTATCCCTTCCTCCATATCATGTCTAAATAAGGTCATATTTACAAAACAGATGGAAAACTATGTACAGTTCTATATTTTTTGAATGTGTCTTTTTCATCAAGTAGGGAAATTTTGCTTCTGTGACATCACTCTCACACTCTCATTTGCCCATATAAGAAGAGAAATGCCCTGGTAAAATAAACAGAGAATTTAATTGCCGACACATGTTGATCTATGTGATATTAATTATTAGTTTGACTTAATGTAACCATTCTGAGATTTGATGCCAAATTAACTTGACTTTCATCATATTTTGTCTACAACCATCTGGAAAAAGTTTTATTCCTTCCCTTGTCCTGCTTTTAAGTTGCTATCTTTAGGTTGTCAAGTGTTTTTCTAATACTAAAATATTTGGTATGTTTGTGCTTTATACAGTTATTGTTTGAGGACTAGATAAGCAAAAATACACCACTCACTTAAATGCCATTCAACCTGAGGCATTAAAAGAAATTGTTGGGAAGTCAACTGGAAAATGAGTTGTTTGAGTAAAGCCTTAACCATCCCTTTTTAAATGCAGGTCAGTAAATTGGAAATGTTTATCTAGACCATTTTCTATTGTATGGCAAATAAAAAAAAGATGAATGTCAAAATGAATAAATAGATGGTGACAGAATGAATTGCTGACAACAATAATAGTATTCATTACTAACAGGCAAGAAATTGTCATTATCTTAAATGAAATCAGAAATAAAGGAAGAAAATAATGAAGTATGACTCATCATTGCATAAGGAAAAGAAAAGTGTATGAGTCTTTTGTTTCTTTGTTTGATAAAATTTCATTATGGAGACAAAAATAAAACACATAGGAAATTTAATTGAGTTTCATCATATTAAATCTTCATTGTTGCCCATAATTTGCTAGTGAGCCAAGCTAGACAACTAGGAACACACGCAATATACTTATGTAAAACTCTAGCTGATGTCAATACCAAAAAAATCTACATCAAGTTCTTACACTTGATTTAATATTTACTAAAATAAGAACTTTTTTTCCCCTCTGAAGAGTGGTTTCACTGAAAAAAAAATGCCAACTATATATGTGTGTGTGTATATATATATATAATTTCTCTTTAGATGATTTGGGTGAAATGTAACCATCTGACTATAAAAAAGTTTTGCTGAGAAATTATTGATCTTTGAAAACAATATCTATACAAACTTTCTGGATTGTGGAGTGTTCCAGAAAATTGAAATATCTTCTGTTTCATCTTCCTAAGACATTCACCTGAAGTAATTTTTAAAAGGCTAAAAATGAAATTAGACCAAGAAATTAAATGTCTTGATTACATAATTTTTCTTTATCCCCTTTCAGGTATTCCAATCTATCTATACAACATTCATTTCTTTTAGACTTTCACCATCCCTAGCAAATCCCTCACTTTACTGGAGTATCCTTTCAAACTATTGTCCTATAGCCCTCTTTCTTTACAAAGTTCTTCTT
Source organism: Pseudochirops corinnae (assembly GCA_028646515.1). Classification (NCBI taxonomy): domain Eukaryota; kingdom Metazoa; phylum Chordata; class Mammalia; order Diprotodontia; family Pseudocheiridae; genus Pseudochirops; species Pseudochirops corinnae. The sequence continues at coordinate 100,325,869 of CM053591.1, forward strand.
TAATGAATATACATACATCCATTCCTTCTGCTTCCTTTCTTCTCTCTCTCTCTTCTCTACCTTTAGAAGTTTGGCTTTCTCATACATACTTACATATGTATGTATGTATGTATAGATACACATATATGTATATATTATACAACTTTCATTTCCAAATAAATCCTTTCAAATTCTCCTTCCCGCTATCCAACTTCAATCAATTTTCCATAAGCTGTCCAAGCGATTTTTTTAATATATAAATCTAATCACACAGCACTGCCCTGCTCAAAAAAAAAAATTACAATAGCTTTATTATTTCTATGATAAAATTCAAAGTAATCTATTTGTCATTGAAAGACCTTCATAGTATGATTCCAACCTACCATTTAAGACTTATTACATATCACTTATCTTTACACACTCTGATTCTGCCAAACTAGACTTTTCACTACTCCTCACCATGAAATTTCAATTCTCATCTCTGTCTTTTCTGAAACTCTTCTCTGTGCTTGTAATGCCTTCCCTCATCACCTTCAAATCTTAGAATCTCTAATTTCAGGGGTGAGTCTAACTCAGATGAATCCCCTTTCATGTCAAGTTCAATGTTATAAAGAAATGAGGAATTTGCAGTGAATTCTTAGGTAAACTAATGGAGATTTACTTAGCCATAGTGTAGAAAGGATACTCAACAAAAAATACCAAGCTTTGGTAGACTTAGTCCCTCTTAATTCAGTACGGAAATGTATCTGGGCAACCGGGCACAATATATGGATTTGCATGTTTCCAATTCCTCTTTGATTGGCCTTTTTCTTCCCTAAGATGACCAGGAAGGCAAGTACTCTGAACCATTCAAGTCTCCAACACAGTCTTGTAGCCTTTCAGGGGACCTTCATATGGGAAGAAGTTAGGATGTTATACTCACCAAGAACAGAGGTGACTAGAAAACTCTCCAGCATGTCCTGAATCAAGTTAGCATGCAATTAACATGCAATTAACATGTCAATATATTTGACAAAATAAATAAAAGTATAGTAAAACACACACACGTATATAAACATATGTAAATATATATCATTACATTTTAAAACTAAGCTAATATGGAGCCCACAGGCCTTCTGATGTATAGATTAGTGTCCATTGTTTCTGTTTGAGTTTGACAACACTTTCTAGAAGACCTTCTACTACTTAAATGACTTTGGTACCGTTAGTGGAGAATCTTAATCTTGAATATTTGAAGACCTTGACTTAGATTATACTAAGGAGAAAAAAAAAAAGATTAAAAAGTTAAAAAAAAAGATACAAAAAGACACACTGGAAAAAAAAACAAAACAATTTAATGGCCCTGAAAAAAAAGGAATGGCCAAAAATGCCAACAAGAACAAAATCCACCTTCTTTTTGTCCCACTTTCTGAAAGGTCAAATTATAGATCTTAATAAATTATTCCATATTGTAATAACAAATCTTTTAATTTGATAGTAAGTATCTGGATATATAGTGGCTGCAATAACCAGGAGTAACACCAGGAAAATCAAGGTCGCAGCAGAGATGATGACACCACAAGCAGTCAAGAATTCATCAAACATTAAGTTTGTTCTGTAGTAAAGGGGCTAAGTGATCATATGCCTTTTCCATTCAAACTGTCTCAGAATCTAAGTTAAGACAGATATTTTCCCCATACTATCACTTATACTATTTCCTAGCTCACTCATCAAAATCTTTGCATCTCTGGGAGGCATATTAAAGCATGATATCAAATCTTTGTTCATCTGTAGATATCTATAGAAGGATTAGTCACTCTTCCAGAAGGGATGTGTGAGTGTGTGTGTGTGTATGTGTGTATATCCCCTTTCTTCCAAATAAATTCTATTTCACTATAGTTATACAGTTATAGTTTCATCAACTAAGCCCTTTTTTGGAAAGCATTGTAGAAAAGGAAGCTTGCCAACTGAGGGAAAACTGAATTATCTTTTCAGAGTCCATAGAGCTCTTAAAGAGGGAAGCACTACAGGACCCAATTGATTGAGCCTAGGATTGAAAAAGAAAGGACTGAATGGTTTCACCTGAGGTTATGTAGAAAGGCACTCCATTCTTTCTGAGTTCTTTTTTGATCATGGCTTTCAGGTAGTCCAAAAATTTTAAAGTTGTCTCTCCTGGATCTGTTTTCCAGGTCAGTGGTTTTTTCAAGCACATAATTCACATTGCCCTCTATTTTTTCATTTGTTTGGATCTGTTTGATCGTATCTTGATTTCTCATGAGGTCTTTTGCTTCCATTTGCTCCACTCTAATTTTGATGGAATTATTCTCTTCAGAATGCTTTTGAGATTCTTTTTCCATCTGACAAAGTCGACTTTCTTATTTCTCTTCCCAATTTTTCTTCCACTTCTCTCATTTGGTTTTCAAAATCCTTCTTCAGCTGATCTCTAGCTTGAAGTCAATCTTCATGTTAATTGGAAGCACCTGGTGGGGGAGCTCTGGCTGTGCTGTCCTCCTGCAGCTTTCTGCCTTGCTCCTTCTTTTCTTCAAAGAAGGAATCTAGAATTTGGTTGCTGTTCTTAGCCTGCTTCTTATGCTTATTCTTATTCATGGTTGGTCAGTCCGTGATTTTTTTATTTTAATCTCTGTGGAGCTCTGCTTCCAGAGGGGAAAGCTCTGTCACAAATCGCTGGGGTCCTCCCAGCTGCTGGAGATCTTAGGAAGTTGCTGGGTCCCTCCGCCACTTCCAGCTCACTGAATAAAAACAAACCACAGGACCAAAGTCCAAGACAGTGATCTGGATCCTGACTGCTCAACACCAGAGCACTTGGCCTCTGAATGATCGCTTGGTCCCCCTGCAGTCTGCAGGCTGAGAGCTCTGAAGCAGCAATGTGGAGGCGGGTGCAGGACCTCCACTTTCTGCTTCTCAGCCCTCTAGGCAGTTTGGCCAGACTGCTTTTCTTCCACGACCTTTCAAGCCCCACTGGCCTAGTACTGGATGCTGCTGCAGTTGCCACCAATCCGCTCACTTGAAGCTCAAACTGGTGCTCAGCTCCTCTTGTCCAGCCGCCCCCAGGGAACTGCAGGCCAGGCTGGCTTTGGTTTGCAGTGCTGATATGGTTCCTTGTAGCCGAGCTAACTTTAATGGAAAGTATATTTGTGTGTGTTTTGGAGTTCTAGAATTAGTTTAGAGTCATATTTTATGGGTATTGTGGGGTGCATATGTGAGAGCTGCAATATGTTGCTGCTCTTACTCCACCATCTTGGCTCTGCCCCCCTAAAGGCACTCCATTCTTATCACATAATTATTCCAGGAGATTGGATTCAAGATATTCTCAGACAAGAGTTGGGTTTTTTTGTTTTTTGTTTTTTGGGTTTTTTTTCCACCTTCCTTGATGGCATTCATTCACAATATATGTGACTCTTGGATGTTGTCCACCTGATCCTTGGTAGTTAGGTACATGATGATGGAGTTGTTGATTAGCAGGTTCAAACATTGCACTCATAAGAAGTAAGGAGCCTGTTTTGGGAGTATGAGACAAGTTAGATATGTTTAAATCCTCGTGATAGTCATCAAAAAAGAGGAAAAATAGTTCTCTTCGTATGGAATGTGTGGAGTATGGGACCCCAAAAAATTCCCTACCTAGAAAAATTAGAAGTCAGAAGTATCGTGAGGAAGGAACAGGAAGTTTTTATTCTCTTCCCCTGTGGGAAGAGGGTGGCTCTCTCCATGGTGGATCAGGGAGAGGAGACCTGTTACAGAAAACAGAAAAAGAATTTATACACTAAAATAGCCAAATTCATTCTCACCATTGTACCTTCTCTAATTGGCTGGGAGGCATGCTTACAATCTGAGGGCAAAATCTCTTCTAATGATAAGGAACAAAGAAGCCTGCCACTGTTCCCTGTTGGCTGGGAGGCAGGCAGGGAATCAAGGTATTGTTCATGTCTTTATTTGGCAAACACCAGCAAGGGTGGAGGTCAAAAACCCCTAAAGGGCCTAATGCTAATAAGGGTGTGTCAAACAAGGGTGGAGGTCTAAAGACTCCTGAAGAGGCCTACTGCTGATGTGGTAGTAATAAAGAAGAAGCAAGGAAAGGGGAAGGGAGAAGCCAAAACTCTGGCTTGCTCCCACGAGAAAGCTTATGTACTGAGAAGTTTTAACCTTTCCCATTCATGGAATATACAACTAATTTTTTTTGTCTTGCAACAGTATGTTCTATTTTCCATGTTGGGATGATACTAGGCACTCTTATTTCATTCAACAATTTAAACAAATGTTTCCTTAGACAAAAGCATAGAAAAGATCTATAACAAGCTCACCCCTCTACTTACACTACCCCTCCTTCCTGTAGAAACTTGACTAGACAACAAGGCAGGGTGTGGTAACTTGTATATCATCAGGATATTCTTCTAGTCCGACGGATTCTGGATCCCAGTGGGTGAGCATTTTTACACACTTAGGTAACTAGAAAGCTAAGTCAATACACTCTAGAAGACTAGAGTCTAACAGGAAGTTTCAAGACAAAAATGTATCATAAGTCTTAGAACTCTAGGCCAATCAAATCCCAGAGACAGCTTTGCAGCATTATAGGGAAAAAATATTTTTAACACTTGATTACAGAACTTTAAATTCTAGATTCTTTCCCTCCCTCCCTCATCACTTACCCCCACTGGAAGGACAACTAATTAAATACAGGCTGTACATGTGTAGTTATGCAGAACATCTCCACAGCGGGCATATTGTGAGAGACTGATTATATGTCCCTCCTTCCTATCCAGCCCCCCCCCATTCTATTCTCTACCCTGTCCCTGTTCCTGTCTTTTTAAAGAAGTGTATACTTCCAGCAACCCTCCCCCTCACCCTGTCCTCCCCTTCCTCATTCCACTTCTCATCCCCATCCCCCAGTGTGGCAAGACACCCAGTTTAGAGTTTATGTCAATCCTTCCCTAAGCCAAATTCAATGAGAGTAAGGTTGACCCTTTCCCTTTTGCCTTCCTGTCTTTCCCCTCCATTGTAACAAGTATCCTTTGCAACTACTATATGAGATGATTAATTCCATTCTGACTCTCCCTGTCTCCTCTAATTCTAATCCTCTCCCACCTCAGAATTTCACCTTTTAGAGTATTGTCCTTTCCTATTCAATTGATCCTATGGCCTCTATGTACTCATATATACACATACTCAGATATGTGGTCATACCCATATATAAACTCTCCTATATAGACATATGTGTATGTATAGGTATATATACATTTGTAATCCCTTCACCTATCCTCGTACTGAGAAAAGTTTCACAAGTTACAACTATCACTTTTCCATGTTGGCACATAAATAGTTCAACTTTGATAAGTTCCTTATGATTTCTTTTCCATGTTTATCTTCTCATGCTTCTTGTATTTGAGCTCTGAAGCAGCCACCTGGAGGTAACTACAGGGCCGCTGCTTCTGACACTTTCTTGCCCTGGAGGCAGTTTGGCTGGCTGTTTTTCTCCCCCAAATTTAGCAGAGTTCTACTGACCTTTTCACTTTATTCTTGTTTCTTATGGATTGATAGTTCTGGAAACTGCCACAGCTGCCACTGAACCACTATTCTGAATACACCATCTGTGGCTAGTTCTGGCTGTCCCGGGGGCCAAGCCACAGTTTCAGGCTGGGCTGCTTTAAGCTCCCTGCATGCTGTGACCATCCCTTCTTGCCAAGCTGCACTCAACAGGAGATGTGTTTTTCTGTATTTTTGTGAGTTTTGGAGCTCTAAAATTTGTTTAGAGTCATATTTTATGGGTATTTGAGGTGGCTATGTGGAGGCTAC
>CM053591.1:100337249-100357488 GCA_028646515.1 Pseudochirops corinnae
CTATAGACCTCCAGGTTGAGAACTTTTGATGTAGTATAATCCCTTCAGTATTTTTTTTTTGATGAAAAAAAGTGAAACTAAGAGATGTTAAATGATGATCTCAATGTTATACCAGTCTATTCTTCAAATATTTCATAACTGTTAAAGAAAATACAAATAAATTTGGGACTCAGTCCTCATTTGCTTAGATAAATCAATGATACCTCTAACTAAATAATTTTGAACATGCAGGTGAGAAGTTAAAAACATTAAAAATTTGTCTGGTACAATATACACCAAATAAGCAACTTGAAGATTTTTCCCATTATCTTCAACAGAGTAGTGGGCAATTGAAATGAAGCAGAAAACTGCTTTGTACATGTATATATAACTATAGATAGACTGGTTACTTGGTAACTATATTCTTGGTAACTATATTAAAATCATAATTATATAGAAAATAACATTCAAATTTAAATTAAACTTAGAAATACTCATACTGTTCAAATAAAATGGTTAATTTTTCTTCAGTTTTCATACATTTATATATTTTCTCCTGACACCTGTTTCATTAAATCTTTAATTCTGAAATCTTTTCTTCTGTATAAAAAGGTTGAGATGATCTAATGCTTATTAATGTTTTTTTCATCTATAGGCTCATCTTAAGCCATGGTTCTCATAATTGAAGCAAATTTGCATAGGATAATTCTCAAAAAAAAACTATTTGTAGGTTTCTACACATAGAAACAAAGCTCAGAATAACATAACTGTATTAGAAATTATTAAAATAAATTCATACCCCTATAATAATATCCATTCAAATATAAATTATTTGACCTTTTGAGTTCATGTAACATTGAACTTAACAATTACATCGTTTATTTATATCAGAAAAAAAGGTTTATATCATAAATGTCTCAAAACATTTTTAAAAGAGTTTGTCATTTCAATCACTCAATTTTGTCTCTACCTATTATTAATAAGATGAGGATATGAATTTTAGGTACAATCTCTCTCCCATTAAAAAAAAAACAACAACAACAAAATTCTCATATGACTTAGGAGATTCTACCCTTCACCTTAGATCAATAACAAACAAAAAACCAAAAAATTTTTTGTCCATAATTCATCAGTAGCATAAAAACTAAGGTTCCTAATAATTTTCAGATTGGGACAAGATGATGAAATTTATAATACTGTAAATGGTCCCCTCTTATGGCAGAGGTTTCATTCTACAAGGACTTTGTTTAGATTCTTTTAATGAAACTTCCTGCGGCACCTCAGTATTCCTTTTTTCAAGTTCAGTGACAATTGCTTTGTCTTTGGTTTGTTTTGAATAGTAAGTAATACCTTATCCCCATCATGCAAGAGCTATTATTATTTTTTAAAGGAAACAATTGATTTATCCTGCAGGGTCCTGACGCATTAATGTACCATTGCAGATGACTTGGAAACATGTGTCTTAATTATTTAGAGCTTAAACTATACACTTTCACCTAAAATAGGGCTAGTTTTTCAATCGAAGGTAAATCCATGGAAAACAAAAAAGGTTAGTTGATGGGCAGTAATACCAGGGTCTAAAAAGGGTAACAAAGCTTTTAAAGATTAACTTGAAGGGCTTTTGAGATATTGTATTCTTAAGTGCTTATTATGCAGATGACTGTAATTCAGTTTAAAGACATTGAAATTTACTGACACTGTTTATAAAATTTCCAAGTATTTGAAAGTGTTTAAGAATTTCCAGATTTCTCCCCTCAATGCAATAAATACCACTTGTGTGAAATATTTCACCTTTTAGCTCTATTTACAGAAGACTACAATAAGGTCTAAATTATCATTGGTTCTGTAAACCACTTTCCAAGTTTCCATTTAATTTCTTTCTTCTTTCATATAGTTTTCTATTTTTTTGACATCAACTGCAAGTTCTTTTACATTATATCAGATCATTAAAATACTAATAAATCAAAATAAGTAATAGACTTTTAGAGAGACAGCTTAAGATAGTAGATATATGGCCTGCTTGTTGTCAAGAAATTCAGGGATAGGCATAGACAAGTCATTTAATCTTCTCAGTGCCTTAGCTCTCTAAGACTACTAATGAAATTTCAGATGTTTCAGGTTTATTGAGATTATGCAATAGGAGTTCCCCACATAAATGAAATCAAAAGCCTGAAAACCACAATAATCTTAGCAAGTTATACTTTTCAAACAGATAGTTCTACTATACTAGCAAAGTAATTTTCCAATCTACTGAAAGGAATATGATGGCAGAAGAAAACTATTTCAAGTCTACCCAATAAAAAAAATATAAAAAATCGAGAATGTATATAGAAAAAAAAAACTAAATGAAAAAACTTCCAGATGCAAAACATATATCTCAATTACATAGGTAAAGAAAGCATAATAATATAATATTTGGGAAATGTTAACTCTTCATGGCTCTTTTTTCAATTAAAATATATTTGTGGCAGACAGGCAGGATTGTTAACTGACACTGAATGTCTTTCATTTGAGACAGACAAGATATTTTGTCAATAAGAGTAGCTTTTCTAACCTAATACCATCTTCTTGTGATTATTTGGAGCATTTTTTCCTTGTACATGAATAAATATTACTTCATTAAAACAGAGGTTAGTGTGCCTCTCAAAAAAAACTGTTTAGAAAACAAAAATTACTCTTTGAAAGACAGTTATTGAACACCTATTATAGCAAACATATCAATGTTATTGGTGAAACCATGATAGTGAAGTCTAAGATGTCATGGAGGATGGAAAAGTCATCACAAGGCTGTAAGCAAAGAGTTCCAGTTTTCAAAGTTGGGGAAGCTGATTTGGTCATCCCACAGTTTAGTGAGTATGATATTAAATCTATTGTTGAATGAATCATTCAGTGAATAATGTGTTAGCAACTGGAAAGGAAATTGTTGATTATTGTGAGTCAGCAGAGCATTATTAGCAATTCATGTCACATATTTCATTACCAAGTTAGATGTCATGTACATTCAGAAGATTGCCAAACACACAACACAACTGGATTTCATGAAAAGATTTGGCAAAGTATACCATGATTTCATATAGAAGATGTAGTAGATTTGATTGACTTGGTCCCATAAAACAAGAATAAAAAATGAAAATTCAAAGAGGCAAATATAGGCTCAATGACATGTGGAAAAATAACAAACAAAATAAAATTATGACCAAGAAAGCAAAATTTCTATGGAAATTGTAACTGGATCACCACAGGGTCATCACAGGAAATGGGATTTCCCCACTTAGTACTCTTTAAACTCCCCTCTGGATCACTGCATTTTTCATGGAGAAAGGCTTTGAATAGCTCAGTGAAAATATAAGTTAAGTCATGTGAGATTACCTAAAATGAAAAGGAGCGTTCTAAAAAATAAATAAATAAATGAATGAATAAGGAATTCATTGGAGAAGTAAATGGCAAATCACTCTAGGATCTTGGACAAAAAACAATCCCACCGACAAAACCAAAATGATAAATGAGATCACACCAGAAAATCAGACCCTCAGGTTAATCACTGTCCAACACATTACTGGGGAAGAGCAAAAGACAGTTACAAGTATCTTGAGTACTACTGAAGCAGTTGGATGAAAGCTAAAAGCAAACTTGTCTGTGGATGCCTCTTGTGAAAATCCAGTGTAGTAACAATCAATGTAGTATAGGAACTTAGAATTAAGATCTATAAACCAAGATAAGCAGAATATGATCAGAGGGAAGATGGAATGATTAAATATGGATATCTTGTGTGTTTGTGAAAATAAATGGGTGGGAATGGTTGTATTTGATCAGATGACATTACATATACTACTATAGACAAGAATCCCTTAGAAGAAAGAGAATAATTCTCAAAATCAATAACTAGTGAGAAAAGCAGTATTGAGATGTAATGTTTTAAAAAATGGCTATGTGATATCTGTTTGAATCCAAAACAAGTTATTTATCGCCACAGTGTAAAGCCTATGCTTCAGTCACTGATGCCAAAGTGACCAAAGTTGACTAGCTCTGGGAAGAACAACATCTTCTAGAAATAATTCCCACAAAAATGCCACATTCATCATAGAACATTGGGATACTAAAGTAGGAAATCAAAAGATAATTGGAATCGTATATAAGGTTGGCCTTTGAAGCAGGAAAGAGATGAATAGAGTTCTGTCAAGATAACTCAATGGTCATAGCAAACACTCTTTTTCAACAATGCAAAAGGCAACTCTACTCATGGACATCACCAGATGGTCAATATTAAAATCAAATTGATTATATTCTTTGCAGCCAAAGGTGGAGATGTTCTATACAGTCAGTTAAAACAGGATCTGGAACTCACTAGTTCAGCTGTGAGCTTTCTATTGTGAAATTCAGACAAATTCAATAAAACCATCAGTTCACAGAGGTATGACCTAAATAATATCCCTTTTGAATATGAAGTAGTAGTTATGAATATATTTGAAGGGTCAAACTGGTAGATAAAGTGCCAGTGGACTAACATACACTAATTCACAATGGACTAAGATTTACTAATTTTGTATGGTAGGCAGTTGCCACAACAACAATCCCAAATTAAAAGTGTAAGACAGAAAGATGGCTGTCTGATGAAATTTAACAAATAGTTGAACAGAGAAGAAAAGTGAAATGGAAAGGAGACAGGGAAAGATACACATCAGAATACAATATTCCAGAGAATATCAAGTAGATATAAGCTTTTCTTAAATGAGTAATGCAAAGAAATAGGGGAAAAAAAATGGAATGGGAAGGACAAGCAATCAGTTCAAGAAAATTAGAGTGATCAAGGGAAAGTTTCATTCAAAAAAATGGGCTTAATAAAAGACCAAAATGATAGAGATTTAACAGTAACATAAGAGATATGAAGAGGTGACATACAAAAGAGTTATATAAAAACAGTCTGCACATCATTGAAAACCATGCTGGTGTGACTACTGATCTAGAACCTAAAATTACAAGAAATGAAGTCAAGTGAACCTTAGGAAGCATTCCTAACAAGACCAGTGGAGTTAATGGAATTTCAGCTGAGCTATTTAAAAACATACAAGGGGAAGCTGTTACAAGAATTCACTCAATATGCCAGTAAATTTTGAAAACTGAATAGTGACCACTAGATTAGAAAAGATCATTGTTGTTGTTGTTTTTAGTCCTTAAGAAGAAAAATGACAAAGAACTGACAAATTATAGAAAAAAATTGTACTCATTCACAAGCCAGCAAGATTATAACTTAAATTCTGCAAGCTAATCTTCTATAATATATGAACCAATAATTACTTGAAGAGAAGGCTTGTTTACAACGAGGCAGAAAAATGAGAGACCAAATTGCCACCATTTGCTGGATTATGGACAAAGCAAGGGAGTTCTGGGAGGAAAATGTACTTCTGCTTCATTGATTACACTAAATCCTTTAATTGTAGGGATGACAAGAAAATGTGGCAGGTTTTCAAAGAGATGGGATTGCCACATCTATGCACTTGTCTCCTAAGGAATTTCTATGCAGGCCAAGTTAGAACTGAATAGAATAAAAAATGGGAAAAGGGGTGTGATAAACCTATACATTGTCATCTTATTTGATTAACTTATATGCAGAGTACCTCATACAACATGCCAGGTTAAATAAATCAAAAACTGGAATTAAGATTTCGGGGGGAAATATCAACAATCTAAAATATGCAAATGGTACTACTCTCATGGCATAAAGTATAAAGGAATTAAGAAAAATCTTGATGAGGGTGAAAGGAGAGAGTATTAAAGCTTGTTTGGAGATTAACATATTAAAAAAAAAAAGTAAAATCTTGTCAAATGGTTCCATCACCTCCTAATAAATAGAAGTAGAAAAAATGGAAGTAGTGTCAAATTTTAGATTCTTGAGCTTAAAAATCATTTCAGATAATAACTGCAGTCATGAAATTAAAAGACACTTGTTACGCCACATTTGTACAGCCTCCTAAGAAGTGGAGATAGCAAAGGTTTGCATAGTCACAGCTATGTTTTTTTCCAGTTGCAATGTATAGCTGTGAGAGTTAGATTATAAGGAAAGCTGAGTGCTTCAGAATTACAATTTTGAATTGTGGTGTTTGAGAAGACTTTTGACAGTCCTTTGGATAATAAGGAGATAAAATCAGTGAATACTTAAAGAAAAAAATCAGGCTATTCACTGAAATTACAAATACTGAAGTATATGTTTAAATACTTTGGACACATGAGGAGATGACACTTTGTAAAAATAGGTGCTGATGTTAAGAAAGGTTGAAGGAACAGGGGGTGGCAGAGGAGGAGACATAGATAGGTCATATTATGGAAACAAGAACACAACAGACTTTGAGAAATAGTAAAGGATTTAATGGTCTAGCATGCTGTAGTGAATGAGGTCACAATGAGTCAGACGTGACTGAAAGACTAAATGAATAAAAATGTTTTCAAGCAAAGTTTACATGACTACTCTTCAGATAAGCTAAGGAATCATTTTGGGTATATATTAAATTAGATAACCACTGAGATCTATTGCAACTCTTAAAATTTATCATTCTGTAAGAAGTTATGGGCTACACAATAGTATAGTTACATACATTTAGAAAAACTTTCACAACTAGGCTCAGACATAATTTTGAGGAACTCAAAGTTATAAGAAGACGTTAGAGACACGTGGAAAAAAACCAACAAAATGAAGTACAATGATAATGTTTGCATATTGCATGAAACAGGGAGAAATAGCATCACTGTAAGTATCCAAGTATGTTATAGACAGTATGTCTGGGATACAGAATAGGTTATACATACTTCAATACTTTTGGAATTCTGTTCACAGAAATATACATATATGTGCACTGAAAGTTGTTGCAAGTGATTGTGATAGAGTACTATTGTGCTATGAGAAATAATGAGAGGAGTGGTTACAGGAAAAAATAAAAATTTAGCAAGACCCATATGAACTGATCCAAAGAGAATTGAAAAGAATCAGGAATCATTTTATGTAGTAACAGCAATACTGCATTGATGATCAACCTTGAAAGACATGGCTAACCTGATCAATACAATGATCCAAGGCAATTCCAAAGAACTCTGTTCAAAAGAATAATGCTATCCATGTGCAGAGAGAACTGATGAATTCTGAGTGCAAATTGAAAAATAATTATCTATCTCGCCTTATGGTTTTGTTTTGTTTTTTGCTTTTTTTGATGTGGCTAATGTGGAAATTTGCTTTGTATAATTTCACTTGTATAATTGCTATCACATTGTGTCCTTGCTCAGTGGGTGGGAAGGAGGGAGTGAATTTGGACTGCAAAATTTAAAAAGAAATGAACATTTAAAAATAAATAATAAATTGAAAAAATACAGTTTGCAAAAATCCCCAAATTATGATATTTTGTATGACTTCAAATATCTAAACACTTTTATAAAGTTAGAAAACATATAAAGATGAAATAAAGTAGGACTTTATGTTAGTCAAGAGATTCTAAATAAGGAATTCCTTTTGATGCAGTAAATCACTAACTTGCAGCAACTGCTTTGATGTAAGTGTATTATAGAACTGATTTCCATATCAATTCCTGCTCCACATGATTATTTTCTATTATGAAAATACAACAGAGCAGTAACAAGCACATCTGTCCACAGTATTTTTGAGTCTTAGGGAACCAATTGTTGACCCATGCATAATGTTTTAACTTCAGAAAACATTGAGATTTTTAAAATTAGAAAAAAAAAAACTGTATTAACTGTGGATATAAACGCACACAGACATATATTATGTGTATTTCTCTCTTATATTTTATATACACATATATGGATATGTATATACATGTGTGTATATATGTGTGCATGTGCATATATGTATGTGTGTGTACACACACTGATTTTCTACAATGATTTATTTATTATACCTGTCACTTATACTGTATATCTCTTTCAAGAAACTGAAGATATTTTGTGAACTATTTTATGGATAATTTTAAAGGGAAATAAAAAGTTAATATAGTTTTCCCTGACTCTCCCCCGTCACCACCCCTAAATCATTACTTATTCCTTAATTCCTCCAGGTCAGTGAGACTTAACTTGGATTCACGGATACTTTAAAAAAATGTTAAAATATTTCAATATAAGGTCTTTTGTAATACTATATATTTTATCCTGTTTTTAAAAACTTTATTTTGAGAAATTCATGGATTTAATCAGACTTCCAAAGATATTCATGACATACACAAAAAAGTTTGTTTTAGAAGCATTTATCTAGGAAAAAATTATAAAGTAATATAAAATACAAGTTATTTGGCTCCTGTAATGGTAATTAATTTAACTGGTCCTTAGCCCTCAGTTCACACAGAAGGTGTGAACTCTGTCTCCTGTTGTTGTCATAACAGGAAGGGGTTGGCTGAGAAAGGAAGCCTGTGTGTGTGTGTGTGTGTGTGTGTGTGTGTGTGTGTGTGTGTTTAAGAAGAACTCCAGAGGACAGATAGAATGAATCAAGAATTTTCCTTCTGGTGGCTCCTGGTGGAAGGAGCACAATTTTCACAGCATCTGGAAGCTGGGCTGCTGGACTGAGAATTGAGTTGGAGTTTTCTATGAGACCAGAATCTGGTGAAGACTGAAGTTGCTGCTGCCAGGAAGACCACTAGGAAGGCCGAGATTCCTTCTGGGTCCTAGTGCCAGCTGAACTGCTGGAGGACTGAAGAAGCATGACAAGGATGCTAAGACTTTGTTTGTGAAGTTCCCAGCAACAGATGTTGTATTGGTTTTGAGATGTGCTGTACCCTGTGAACTTCAGTGTCTAACAAGAACTGCCCGGAGGACTGGACAAGAACTTGGGAGCTGCCTGCCTCTAACTCCAGGTGACCGTTTGGTGGATTCAGGTAGATGCTGGGACTATAAAAGGGGATCCAGGGAATCTGAGAGATCACCCCAGCACTGTGATAAGATGTAATGTTGTGAATATTATATTGTGATTTGTACTGAATGTTTGCCTTGATTTTAATGGAATAAATGGAGTGTTCACTGTACTGTGTAATCGGGATCTTAAAAGCTGTTCAGCGGAGCATTCTTTAGGGAAGCTGCTCTTGCATGGCATTACAGCTCCTCAGCCTGAGGTTTTGTGCTTCCCACAATTTGATTTTCATCTACCTTTCTAGTCATTTCTTGGAATTGCCCTTTAATTTATTTTGAACAAATTGACTTGGTAGTTCCCTGGCATTGCATTTATATTCCCTGCAAATTTTCAGATATCATACATCAGATGTGGAATATGCACTTGGGGTTAAGTGACTTGCCCAAGGTCACAGGGCTAGTAAGTGTTGTGTCTGAGACCGCATTTGAACTCAGGTCTTTCTGACTCCAGGGCTGGTACACTATTCACTGCATCACCTAGCAGCCCTGCCCCCCCATGATACAGCCTTAAGAATATGTTTTTGAGTATACATGTGTGTATATGTCTATGTTTATGTATATCTATATGTGTGTTTGTGTCTGTGTATCTGTGCTTAATTGTAATCTTCTGGGAGGGAGATAGGAAGGGGAAAATAATTCCATTTCAAGAAATATATATATATTTGCACTTCAAAAACATTCTAACTAACTTCATAGGACAACTTTGGTTCCAACTACTACCCAAGGTCTTCATGATCTCCCTCACTCTTTTATTAGTACAATATTCATCTTGAGGAGTGTGTATAATTTTACCTATACCAGACCTTTGTAAGACAATTATATTATAAGGTAAGTCCAGGGTTGAATTGTAAAATGGATATTTTTTAAATAAAAAAAATTTCCCTGCATAGGAAAACCTGAGTAGCCAAGAATAGAGGGAATACAGAAAATAGGGGGAAAGGGGATTATTCCCATAGACAATCTCCCAGAGAGAAGTTGATTAAGTCCAAATATTATTGGGGTGTAGGAAATGATGAGCTGTTGAATTTAGAAAAAAATATGGAAAGACTTGAACTTATGAAGGAAAATTATATCTACTTTCACAGAAACAGATGACAAGTGGAAATAAGCATAATACAGTCTTTCAAATATGTCTTTGAGTGTATAGTTGTTATATATGTGTGTGTATTTATCTGTATCTATGTGTGTGTTTGTGTATATCCATACTTAATTGTAACCTTGGGCGGGGGGGGGGGAGAGAAAGGGGAAAAAATAAACAAAATAGTGCACCATGGTGGACAAAAGAAAACATACAAGAAAGCAAAGATGGACAACTTTGACAATAATGTGAGGTATTATGTGTGTGTATATCTGCGTGTGTATGTGTATACACACACATGCATACATACATATATATACATTTATGTGTGTATATTTATATACACATATGTATATATGTATATATATATATATATATATATATATATATATATATATATATATATATATATATATATATATATATATATATATATATACATATATTTCTTGAAATGGGATTATTTTCCCCTTCCTATCTCCCTCTCAGAAGATTACAATTAAGCACAGGTACACAGACACAAACACACATATAGATATACATAAACATACACATATACACACATGTACACTCAAAAACATATTCTTAAGGCTGTATCATGGCGGGGGGGATGCAGTGAATAGTGTACTAGCCCTGGAGTCAGAAAGACTTGACTTCAAATCCGGTCTCAGACACAACACTTACTAGCCCTGTGACCTTGGGCAAGTCACTTAACCCCAATTGCCCTGCCTTCCACCCTCCAAAAAGCAAAAAGAAAGACTGTATTATGCTTATCTCCACTTGTCATCTGTTTCCCTGAAGGTGGATAACATCTTCCTTAATAAGTTCAAGTCTTTCTATATTTTTTGAAACCCATCAGCTCATCATTTCCTACACCACAAAAATATTCAGACCCACTCACATTCTATCTGGGAAATTTTTAAAGAGAGTTTTCCCTAAAAATTTCAGTTACCTCCATTCTTGGCTACATGGATTTCAGTTATTCAGGATTTTTTTATTTAAAATAATAAAAATATCCATTTTATACCCCAACCTGTTCTCATCTCATAATATGACATAAGTTCTGGTACTACTGAATCTAATTATTTCACATATTTTTCCACTGGTTTCCTTGAAATTCTTGATCCTCTGCTCTTCTAAATGAACCCTACTGTTATTTTTTTTCTGAATCAGTAAAACAATGTTTAGTAACTTAATTGGTATGACATCACATAAATTATTTATCTAAAATCATCATTTTTATTATATTAGCTTTACCTACATTGCATATCAATGATTACTTCATTTATTTAGAACTAACTTAGCATAAAAGGTGTTTTTTGTTTATATTCATATAGTTACTGTGTCTGTTTGGCAGGTATACTCTCTCTTTTTTCTATTGTCTTGTTATTTTATATGGTTTAAAAATATTGATGAATATGATTGATGATGTAATTTTCCTATTTTTCTCTTTTGATTAAAGCTCATTTTAGCTTTAACTTTGAGATCATGATTACTATTCCTGCGTTTTACATAATAAATTCTACTCATGACCATTATTTTATGTTTGTATGTATCTCATTTTGAAGTCAAGGCTACCTCCCAACCCAAATGCCCCATAGGCTTGCTGCCAGTTCCCCACCCCCCCATGGGAGCTAGTCATGAAGTGTTTACATTTCACTCAGGCTGAACTTCAGGGTTGGGGTCTTTCTTCAGATCTTCTCTGCTGTCCCAGGAGGACCACTCTTCTGCTCCAACTGTTATTTATTTTTGTCACTCTACATTGACCCTGAAGCTCTATTTTGTCATTTGTGGAGGAAATCTGGAGAGCTTGGAATTTTCTGACCTAGTCATAAACTTCCAACAATCTTCTCTTGCTTGCTGTTATTTAAATTTCTTTCTAAAGTATTGTTCTCATCATGAATGAAGAATTGTCATCATCCTTCTTACTACAGACCATTATACCTTCCCAAGTGCCTACCTTAGCACTTGGTATGAGTATTGTTTACATAGTAGGGACTTTGCAAATGAATGTTCAGTTGAAAAAGTTTTCTTTGAAGATGATTATGTTAGTCATTTGTTTTCTTCTCTGGACTTAAAAGAAAGAGTTCACTGGCAAGATTTCTGAAAGATGTTAGGAAAATAGTTAAGAAGAATAATGAAGTTTGAAAAGTGCTGATTAGTTCAGAACACTTAGGTTTGAATTGAACTTCTGAAATTTCTTCCCTGTATTACTTTGGCAAATAACTCTGGGCTTCAGTTCCTCATCTGTAAAAGGAAGGGGTCTGGACAACATAGTACCCAAAGTTATATCTGACTCTAACTCTATGGTTATATGATTTTCCTCTTCCTTAAATATTATACTTATCCTGCTCTAGGCTTTGTTTTTCAAACTTCTGAATTTTTATTTCATCATTCAATGCAAACTGAGGGAAAATGTCATATTTCTTATGCTTCTGTAGTATGATGAAATAAGTGACAAAATTACTTCAACAAATACATTAATTGCTTACACATACTCACACACATATCTCTACATCTCTATATCTACATATATATATACATACATATATACATATATTTATCTTTTTATTTATTCAGACCCATATTAAAAAAAAAAAACCAACAGGGTTGCTCCATAAACTGAGATTAATCTTAGAGACTGTAAATGATTTTTTTAAAACATGTATAGGAGTGATAGATTTTGAATTCATCCATATTTGGATTTTTTTTTCTTGATCTTATGGTACCCTGCTTTCTTTATAGTTTGTCACTTCCTTT
Organism: Pseudochirops corinnae; assembly: GCA_028646515.1. Lineage (NCBI taxonomy): Eukaryota > Metazoa > Chordata > Mammalia > Diprotodontia > Pseudocheiridae > Pseudochirops > Pseudochirops corinnae. Next base: position 100,349,968 of record CM053591.1, read on the forward strand.
CCTGCCTATTTCCTTGGCTTGTTTGGACATTTTGAATATCGATGTTAGCCTCAAAGGTATAAACCTTTCCTTTTCATTTGTTGTCATGCTAGGATTTAATGGTAATGCTTTTTATGCTGTTTTTCTGTCACTGATAACATTAATAAACAGTAATAGACTCTGGGCATATGCATGCGCTGCACTATGGGGTATGATAGCAGGTAGACTTTAATAACTACCCTTTGGCAAATTTGAAGCAGCAAAAATCAAACAGGAAATTATACTGTTTTCTAAAGATTTGGGGTTAAAGAATGAGTCAATTACAAAAATTCAGGCAAGAGTGAAAGTTTACTTCCCACCAATGCTGCAAAATGTTCAACTGTCCCAATCGCATTGAATATTGTTGATGTGATTATAAAGATAACAACAACTATCAATCATACAGTGCTTCAAGGTTTGTTGCTAAAGTAATATTTTCAGCATACACACACACACAATTCTTTGCTGTAGTTTAAGCCCCCTGATTTACCTTATCATTGACCCTGCGGCTTTATTGATAAAAACATATGTAGTTCTCATGAAAAGCTTAATAATTATTGGATATATACCAAACACTATTTGAGATAATGTTGCCATTTGAACTATTTTATTGTACTAGTAGAGGTAGATATAAAGCATAGAGAAAGACAAGTGTAATAGTTTAGTCACTGGAAAACTATATTGTCATGGAGTTAGAACTGGATAAAATCTAGGGAGTTAAATTATCCCGTTCCCTTCATTTTACAGATGAGGAAGTAAAAGCCTCCCAACTTCCCCCAACATTGTCCCTATAGCTTTATTGATAAGAACATACAGAATTACAATATAAAACTTAATGATTATTGAATACTTGACCCATTTTGAGAGAAGCAACATAGTAGCTCTGGAAATGGAAAAATGAATCAATTCCTCTGTAACCTCAATACCACTTCAGTGATCAAATTATTTTAAAGAACTTATATAATCTGAATTTCAATTCACTTTTGTAACCATAAAATTTTCTTTCCTGTTCTCCAAAAGACCTGCTTTGTAAGTATCATAAGGGAATTGGAGTTGCAAACAAGCCAAGTGTTTCATTAACCATTTTTATGCATTTACTCATTTCCATTCATTCACTCATGCATTCATTCATGAAACATTAACTATCTATTATGTGTTATATATTGTGATAAGCATCAAAAAATTTTGAAGAAAAATAAAGAATAAAGCCTACCTTCAAACATAGATTCTCTCTCTCTCTCTCTCTCTCTCTCTCTCTCTCTCTCTCTCTCTTCCCCTTTCCCCCCCACCTCATTTGTGCATGTGTGTGTGTGTGTGTGTGTGTGTGTGTGTGTGTGTGTGTGTGTGAGTGTGTCTGTGGGTGCAGTATGTGCAGTTTGTATACATATATGATTATGTTTATATAATTGGGGGTGGGAGGCTGGGCAATGAAGGCCAAATCCTTAGAATTTACAAAATATGCTCTTCTTGCTGCCAAATCATGGTGTATTTTGATAAATGTACTTAAAGAAACTAATGACAATCTAATCCTCCCTTCTCCTTTCCACTCCAGAGTACATTTAGGTATTTGCTAACTAGTTCTTATAGTATTATTTAGGGATAAAATGTCTTTTAATTACTGCTATGCTGGAACTGAGTAAGCATGTAAAAGATTACAACAGAACTCCTCTCTTTCCTGAGTCATGAAAGGCATTAACTTCTGTGGGGGTGGGGTAAGGTAGCAGCAGTGAAAGTGTCGGGATCCTGACATCTGTAAAAATGTTCCAATCTCTCCAATTTCCTGTCATGTAGTTTTGAATGTATGATGCCTCTATCTTTCACTTTTGTGGTGTTTATTCTTTCCTGATCTTAGACGAATATATATTGAACACATAAAAATTCAGATTTCAGCTATGTGATTTTGGGAAGCTCAAAGGAGCTATCAAATGTTACCACAAGAAGCAGAGCATAAGTCCATGGAAGAGAAAATCCTGAAGAGAAACATGTCTGTCTTTGCCCATCAGTGAATCAGTGTAGAGACTGGCCTATTGGTTATGTTGCACCTCAAAGTAAATTTGATGAGAGAAAATTTTGTAGCAATTGCTTCATTTTTAAATCTATTCTCCCTAGAGATCAAGTGATCTCTCAAATGAGGATCATGCTGCAAGTTTGCAAATTTGTTTATTCTTTGCTACACTTTTTCAGGATATACCTCTTTGTAAAAATTAATTGATAATATGATATTTGAGATATATTAATAAGTGATCATATCATTGGGAATACAACAGGTGGGGATAACTAGACAATAGTTCCAAAACCTTCACTCAAGTCATCAGGGGTATCTTTAGAAAGCTGAGGGGAGCAATGGTTAGGCTTATTCTTCTGGAAATGAGCCCAGGAGACAATGGTCTATATAATAGTTTTCAGTGACATACAGAGACTGTTTATATTTAATTTCTTCTGGTGTCAAATGACAGGTATTCGCAAAGTATGAATTGGTTCCCCTACTAGAAGAAAAAAGAAGTAAAAGACCTAGAGAAATAGTTCCCTACTTTCTAGTTTATCAGGTAACATGAAATTATTATTGAATGACTGGTAGAAATATAAAAAAAGAATGCAAAAGAAAAACAATTTTAAAGGGCAGAACAATACTTATTTTGAATAAAAAAAATATTAACTGAGTAAGGCTGTGTGCGATGCACTGACCAATTAAAACAGTAGCAAATAAGAAAGTCGCATAAAGAAAAGAATAGTATTATAATAGGGTACAGGGAGAGGTAGTTAGAGAAATAATCTTAAGAAAAAGAGAGCCCTTACAGAAATAAGAGATAGGAAGAGATTTCTATGGGAAGTTCATGAGTTGAATCTTGAAAAATAAGTTGAATGATTAGTTTGTCAGTACCAATTTATTTGGACAATCATGAGAAATTATGCTAAAAGTAAAGAATCAAAAATTTGAGCTGCAAGAGAATTTGGAGGTTATTTAGTTCTACTCAACCATTTTACAGATGAGTAACCAGATTCCTAAAGTAGTGATGTCACTTTCTCAAAATCACATAAACATAATAAAGAGCAGGCTCCAGACTTTAATCAACATGTTCAAATTCTGAATCCAATTTATCTTCCAAGTCCCTTAGAGAGATAAATGAAGGGTTTTTGAAAAGTCCTAGCTTCCCTTAAGAGTTTGGAGTGGAAAAAAAAAAAAGGAGAATCATTGAACTTTGGAGTTTTAGGGATTAGGTTGTTTGTTTTTTATCTCTAGAGAGGAAAGATTACTTCTCTGCAGAGTAAATAGCATCTTGGATTCTGGGGAATGATGATGTTGGTGTATTGTTGTCCTTATTAGAGAGAACATTTAATACTGATTAGAGGAAGAGTTATATGTAGGAGGCAATATTCAAGATGACAGGGAAAAAGTCCATGTTCTGATATATCTATACATTAAAAATATGCAAAATAAATGATATAAATTAGATATAGTAGCAAAGACGTGGATGGGATATGATGAGTAACATTTGGACACCATGAAATCAGAGTTGGGAGGTATTTCAGAGGTTATGTGGTTCAAGCAGAGCTATCTAATCATAAATACCCTTCACAATGTACCTAATGAATGACGAATCTTTACTCGAAGTAAATAACTGAGGGAGAGGGAAATTATCTCTCAAGGTAGCAAATTCTATTCGGGGACAATACTAATGTAGTTTTTCCCCTCCCCATATACAAACCTTAAATTTGCCTCTGCAACTACAAAATAGTTCCCCTATTTCTGCCATCTGGAGTCAAGCAGAATAATTCTAATCTCTCTTTTTTTTTTGATGACAGCCTATCAAATACTGGAAGAAAGATCCCCAAATCTTCATTTCTGAATAAACATCATTCAGTCAAATTGTATATGATAGCAACCCAAGACTTTTATCTTGGTGTTTGTTTTTATTTATTCCTACTTCAGTTTATCCCTGTCCTACTTGAAATATGTAGCTGCATACCATTTCCCACATGTGGTCTGACCTGAGCACAATACAGTAGTACTCAGAAGTGACACTGTGCACTTCTTGCTATAACCTAAAATAAAATTTTCAAAATTGGCCTGATATAGCATTTCTTTTGATGAGATTGATTACTCTAAGTATTGATTGATGAGTATACCTTGTTCAGAAAGAATTACATTGATTTTGTGAAGTGGTATATTAGCATTATAATTAAGAAAACGTCATAAAATTAAATCCAAGATATTTGAGGATTAATGGGGGAAATAAAAACTATGCTAATGTGAGAATATGGTGTAAACTCTGGGATTATTCATCCGACAAATGCACCATCAGAAAGGGTACTGAAAGAACAGCTGGCTACTTCTAACATCAGAATTTAGGGATAACTCTGAACCAGTGGTTCTCAACCTTGCTAATGCTGTGACCCTTTAATACTCCTATGTGGGCGTATCTGCATGTGGGCGGATCCCCCTGGAGACAGATAGAGGAGCAGTGTCTCAGTTCCTAAAACCACTGGAAATATGTGTTTTCCAGACTTTAATCTACATGTTCAGACTCTGAATCCAATTTATCTTCCAAGTCCCTTGGGCAATGGGGTTTCTAATACTATTGATTACATATCTCCACCAAGGTTATTTTCAATAAAATGTTACTAATTCCTCTCTCTCCCTCAATACCAGCTAACCAACATCAATTTATCAATCGATATAAATTTTTATAAAGTAATGTTCAAAGATAGATCAAAGACCTAATAACATCAATAGTCCCAGTACTTCTCCCCCAAACTAAGTTATTCATTTCTTTCTTTAAATGTTGACAAGAGTTGGAAGGGAAACTAATATTCTAGCCTGATTCTATTCAATAATGAGTACCTATGGGATGAAGTAGAGAAGATAATATCATATTAGAAAATTACCACTCCAACTCTAATTCATAGAACATTCTTTTCAGTCATCCTGACCTTGATAAAATGAGAGGAACACAAGGCATAATAGAAGAAGCATCCAAGATTTGGATAAATTTTGATTTTAAAGAGTTCAGAGAAAAGAATAGTAGATCCTATGGCAGATAAAGTCAGCAAAAGTGGGATAAAAAGATCTCAAATGTGAATTTATGAGGAAAAAAAATAAGCAATTCTAATGTGGAAGAAAAAGGAGGAACTACCTACAGAGACTAATATGATTATATAACAAAGTCAATGATCAACTTCTTTTCAGACTAGATATGTATAGAAAATTAAAGCAAGAACATGCAACTAAAGTTTTGTTATTGCATTTTTTTTTCAATTAAACTTCTTATAAGACTATGTCTGCAACAATAAAGTGGAGAATTAACTGATGTGGGCAATGACTGCTAAGAACAATTTTTGAAAGACTATTGTAGCTATAATATATGTAAGAGGATGATTCAAAGGGGGTATGTGTTTTCTCCTTTTTAATGGATAACAAAATGATATTGCACAATGAATAAAGGGAAAAATTGTTCAAAATCAATCTGAACTGATATTCTGGCATAGGTCTTAAATAGTATTGCAAGCATGGTGAAGAATAGGGTAAAAAAACACTCTGTGAGAATTGCGAGAAAGAAACATAAACATTTAGTTTTGAAAAGAAAATTAATAGGAGCATGAGATCTGACTTTAAATGCTTTTAAATTTTTTTAAATTAATTATTTTCTTGTTTACATCACACATTTCCATGAGAATTGAGTTACAAATTTTCTCCTCATTTTTCCCCTATCCACAACCCCAAAACAGCAATCCCACTGTCTAGCCCCTCCCCCAATCTGCTCTCTCCTATGTCCTCCCCCATCACCTCTCTGACTTTCTGGTAGGGCAGGATGGGTCTCCCTAACCCAGTGCCTGTGTATCCTAATTCCCAGTTGCATGTAGTTAATAATAATAATAATTATATATTATATAAATATATGTATATATATTTTAACATTTGATTATAGAACTTTAAATTCTAGATTCTTTCCTTTCCTACCTCATCACCCACCCACACTGGAAGGACAAGCAATTTAATACAGGCTGTACATGTGTAGTTATGCAGAACATCTCCACCATGGACATATTGTGAGAGACAGATTATTTGTCCCTCCTTCCTTTCCCATCCCTCCCCTTGTTCTATTCTCTACCCTGTCCCTGTCCCTTTACAAAAGTCTGTATTTTCAGTAACCCTCCTCCCCATCTTACTTTCCCCTCCGTCACCCCACCTTTCATTCCCATCCCTCCTACTCTCCTGTGTGACAAGATACCCAGTTTAGAGTTTATATCATTCCTTCCCTATGCCAAATTCAATGAGAGTAAGGTTGATCATTTCCCTTTTGCCTTCCTGTTCTTCCCCTCCATTGTAACAATTATCCCTAGCCTCTTCTATATGATATGATTAATCCCATTCTGTCTCTCCCTGTCTCCTCTCATTCTAATCTCTCCCACCTCGGAATTTCACCTTTTAATGTATCGTCCCTTCCTATTCAATTGATCTTGTGCCCTCTATGTACACATACATACACATACTCAGATATGTGTTCATATGCATATATAAACCCTCCTACACAGACATATGTGTATGTATACGTATGTATACATTTGTAATCCCTTCACCTATGCTCATACTGAGAAAAGTTTCATAAGTTGCAATTATCATTTTTCCATGTTGGCATGTAAATAGCTCAACTTTGATAAGTTCCTTATGATTTCTTTTCCATGTTTATCTTCTCATGCTTCTTGTATTTGAGTGTCAAATTTTCTTTTCTGTTCTGGTTTTTTTCAGCAAGAATGTTTGAATGTCCTCCACCTCACTGAATGACCTTATTTTCCCCTGCAAAATTAAACCCAATTTTCCTAGGTAAGTGATTCTTGGTTTTGATTCTAGCTCCCTTGATCTCTGGAATATTGTATTCCAGGTCCTTTGATCCCTCAGTGTAGAAGCTGCCAGATCCTGGGTTATCCTAATTATGTTTCCATAGTATTCAAATTGCTTCCTCTTGGCAGCCTGTAATATTTTCTCCTTGACCTGGGGCCTCCACAACCTGACTATAACATTCCTAGGAGCTTTCTTTTGAGGATCTTTTTCAAGAGGTGATCAGTGAATTTTTTCAAGTTCTATTTTGCCCTATGGTTGTGAAATATCAGGGCAATTTTTCTTGAGAATTTCTTGAAGGATGTTTTCTAAGTTCTTTTTTTGATCTTGGCTTTCGGGTAGTCCAATAATTTTTAAATTGTCTCTCCTGGATCTATTTTCCAGGTCAGTATTTTATTAAGGAGATATTTGACATTGCATTCTATTTTTTTTTCATTTTTTTTGGATTTGTTTAATACTATCTTGATTTCTCATAAAGTCATTTGCTTCCATTTGTTCCAATCTAATTCTGAAGGAATCATTCTCCTCAATGAGCTTTTGAGATTCTTTTTCCATCTGGCAAATTAGACTTTTTAAGGCATTCTTCTCCTCATTGGCTTTTTGGGCCTCTTTTGCCATTTGAGTTAATCTATTTTTTAAGGTGTTATTTTCTTCAGTCAGGTTGT
>CM053591.1:100357988-100381097 GCA_028646515.1 Pseudochirops corinnae
GAATGTTCACATTTCTGTAGATGGACAGGGACAGGGTGGAGAGTGGTTGGGGGGGCAGGATAGGAAGAAGGGACATGTAATCAGACTCTCACAGTGTGCTCACTATGGAGGGGTTCTGCGTAATTTCACACGTTCAACCTATATTTGATTGCTTGTCCTTCCAGTGGGGGTGGGTGATGAGGGAGAAAGAGAAAGAATCTAGAATCTAAAGTTGTATAATTGAATGTTAAAAAAGTATATATATCTATATATTTATATGCAATTATTATTATTATTATTAGCTACATACAACTGGAACTTGAGATACACAGGCACTGTGATTGGGAGATCCATCCTGCCCTACCGAAAAGTCAAAGGGGTGAGTGGGGAAGAAATAGGATAGAATAGATTGGGAGAGGGGGACTACACTGGGATGGCTGTTTTGGGGCAGTGATTAGGGGAAAGATGGGGAGAAATATGTAACTCAAAATCTCGTGGAAATGAATGATGCAAACTAAAATATCTCATGGAAATGAATGATGTAAAATAAAATAAATAAATAAATAAAAAGAATTGCTTCATTTTGGCTGCTTGCAGTATTTTCTCCTTGATATATAATTCTCGAATTTGGCTACTATATTTCTTGGAGTTTTCTATTTGGGATCTCTTTCAGGAGGAGTGTGGTGAATTCTTTTGATAATTAATTTACCCTCTGATTCTACGATCTCAGGACAATTTTCTTTGACAGTCTTTTGAAGGATGTCGTCCACCCTGTTCTGTTTTTTTTTTTTCAAGGCTTTCCAGTAGACCAATAATGCTTAGGTTATCTCTCCAGGTCAGTTGTTTTTCCAGTGAGATGTTTTAAATTTTCTTCTAATTTTTCAGTCTTTATATTTTGTTTGGCTATTTGTTGATGCATCATAGAGTCATTAGCTTCTACATGACTGATTTTTACTTTTAGTGAATTATTTTCCTCACTTAGTGTTTGAAGCTCCTTTTCCACATGTTCAGATTTAATTTTTTGGGAGGTATTTTCCCCCATTCAATTGTGAACCTCCTATCCCAATTCACAAATTTTACTTTTTAAGGATTTTTTTCTTCAGTGAGATTTTTTTTTTCTATTCCGGCCAATGTAATTTTAAAAGAATTGGTCAATTTATCTTCTACCTCTCTAATTTGGCTTTTAAAATCTTTCTTGAGCTCTTCTAAGAATTGGATTGAGACCAATCCATATTTCCTTCTGTTGTCTCAGGTGTTGTTATAGAGTCGATGGCGTCACCTGAAAGTGATTCTTTTTCTTCACAATAATAGTATTCGGTTTTCTTTGGTTGCTTCTGGCCCATTGTTAGTGCCCATTTCCTGGCTTTTAAAGTGGATTCCTGCTTCTGGTGTAGAAAGGGCTCTTACACACACTTCTCAAGCTGGGAACTAGGGGCCTGGTTGTTGACTTTGTGTGCTGTAGCTTCTGGGAACCTAGACTCAGGACAAGGACAAGACTCTCTGTGTTTCCCCTGGGTTACCCTGAGGCTCACAGAGTAAGGTGTGGGGGAAGGGTGGTTAGCCCACTTTAGGTTTCAGGCTCTGTGTTCCTGGGCTACAGGTAGGGCAGGCTCAGCAGCTGGAAGCCTGCTGAGCTGATGTCTTTAGATTTCCTTGATTGTGCTATGGCACACCTTGGCTTCCCGTGTTAGTGCTTGCTGTCTCCACCCTCCTGGGCCGAGGGATCTTTGGCTTGTTAGCTGAGATGGGGTTTGTTGGGATGCCTTCTGCCCTACGATTCAGCCTCAGCACTACTTCAGTCACACCTTTCCTCTAGGACTTCCAAGCCTGCCATTACTTCTAGTATTTCAGGATTTTACACTGGGGCAATAATCTCTAGATTTTCAGTGTCAGGGAGGGGGATTAGAGCAGCTAGGATTTACTCTGCCATTTTTGCTCCTGAAAGTTCAGGTAGGTGATTTTTAAACATCCAAGCCTGTGGGATGATAACTCCAGGAGAAGCTGCTGTTGTTGCCACAGGCTCTGTGTTTTCTCTTACACAGCTCTGATCAATCCTCTGTCCTATGCTGAGATGTCTGTGAAACAGGGTCTCCTTCTAAATCCACTGTAGTGTAGTCTCAGGTCAGTGCTGCTACTGCCTGTGTGCTCTGTGTTCCCCCTACCCAGTCCTACATGCCCAGTTTTCTGGACTGGGAATCTGCCATACTCCATCTCCCAGTGCATTCTTTCACTCTAAAATGTGTTCAGATTCACTTTTTAGAGGTTACTGACAGAATTCACAGAGGAGCCCAGATGAGTTCCTACTTAAACTCCTCCATTTTGGCTCCAATCCACTTTTTTTTTTTTTAAACATTTCTCATAAGGGAAAGATTGTAGTATTTTGTTTTCCTATCTGATCTACAAATAAGATTTCTATTTATTGGATTGTTTGGTTCATTCATTAAAAGTTTGCAAGTTAGGTTTATGTTTTTTAATCTGTCTTTAATGTGTTGTCTTTTAGTTTGATATGTTCTCTCTTCTGCTATAGAAATAATACTATATCCTTTTTTATGTTAATTTATTTTTTTTGTTTATTTTTAGTTTTCAACATTCATCTCTACAAGGCTTTGAGTTACAAATTAACTCCCAATCTTTCGCCCACCCACCACCACAAAATATCAATTCCATTGAATACCCTTCCCCCATCTGCCCTTACCTCTATTTTACCCCATCCCTCCTCTGACCTTCCTGTAGAGCAAGATGAATACACTCCAGTGCCTGTATATCTTATTTCCCAGCTGCATGTAAAAACAATAATATTTTTTTAATATTTGATTTTAAAACTTTGATTCTCAGATTCTTCCCATTCTTCCCTCCTCACCCACCCCCACTGGGAAGATAAGCAATTCAATATAGGACGTACATGTGTAGTTACGGAAAACATTTCCATAGTGAATATATTGTTAAAGGGTGACTTTATTACCCTCCTATGCCACACTCCCACACTTATTCTGTTTTCTACTTTAATCTTGTCCCTTTTAAAAAGTGTGGCTTCTAATTATCCTACCCTCCATTCTGCCCTTCTTCCCATAATTCCCCGTTATCCCCTTCCTCCTACTTTCCAGTAGGGTAAGATATCCAATTTAGTGTGTATGTTACTCCCTCCTTAAGCCAAATTCAATGAGAGTAAGGTTGACCCATTCCCTTTCACCTTCCTGCTCTTCCCCTCCATTGTAATTTTTCTCTTGCCTCTTTTATATGAGATAATTTATCCTATTCTGTCTCTCCCTATCTCTTCTCATTATATTCCTCTCTCACACCTTAATTTTATTTTTTATATATCATCCCTTCCTATTCAACTAATCCTATGCCCTATGTCGATATATACATTCACACATATATACACACACTCACATATGTATTTATAAGCACACACACACACACATTCCCTTCAACTATCCTCATACTGAGAAAAGTTTCATAATTTACAATTATCATTTTCCATGTAGGAATGTAAATAATTCAACTTTAATAAGTTCCTTACAATTTTTTTCCTGTTTACTTTCTCATTCTTCTCTTGCTTGTATTTGAACGTTAAATTCTCTATTCAACTTTGGTTATTTCATCAAGAATGCTTGAAAGTCCTCTATTTCATTGAATAAACATATTTTCCCCTGAAACGTTACACTCGATTTTTCTGGGTAGGTGATTCTTGGTTTTAATCTTAGCTCTTTTAACTTCCAAAATATCATATTCCACGCCCTTTGATGCCTTAATGTAGAAGCTGCTAGGTCTTCTGTTATCCTGATTGCATTTCCATAATAGTAAAATTGTTCCTTCCTAGCTGCTTATAATATTTTTTCCTTGACCTGGGAACTCTGAAATTTGGCTATGACATTCCTAGGAGATTTCTTTTTGGGATGTTTTTCAAGAGATGATTGGTAAATTCCTTCAATTTCTATTTACCCTGTGGTTCTAAAATATAGGGGCAATTTTCCTTACCAATTTCTTGAAGGATGATTTCTAGGTTCTTTTTTTGATCGTGGCTTTCAGATTGTCCAATAATTTTTCAATTATCTCTCCTGCATCTATTTTCCAGGTCAGTGGTTTTTCCAATGAAATATTTCACCTTACTGTCTATTTTTTTCTTTATTTGGATCTGTTTTGTAGTATCTTTATTTCTCATAAAATCATTAGCTTCCATTTGCTCCACTCTAATTCTGAAGGAATTATTCTCTTCAGTGAGCTATTGAATTTTTTTTTTCCAATCTGGGAAATTTAACTTTTTAAGGCATTCTTCTTCTCATTTGCTTTTTGGGCCTTTTTTTTGCCATTTGAGTTAGTCTATTTTTTAAGGCGTTATTTTCTTCAGTCAGGTTGTTGACTTCCTTTTCATGATTTTCTTGCATCCTTTTCATTTCTCTTCCTAATTTTCCCTCCACTTCTCTTACTTGGTTTTCAAAATTCTTCTTGAGCTCCACCTTGGTCAATAACCAGTTCATATATTTCTTGGAAGATTTTGATGCAGGGGTTCTGACTTTGTTGTCTTTCTACCATCACATGCTTTGATCCTTTTTGTCCTCCCAAAAGGAAACTAAGGATTGATTGCTCTGCTTGCTTTGCTTCTTCTCCTTGCTCATGTTGCCAGCCAATTGAGATTTTTGCCACAGTAGAACTCTGCTTCCAGAGAGGAGACCTTTGTCCCAAATCACTGCAGTTTTTGCATCTGGCAGAGCTACTAGGGGCTGCCTTTTCTGTAGCCCCCACAAGTTATGGCCCACTGCCACACATCCCAGGAAGTCCAGTCAAGACAGTGGTCAAGATCCAAGGAGGTTAAAGCAAGAACAATTACTTTCTGATTGGTTGCTTGGTCCCCCTACAATCTATAGGCCAGGAGCTTTGCAGGCAGCCTCTTGGAGAAGCAGCTGTACCCTCTAAGCCTCCACCACCTCTTGCCCCAGGGGTAAGGGTGGGACTGCAACCCTCCTTTCCAACAGAGTTCATGAATGACCTTTTACTTGCTCTTTGTTGTTTATGGGCTGATGAGTCTGGAAACCACCACAGCTGCTGGTGATTCACTCTCCTGAAGTGTGCTCTGGCAGCAGTTGGTCAGGGTCACCCTGAGGCCAGAACCATGTGGCTCACTTGGGACTGTGCTCTACTCCCACCTTGCTTTGATGGACCTTTCCTGTAGGCCTGCTGGACTGCCTTCAGTGGGAGATTTGTTTCTCTCTGTCACTTTGTGGGTTCTGTAGCTCCACAGTTTGTTTAGAGTCATATTTTATTGGTATTTGAGGTGGTTGTTGGGGGAGCTCACAGAATTTCCTGCTTCTGTCCCACCATCTTGGCTCTGCCCATAGTACTATATTATTTCAGTTACTCTATATTCTCTTTTTATTTAAGGTGATTCCCTTCTCAAAGTCTTTTCCTTCTCACCTCTGACTATCTTATCTGATTCTTTACCCCTTTTCCCTTTTGTTATTTTTTATTTCCTGTTTCTTTTTATTTATTTATGTATTCTTTTTCTTTTGTCAGGTCATGTTATTCTTATTCTTTTTCCCTCTCAGTTAGTCAAGTAAGTTCCCCCTTCCTTTTTCCCTCTTCAACTAGTTCTTTTCATTATTACTTTTTTAATTTTAATTTTTTTACTCCTTTCCAAAAATATTTTTTCTCATTCTCTTTATTATGCATCTTCTCATTTTGTGTACTCTAGACACTCATTATCTGATTCATAACACCTGTCCTGTTTTGTTATCTCTTGTATTCATGATGCAATCAGAACTTCCATGGTATCAATTCTCGGCTTTAAACAGTTTCTGTCTCTTTTTTATAGAGCTTATCACATAGATTTCCCCTTTTCATTTTGATTCATTTCCTCCCCCCCCAAATGCCAATTATTTCATGTGTCAGAGAAGACAGTACTCCATGGTGGGGACCCCACATATACAGTCCACTACTAATTTTTAAACCCTCTCAGTCAACTTTAAAAAAAAAATTCCCATTTTCCTCAAAATCTTCTCCTTACTGTGCTGTTCCTCCAGGTACCATATTCCCTTACCATTTCCAGCTTTTTCCTCCCCTCCTTCTGAGGTAGTATAAATAGTATATTCATGCACCAAAATTCCCAGGCCTCAGTTTCCCTCACTTACTTTCTGACTCTGTCTCCTTTGAGGATTGCTTTCCTTGGGGGCTACATTTCAATTTGTTGCAGCCTCCTCCCACAATAGGCAATTGGTTCACCAACCCAAGTTGTCCCAAGAGATTTTTGGGTGGTCTGAGTTGGCCACAGCTAGGTAATGTGCTTAATCTTTAGAGTTATTGGAGTGATACACAGTGCCCCACATACATGGTGTTCTGTCTTGATAATCTCTCTAGATTCCTCTGGGTGGTTGAAAGAGCTGCCACATTGTTTCTGTGAGGTTGTCCAACACTTCACTAAGAGGATTTCCATACTGGTATTGTATATTCTTTTGCCAGCAGTTTAAAGGTTTGCCTTGGGACTGCAAGATTTTGGCCTCTAGCTGGTTACAATCCAGTCTTTTTCTGCTGCTGCCTGCCACTCAGGCTGTTTTTTTAGTAACACAAGTAAATTTCTGCAGCCTAGAGTCAGAGTTTCCATTACACTGAAAAGGAGAGGGGGAAACGGTGTGAGCTTCATTTTTATTTCATGCCTGACTTGCTTGTTAGGTCTTTGGATCTACTAATGCAGAATAGTGTAGGAGGTGGTGCTCATAGTGCTGAGTGAACACAAGGTCAGTGAGTTTCAGTTTCTTCTATTTTTTTAATTTTTATGTCGGATTCTGGTATTCTAGAAAATGGAGACCGTTAAATTTGTTTTATTTTGGCATATCATTTCTGTTTTAACGAGGTTTGGCAATAAAAGAAAATGTCTAGTTTTCTACCTTGTTGCAAACATGACCCGGAAGTCTGCATGGCAATTAAGAGTGATCACATTTAAGCCTTATAAATTCATGGCTCAGGATGAAGAAAGGGAGAGCTAGCCTATGGGCAAAGAGATTTCCAAAGGTTTATTATGGAGTGGGCGCCAAACTAATTGCAGTATATTAACATTTTTTGTCATTTTTGAGATTATTCCAAGAGCATGGCCATTATAGTACCTTGGAATAGAAACACAAGAAATAATGAGATGAACCAGTAGTTGAGTTTCCTCATATCCAAAATAAGGAATTTGTAAAGACATGATCTTAGTGGTCATTTTAAATTACAAACCTAGCATCACACTTACCTATAGGGAATCATGGCCTCATTTTTTTTTGAAAAGTTAAATTATTAGAGAATATTGGTGTTTATGCAAACAACAAATAACATTAAATCAGATTTTTCTATACATTAAGTAAGAATTACAACAACTATTTGAAGTAGAGAATACTAGTATTCTTATTACTAATTTATAATAGCTTCTTATTATTGCTGAAAGTTTGCTTATGCAAATACAAGAGAATATATTTATAGAACAATAGAATTTAAGTATTTAAAATGAACTTAGAAACTGTTTTTATATAAAATTACTTAATTTTATAGATAAGGAAATTGTGGTTAAGACAGGGGAGGTGAACTGTACACATTTTTTGTTTTGTTTTGTTTTTGCATATGTACAGAATACATTACCTTATATAGCCCTACTCTTTCTAATCATTTTTTTCCTTATAAAAATATCCAGAACTGCTAATTAATCAGTTTTTGGTGAGATTTCAACTAGGGTTCTAATTTTCAATGCATAATTAACTTCAGGTATAACTTTTGAACACAAAAAACTTATGTGTATAATTTTTAAATTCATGGTGTTTGGTTAATCATCTTGAGTATGGCACAAATTCAAAATCTTATGCACAAGAAATATTTATGGATGTAATTTGTTCTAATTTTCTCCTTTGACAAAAATGTATGTACCATGTGTAAAAGTACTATGGCACATTTCTAACTCCTGTGTGTCTTATATGATATGAGACATCAGACATGTTACCTTTTAATACTATAATTCAGAATGCATAGTCAAAAATCAGTTGTATAGATAGATTAATTTATAAATAGAAAAAGACTACAATCCTAACACTACCAAATATTGATAACTTTTATCTCTTTGCTTTTAATTAGGAAACTACAAAGAGGGAAAAGTCTGGTTTGGATAACACCCAAATGCCATAAAAAAAAAAAAATAACAAAGCCTTGGCCACTATCATCCATTTCTCCTAGGATCTCAATATACCATCTCCTTAAAAGCAAGCATTGAAAAATGAGCAAAATAAAGTTATTTCTATTGTACTTGCTGCATAACTATATTGCAACTGACTCTAAAAGTGCCTTCTAATAGCTACTTAATAAATGTTTATTGACTGACTGACTTCTCAGAGGCATCATAATGTAATGGAAAGACTGATGGTCTCAGAGCCTGAGGTATTGCTGCTCGATTTCAATTTGAATTTTATTACCTATAAGGCCATAGGAAAATCACTTAACTTTTCTTACCATCAGTTTTTTCATTAGTAAAATGTGGGAAATCATAACTATAGTATTTACCACAGAAGGCAGTTGTCAGAATCAAATGAGGCAATATATGTGAAATGCCATATAAATTCCAATTAATATAATGATGGCCCAGAAAATTGAATGTTCAATTTTGTAAAACATCATTTAAGGAACTCCTAATCAGACAGCAAGTTTTTACTAATTGATTACTCTGTTAAAGGTATAATTCAAAGCACTGTAATGGGAAAAAAAATGGAAATAAGGAAAACAAGACAAAATATAGTCCCTACTTTCAAGAAGAATACATTCAAATATATTTGAAAATATATAACTATCAAGGTTTATACAATATTTCTGAAGAGTAGATGAATGTAAACTGACAAAGGAAGTCATTAGTAGGTATAATTCCTCCTATCACCTACTTCTCCTGAAAGCAAAATTTGATCTGAATCTTGAAAGGAGTGAAATTAAAGGAGGTTAGAAGCAGAGCATTCACTCCATGAATGAAGACCACCGGTACAAAGCAGGGAGATGGAAGATGGAATATCTGCTTAAAGAACTATTAAGTAGGCCAATTAAATTGGATAAAAGAGTGTTGTTAGATTTGAAGTTCTAGATTTTGCAACTTATCAGTGTGTTGGGGCTCACTGAAAGTTTTTAGTACCTCTACTACCACGCTCTCTCAAAGGACCTAAGTATTGTGATAGCATTCAGAATAGATTAGAAGTAGAAGTTTGGAAGCCAAAACCAAAAAATTTACACTAATCAAAATCTCGAGTAATAAGAGCAAAGTGTGATGGTGGTTGAAATGCTAATGGAGAAGGAATTCTGAATATGGAAGCTATTGTCAATGGTTCTATAAATATGTGTGATAAGAGGAATATGCAACGTAATGATTTCCTAAAAGGTAATAATGATTTATTTACAATATTTCTGATAATCCTGTGATCCTTTACCCATCTCCCAACATTTATCATTTCTTCTAACGTTTAGTTATGTCCATTTTTTAAATGATGCTATGTTAACAATGAACTTGGCACTGAGAATGTGGATAGGTTCAGTGGCCCCTATTACCTCCTGGATCAAAGACAAAATCTTCCATTTGGCATATGAGCATCCTTGTTAACTTCATCCTCATATAGCTTTCAAATCTTTTTTAACACAATTTTATTTTACTATTATAACATGGAAATGTGTGTATGTATGTATGTATGTATGCGTGCATGCATACAAATATTTGTTTATTTGTGTGGGTGTGTGTACATATGTGGTATAGGGAATATTAAGGGAGGAATAGCACCTCTGGTGTGAAGGCTTCCCCAAACTTTTTCAGGGATGCTTATTTCCTTTGGTAATCAACCAGTCACCCACCTCTTTCCTGTGACTCCATGAACAGTAGACACACTCCCAGTAAAACTAACTTGGCAGATCGGCTAAACCAGCTTAAGGGTAACAGATAGACCTCATACCCTGGCAGAATGGTGAATGAGAGCAATTTGTTCCGAAGGCCATGAAGGCAGTTAAAGCAGGGCTGTGTAGTGCCTAGAGTTTGGCCACTGGATTTCAGTGACACTGGAAGAGGGAGTGAGATTGAAAACTTTGTGCTACTCTGACTCTCTTAAATCCAATTCACTTACAAGTCAAGACATTGCTCCATGATGTCACTGGTCCTCTTCAAAAACAAAGGATGAACATTTATGTATTTTTTTCTTTTTCCATTAGCAAGAATTTGTTTTCTTTCTCAGACACTTTTCAAACTCCTACCCCACTATTTGGAGAGGAAAAAATAATTGCATGCAGGTCAAGGCAGAAAACATCCCCATGATTTTTTTATGACCAAAAATGTAACGTTAGTCATCATACATTTTTCTGTGCTCTACACAATCTTTAATCTAACTATAATACGGTTTTTCTGTTCTGTGCACAGAACACTATCTCCTGAATCCATATTTGCATTGGCAGACTGCCATGCTTAGACTGCTATCGCTCCTTACTTCTTGATCAAGTCTTAGCTTCCCTAACTTTCTTTAAGACTCACAAGAAATACCATTTTCTGCAAGTTTTTTCCTACTAATCTTTTCCATACACATGAAAAACCCTTAACTTTGATACGTCTTTCCATTTATACCATATAAATCTTAAACTTTCAGAGGTTTTTGCTTGTTATGTCCCCCCATCAGAATGTAAACTCATTGAAGACAAGGATCATGTCTTGACCTTTCTTTGTATAATTAGCACTTTTGCTTGTTATTGAGTAACTGACAGTTGTTTAAGAAGGTTATGTAGCTGTTGCCTTAGGCAATATAACACGATAAAATACATTTCTAAATAATTATGAAGGTGTAGTCAACGTCAAGGTCCAAATTAGCCTTTACACACGTAAATTATTCTATCCTATTATGAAATGAGTTATGTTGGCAGGATAACGTGATAATAGATTGTGTTCCTAATTCCCGGGACCTTTTCTTCTTTCAGCGAAATAGAGAACTTCTTTCCTTCTTACTGCCAATCTACCTTTCACAGTGGCTAAATAACTTAAAGAGAAATGTGCATTGTTAACTGTGAACTTTAAGACACTAAAAGTACTGGCAGTTGGCCAGATTGAAGATCTGACAAGGACTAGCTTTGTTCTAAGTGAAACAGTTCTTCTTACTTAGATATTGGCAATATGTAGAAGGGAAATGCCTTGTTATTTTGTACCACAGTTTTATGTTCAGAGGGAAAAAAAGATCAATATTTATGACTGTAGGGCTTGCTTTTGATTGTACTTACCTTTTGATTTTTTTTTTTTTTAATCTGGGCCATGTGGAGGAAAGTTTGATGAGAAATGTCTAAGAACATATGATAATAAAATCCGTAGTAACAGATTCAGAAAAAAGAAAAAAAAATCCCTTACAAGACATAATATATCTTCGCATTTTTGCTTCCCAAGGAAAATAAGGGTAAAATGATAAGCATTCAAAAATATTTCTTAAGTTGAAAATAATTGAAAATGATTTGCCATATTGAAAAAATACAGAATTTTTTCACATAAAATATTTTAAAATATTTAACAGTATTGTTAAGTACAGCATGAATTATATAAATTCCTAAAATAATGTAACATTCTTTTTCCAGAAGGAAAAAGTAAATTTTTTTCCAATTGTATTTTTAGATTTGAAAACCACTGAAATGTCCATTGGCATTATCACTGACAAGATTGTATACATTGTTCAAGGAGAACTACAAAGAACCAGATCCATAGAAGATGAGTGTGACAAGTGAAAATATTCTCGGAAAGTAAAGGAGACAGTCACCAAACTTGAGCAAGGCTTTAGCCTTGATAGGCCCAAATTTTATTTTTCTATAATGTGTCTGCCAAGTGCCTGTCTTTGGGAAACAAGAAAAGCAACAAGTGACCTATAAATTGCCTACTTTTTGCAACAAATAATATGTCTGCCAGGTGTTTCTGTAAATTATCTGCTTTTTGGTAAACAAGAAAAAATATGTAATCTGTGATAAGTTTACTCCTGATAAATAATTTTGTATTGGGTAAAAGGATTGTAAGAACACACCTTCCCTCCAATGGGAATGAAGGTCCCCTTACTGGGATGGGGATTTGTTTTTTGTTTTGTTTTGTTTTTTTTTGGGTGGCCCTAGAATTATAAGTGCAAAGGTATAAAACTGCTTGTTTGATTTTGTAGTTTGCCTCCCTACACTGGTGTATGTTCTGGGTTGGTGGAAACCCAACTCTTGTGAGACTTGTATAGGAGTAAATACAAGATTCTACCTGGAGAAACCTCTGTGTTTTATTTGGGTAAGGATCTTTGGGATCTTTATCCCATACAAAGAGATGCTGTCTACATCTAGTCATCGGAAAAATTTTTAGAAGTATACATGGGTGGGTAGGTCATGTAAAGAAAGTATTATCCATGAAACATAACTCAGGCACTATGAGGGTAAGATGTAATGGTGAAAAACATTGGAACAATAAGCAACTAAGTATGGTAAAGCGAGAAATAGAGAGAGATACAGACAGAGAGACAGGCAGAGACAGAGAAAGAATATATGAATTATTAATTTATTAATAAGTTAATAATTGGAAAGCTAGTGACTTTGAGGCTGGAAGACAGGTTCACATCATGCATCTGCTACACACATGAGCTCTGTGACTGAGTAAATCACTTGGCATTTGAATGCCTCAGGCAACTTTCTGTACTCAGAAGGGTAGAACAATTGCTGAAATGATTAGGAGACAATTTCCTCCTTCATATATCCTAACATAAATGAAAGTGTAGGTCTTGAAATATACAGATATATAGATACACATATACATAGATATACATGATATCAGCATTAAACCGGACATGAGACCCCTAGAAGAGCAATTTATGTTTCTGAAGGAAAACAGCAAAACCTAGAACTATTGTCATTGATCAAGAGGCTAATCCTTACAGAAGTTTTACCCGTTCAAAAATAGAACTCTTTTGAAGAAGGTCCCTGAAGTCTATAAAAAAGATCTATAATTACACTTCCCCTTTCCAAAAAGCCAAGAAATAGTTGCGTAGGACATATGAAAGTGCAAATATTTATATGTATACATACATATGAGGTTTTAAATTTTATTCTTGAATAATTACTAACATGTGCGTATTTATGGATGTATATACATACTTGTGTGCATGTGTATCAGTGTGTATGTGTGTGTGTGTGTGTGTGTGGCACAATGCATGGAGTAGTGCTAGAGTTGAATGAATGAACAGTTTAAAACTTACTGAACAATCTGGAACTATGCCCAAAGCTCTATAAAACCTTTGGCTCAGCAAAACCACTTCTAGGGTTATATCCCAAAGAAATCATAGAAATGAGAAGAGGTCCCCATGTACACAAATATTTATAGCAACTCTTTTTACAGTGGCAAAGAATTGGAAATCAAGGGGATGCCTATCAACTGGAGAATGGCTAAACAAGTTGTGGTATATAAATGTAATGGAATTCTATGGTGCAATAAGAAATGAGGAGCAGACAGACTTCATAATAACCTGGAGAGACTTATACAAACTCATGTTGAATGAAAAGAACAGAACCAGGAGAAATTTATACACAATTACAGACACAATGTATGTGTGATGATCAACTTTGATATACTGGGCTCTTCTCAGCAATGCAAGGTCATAAGACAACTCCAAGAGACTTATGATGGAAAGAGATGTCCACATCCAGAGAAAGAACTACAGAGTTTGAATGCAGATTGAAGCAAACTATCTGCTCTTTTTCTTTTTCTTGTTTTGTTTCTTCTTTCCCATTGTTCATTCTCTCAGTTATAACCCTTCTACTGAAGAGGTATAAGGTGTGGGGGATTTCTAATGAAATCCTTTCTAGGTTGGTCGTCCAAAAAGAATTACTGGACTCAGCTCTCTTTTGGCAGAGTTATAAAAGTTTAATGTTACACTGTGGCAAGGGCGCAGCGTAAGGGGACAGGCAAGCTGACAGGGATTTAATGCAGAGTTTTAAAGTTACACTTTTGAGCAGCCAGGGGGAGCGGGGGGGAAGGGGTCAGAGAGAAAACCTGCAAAGGGCAGTGTCTAGAGAAGCAATTTTTAAAGACATAAAACTGTGAGTCATAGGTTCATTATGCTAACTAGGTGGGCAGAGGTGGGATTAGGGAGGAGTCTGGGAGTGATTAAGCGCTTAAAGGGCCATGCATTTTTAATATCAACTATGCTGGTGTATTGCCCATAATTCACTGGGAGAAATCAGAAGAGAGGGGAGGGAGAGGTGTGGTTTTTGCCTTGACACATCACTAGGTAACTTTTGGTCAAGTATGAAAGACATAAGTCCAATATGGCGGTTGGGAGGGTAGGCTTTATTGTTTCAGGAGGTGGCATGTTTGGAAGCTAGACTTATTATAGACCATCTTAGGAGGAACTTATCTCCTTGATAATGTTGTTCAAGGTTCCTAAAGTGCAGCTGGCCAGTAAGAACAAAGGGCTTATATATTTCTCTAAGAATACTTGGGTGATTGATTCATGGGAAACTATCTAGCAGACTGACTGCTAGCTTGGGAAAAAGACTTTGAGGATGGGGGCAGGGGAGAGGCAGAGTGAATGCCTTTATGGCTGAAGGAAAGTGTGACTTTTACAGTTTTATGGCATAGACTTGTTACAAACTGATGTGACATACATAGGTCCCAAACACAAGTGAGATTTTTACAAACTGAGGTTACAGACAACAGACCTCATCACTACAACCTTATTAATGTTTAATGTAAAGGTATTTGCAGATCCTATATTTAATTGCATGCTGCCATGGGTGGGGGGGGGGAGACGGAGAGGGAGAAAATTTGAAACCCAAGGGATTGAGGAACTGAATCTTGTGAACTAAAAGTAAACAAATACATTAACAAAAAATGAAATTTAAAAAGTAAGAAAAAAAATAGAAACTTACTCAATGTGTGTCCCCATAGAAACACCTCAACCCCTCCAGTCACACTTTCTCATGTGTATAACGGCTTAACAAAACTTACCTCACAGGGTTATGACAATCCAATGAGATAACATATATAAAGAACTTTGTAAACATTAAAATGCTACATATATATGTGTGTGTGTGTATGTGCAAATGTAAACATATCTAGAAAGTGCTAATATCTCTATAAATAATTACACATCTACATTTACAAAGCATTTTTTGTAAAAAATAGTTGAGGTAAGTAAAGCAAGTATTATTAAGAGATTATTATTCACCATATACTAATGAGAAATCAAAGTTAGAAAAATGATGTTATTTTTCTATGGTTGCATTCCTAACAAGTGTCAAATTTGTCATTCAAAGTCAGTATACTGCCTACTATAGAATCACAAATTGCATTAGAGTTATACAATGCTCTCCCCCACCCCAAGTAATGCTATGAAGTGAGTGGTAGAAATATTATTAAAATAAAAAGGTTTTTTTTCTTTAAAAAATGTAATGTAATGTAATGTAAATGGCTAATGATCTAGTAGTGCAGGTCTCAGGCAGGATTTGAGCCTGAGTGTCCTCATTGCAAGTCAAGTCCTCTTTTCTCTATACCATGTAGATAGCTTTTTTTTTTTGTTTTTTAAATTCCAATGAATAGTATCTCCCTGAAATAGAGATTCTGTTATTTGTTGATCTTGGCTGAAAGTTCATGTTATAGCGAAGATTCTTGGCAAAATTTCTTGGGAAATAAATCTGCAATGATAATTTCTTTCAGATTTGAATATGACCAAAACCCAGAAATACCAAGTTTTCCTCTATTTAAAAAAATTTTCTAAGAACTTGAATAAGAAGAGATACACACACGTGTGTGTATGATGTTTATGTGTATATGTATGTATTTATTTATGTCTGTATATGGAATGATGCACACTCAGTTAATCCTTTATAAATATAATTCTAGGGAAATGTAAATTAAATTACTATGAACCTTGTACAAATGGTAACTTTAAAAAATGCTAAAATATAAATGTTATTACATTGACTAAAATATCATTTCAAAGTGTTTAGAGAATAGAGAGGGGAATACTGGGGAAAAAGCAGAAAAACCAAGGTCTTTAGTGCTTAAAACAAAGTAATATAGGGGAGGTCAGGTTATGCCCTTTTGACAGTGAGGCTAGCAAGAAGTGGTTGATTGCACCCTGAGGAGGAAATTACTCAAAATAATGTATTTAACTAGCAATGAAGTGATTGATGCTATATTAACTGCTCATTTAGAATCAGCTGCCCACTGACCCAGACAGCACACCAAATAGGGAGGTTAAAGAAAGGGCTATGAGACTTTAGCAAAAGATTTTCAAAGGAGCCTGCAGAAATTAATCAACTGCAAAAGGCTAGGAAATGTGAAGATGTCAAAATAATCTCATTGACAACCTACTTTTGGTCCTTATGTAATAGTAATTCAGGATATTGGGCTGAGAGGTTCTGTAGTGGGCATGAGGAGGAAAAAAAAAAGCTCTCCAGGTGCTTTTAGATAAGCCTTAATTCCACTCTTTCAGTTGTCTGCAGGTTTAAATCATCGTTCATCTTATTTTGTATTTGCATTCTTCAACTAATTATTCTTAGAGTCTGAATGATCTTTACATCTTGTGGCTTGGGATCTCTCATCCTGCTAGTCATCACTCTGAAGACACATATTTTGTCAGTTTTCATCTTAAAATGTGATTTCTTTCATCTTTCATCTTATTTTTCCCTTTTCTCCAACTCTTCTACTCTTTACTCTGCATGCTTTTCCTCAGGTGGTAAATATGTTAGAAGAGAGTGGTCAAGTACTAAGAGGGAATGCTTAGAAATAGGGTATGCAATTAAAGGTATGGGGGGAAATTATGAGAAGTCTACTTATTTACCAAATTTCTAAATGTGTCCAGACTACAGAGACCACAATCCCCAACCTTTTTGTCACATATATAAGCATATATGTCAATATACATGATACATACAAAGGTCAGAGAGAGAGAGAGAGAGAAAGAGAGAGAGAGAGAGGGAGAGAGAGGTGCTGTGTGTCATAAGAAGTGTTGTGAACAAAATTATAAGTGATCAATGTAGTCCTTTCACTAAAAGAATTTATATTCTAATTGGGATATTGAGAGAGTGGATTGGTTTGCAGGGACTGCACATAATTATAGTTTACAGATTTAGGATTAAAAAAAAAATTCTGGGAAGACTGTTCTATGGACTGATACTGCTGGAATATAATAGATGGAATATTATAGCTATAAACATGAAGCCAAACAATTGATTTATAAAAAAAACCACAACAGCAAAATAATTGAGCACTCACTTGAGGGTGATGGGACTAGTAAGAGATTTGTAGACAAAAAGCCAAAGTGTGAGATATCAAACTCACGTAATCTTAAACAGCATTAGTTCAAAGTACAATGTCCAGAATTAGTTCCATTTTCCACTCTGGTTAGATCACAATTAGAGTTTTTTGTCCAGTCATGAAAACTACTTTTTAGGTTGAAGACTGACAAAATTTGTGTCTTCAGAGTGGTAGCTAGGGTGGTGATGGGTCCTACATTACAACATATTCAGACCCTCTAAGGAGAGTTAGCCTTAAGAATACAAGGTTTAGAGAGAGGTATGGGTCCTTTCTAGTATTTGAAAGGCTGACATTTAGAAGATGAGTTAGATATGTTCCATTTGGTCCTGGGGGACATGATTAGGACCAATGGGAAGAAGTTATTGAGATACATATTTATAGTCAATAGAAGGGGTAGAAAACTTAACAAAACTAGCGGTCCTTCAAAATGGAGGAAAATAGAATGAGCTACCTTAGGATAAAGGGAGTTCTATGTTACCAGTAATTTTTAAGTACAAGCAAGATGAAAATTTGCTGGAGATGGAGAAACAGTTTGTGCTTTTAATAATATATAGGTTAGATGGCACCCATCCAATATCTGTTCCCTCTCTAAAATTGTAGGATTCTTTCAAGTGATTAGAAAACTGCATATAGAATCATCTCCTAATGTACAGTCTTAATTTGTAAGAACATGAGATAAAGTAATATTTTTAAAACAATTTTGGCATGACTTGCATTGTGAAACTGAAAGTATTGCCATTGAAACTAGATGTTTTACAAGTAGAAAAGACCTCTACAGCACACGTTAAAATGTGCTAATATATCTTTAGCCATAGATGACTCAAGAGAAGGAACCAATAATTTATCCAGGAGTAGAACTGGCAGTCAGTAGATGAGCAACTATTTGTATGCAGATCCTCTGGACACTGCTCTTCTCCATTGCAGATGCTTTGTTCTGCTGTTTGAACAAAACAGTAATTCTTTACCATTTGCTAGAGTAGGATTTTCAATTCTTTAGAGTCTGAAAATGGTGCTTTAATATAAACCATGCAAACAATAAGGGGTAACAGGGTATGGTAAGTGTGCACATAGTAAGAAGATGACAAGAGTTTAGAAAGCTACCAAAATATTTTTATCTTTATTTAAGAACTGAACAATCAATTCGGAAAAATAGAAGTCATACTGGAGAAATACAAACAAATTGGATTATTTGTCAGTAGAGATAAAGAAATTAAGAAGATTGAAAAGAGCCTGTTAAAAATGCCATTAAAGCAGCAAAAGGAATAATATGATGTCTAGATAAAGAGGCTTAGTAAGATGCTGGTACTAATGCTGCTACTAAATAGAAACTCCTGAGTTTTCATGGAGGATACATTCCAAAATTAGTACTTTACGTATTTTTTGTTTTAATTTATTTATTTTTAGTTTTCAACATTCACTTCCACAAGATTTTGAATTATAATTTTTCTCCTTATCTGTTCTCTCCTCCCAATCCAATAGCATGTATTCTGATTACCCCTTCTCCCAATCTGCCCTCCCTTTTACCACCCTCCCCCCTTCTCTTATCCCCTTCCTTTCTATTTTCCTGTAAAGCAAGATAGATTTCTATACCCCATTGCTTGTATATCTTTTTTCCCAGTCGCATGTAAAACCAATTTTTAACATTCATTTTCAAAACTTTGAGTTCCACAATCTCTCCTTTCCTCCGTCCCCAACCACTTTCATTGAGAAGGTGAACAATTTGATATAGGTTATAGATGTGTAGTCATGCAAAACACTTCCAACAATGTTGTGAAAGACTAACTATATTTCCCTCTTTCTTGTCCCACCCTTCATTTATTCTATTCTGTCCTTTGACGTGTCCCTCCTCTGAACTGTTTGCTTCTGATACCCTCTCCCCTAATCTGCAGTCTTTTCTATCATCCCCTCTATCTTATCTCCTTTCCCCTTCTTTCCTGAAGGAGAAAATAGATTTCCATACCCCAATTGAGTATGTATGTTATTCCCTCCTTAAACCAAATCCGTTGAGAGAAATGTTAACTGATTCCCACTCTCCTCCTCTCTCTTTCCCTCTGTTATAAAAGCTATTTCTTGCCTCTTTTATGTGAGATGATTTACTACGTTCTACCTCTCCTTTTCTCCTTCTCCCAGTAGATTCCTCTCTTACCCTTCATTTTTTTAGATATCATTCATTCATATTCAACTTACCCTGTGCCCTGTCTTTCTCTCTCTCTGTCTCTGCCTCTCTCTCTCTATGTGCGTGTGTGTGTGTGTGTACACACACACACACACACACACACACACATACATATATATTCTTTCAAGAGGTGATTGGTGAATTCTTACAATTTCTATTTTACCTTTTGTTTCTAGAATATCAGGGTAGATGTCTTTTATAATTTGTTGAAAGATCATGTACAGGATTTTTTTTTTTTTTGGATCATGGCTTTCAGGTAGTTCAATTTTTTTTAAGTTATCTCTCCTGGATCTATTTTCCAGGTTAGTTTTTTTTTTCCCAAAGAGATATTTCACATGGTCTTCTATTTTTTTCATTCTTTTGATTTTGTTTTATAATTTTTTTGATTTTTTATAGAGTCAGGAGCTTTTATTTGCTCCATTCTAGTTTTTAAGGAATATTCTTCAGTGAGCTTTTGGATCTCATTTTCCATTTGGCCAATTTTGCTTTACAAAACATTTAAAGCATTTAAAAATGCATTAAAAGACATTTTTCTCCTCATTGCCTTTTTAATATCTTTTGCCATTTGGGTTGGACTATTTTTTTTTTTGTAGGGGGAAAGGCAAGGCAATGGGGCTTAAGTGACTTACCTAAGGTCACACAGCTAAGAAGTGTGTCAAATATCTGAGGCTGGATTTGAACTCAGGTCCCCTGATTTCAGGGCTGGTCCTCTATTCACTGTGCCAACTAGCTGCTTCCTAGTCCATTTTTAAAGTGTTACTTAATTCAGCATTTTTCTAAGTCTCCTTTAACAAACTGTTGACTTGTTTTTCATGATTGTCTTGCATCACTCTCATTTGTCTTCCCAATTTTTCCTCTCCTTCTTGATTTTCAAAATACTTTTCGAGCTTTCCATTGCCTGAGACGTATTTATATTTTTCTTGTAGGCTTTGGATGTAAAAAACTTTGACTTTGTTTCCCATTAAATCTCTTTGTGTTTCAACTTTAAAAGTTGCCACCACAAGCTCAATTACACCAGCACTCCTCCTCATCCCAGCACTGTGACCCAGATCCTAGCATGGGCAAAGCAAGAGAATCCTGTCTCAGAGCCAGCAAAGTGATTGCTACAATCTTGGTCTGATCAGTGATTTGATTCCCCCACCAACTGGGCCAAGATTTCCAGAAGTAGCCACTGCTACCTCTGCTTTTGCTGCCCCAGGGCTGGGGCTGGACCTCACTCCCCTCTCACCCAGGTCTGACAGACCTTTCATAGTAATCTTCTAAGTCATTTGTGAATTCTTTGTCATTTGTGAATTGAGAAGTCTGAAAACTGTCAAAACTGGTAGTGATTCAGTGCCCTGAGCCCTGTTCAGGTTTGCTGGGAGCCCAGTCTCTGCTGGTGCAGCCCATGCTTGACTGTGTTCCTCTCCCATCCCAGTACAACAGATCTTTACTGTAAACCTTCCAGATTGTATTGGGATGGAAATTTGTTTCATTCTGTCATCTTGTAGGATCTACTGCTTTAGGATTTGTTTAGAGTCATTTTTACAGGTATTTTGAGGAGTCCTGGGGAGAGCTCAAGCAAGTCCTTATTTATAATATACCATCTTGGCTCTCCTACCTCCATTGTAAGCACTTTAAAAAGACAGAACAGTGAAGGAAAAGAATGCAATAAATAAATTAGAGAAGTATCTCCTGAGATTAAGACTAATAATGAAAAATCCCCATTAAGACAGGCAGCTTGATCATGTCACCTCTTTCTCCTCTTTATTTTTTTTTTCTCTTCCTGGATTCTTCTCAATGACGCAAGGAGGACCAGATACAGTAACATTTGAATATATTATTTAAAAAAATAGTTGGAATAGTCCAGGGTACTGCAATAGTGATCATGATGTGGGTAATACTCCTCAGAGCCAGAAGACATTTCTGTAATGTCTTTAACTCCAAAGTAGTTCCTGATATTCCAACTCAGAGAAAGGAAAAGGTTTAAAACATGTAGCAGCCTAACAAAGTTTTTCACTGGCATATCAGCCTTGATTAAGTACCTTAAAAAAATTGTTCCAATATTTACTATACCTTATTAAAACCTGATTTGTAAAATGAATTAGAGAAGTAAATGGAAGACCAGTCTAGTGTCTTTAGCAAGGAAACCCAGTAAATAGTATAGGCATGCTATGGTCCACAGAGTCACAAACAGTTGAAAATGACTGAAAAATCAACATTCTTCATCTTCAACCTCTCTCTATTCTCAGTAACCAGAAGACTAAGTATTGGTTTCCTCTGCCCAAAGTAGTCCACTCCACCTAGCTTTATAATTTCTGGAACTGTTCCATGTCCCTGAAATACTTCTTTTTCATTAACTCTTGATGCACCCTTTCACTGCTCAATGACCAAAATATTTCCATTAGTACAGTGGTTCTCAACCTTCCTAATGCCAGGATCCTTTAATACTCACATGTGGGCATATCTGCATGTGGGTGGACCTGCCTGAAGACAGAGGAGCGGTGTCTTGGTTCCCAAGACCATCAAAAATATGTGTTTTCCGATGGTCTTAGGGGAGCCCTATGAAAGGGTCATTTGATTCCCAAAGGGGTCGTGACCCACAGGTTGAGAACCATTGTATTAGTATATCTAACAAACACTAGCATCAACCGAACATAAAGAAAAAATATTGCCCATGGGAAAAAAATACCATGAAGAGTGTGAGCTCCTTGGGACCAGGTACTGTCTTTTCCTTTTCCTTGTATCCCCAGTAAATTTCATAGCACCTGAAATATGGTAATTGTTTAATAAAATTTTATTAAATATCAAGTTTTGTTTATTAAGGCATTTTCTGAACTCTGTTGTACACAAGGAAATTGATTTGTCAAAGAAAGCTTAGTATTTGAGAGAACTGCTAATCAAGACAGTAATATGATGATTTTTTTAATACAAATTTTCAAGATGATACAAAAGTGATTATTTGTCTCTTTTAACAGGATAGGAAAACACTAGCTTGTATTTTCCTGGACCCTAATCAGGATTTCTTAAAATTTAAATTTTGGTAAAAAATCAAGGGTAAACTGTTGTGTTATTAATAGTTAAGTGACAGCTTTTTCCTTTGTCACTTAAATGGGTAGTTGATTATTGTTTTGAGTACCAGAATTTGTTATTCTCTTTCTTTTGAGGAAATGTTTTGGCCTTTTAACATAAACTCAAGAGAATTAGTACATTCCACTTAATTGCACTTAGGACATTGATTTCTCCTCTGCCCTAGGCTTTTAAATTACATCAGTGTTCATTTTAAATTACTAATAATATGCTGATTCTTTTCCTTGCTTGTTACTTGGTTTTCATTTTCCTCTACATGGTAACTAAAAAACAAAACTAACCAACAACAACAACAACAACAACAACAACAAAACTTATAGCAAAGATATCTGCTAGTAACTGCAGATCAGGAATTTAAGATGCTCTATTCCAAACTTGTATTCAAAGACTTTGAGAATTGCAAATTTAAAATTGAAACATGTTAGAGAACATTTAGTCCTAATCCTTCATTTTATAAATGAAGAAACTAAGGACACATAAGATTAAATATCTTACCTAAAATTACTAAGAAACAGAACCAGGATTTTTAAAAATGGGCTCTAAATCATGTTCTTTCTTTTTTTTTTTTTTTTTTAATTTATTTTTTATTTACTCATTTACT
>CM053591.1:100381597-100405569 GCA_028646515.1 Pseudochirops corinnae
CTTTCAAGTTCTATTTTGGTCTCTGGTTCTAGAATATCTGGGCAATTTTCCTTGAGAATTTCTGGAAAGATGCTTTCTAAGTTCTGTTTTTGATCATAGCTTTTAGGAAGTCCAATAGTTTTTAAGTTGTCTCTCCTGGATCTGTTTTCCAGGTCAGTGGTTTTTTCAAGGAGATATTTCACATTGCCCTCTATTTTTTCATTTGTTTGGATCTGTTTGATAGTATCTTGATATCTCATGAAGTCATTTGCTTCTATTTGCTCCACTCTAATTTTGATGGAATTATTCTCTTCAGAGTGCTTTTGAGATTCTTTCTCCATCTGGCATAGTTGACTTTTTAAGGCATTCTTTTCCTCATTGGGTTTTTGGGCCTCTTTTGTCATTTGAGTTAATCTACTTTTCAGGGTGTTAATCTCTTCAATCAGATTGCTGACTCTCTTTTCATCATTTGCTTGCAGCATTCTTATTACTCTTCCCAATTTTTTTTCCACTTCTCTTATTCGGTTTTCAAAATCCTTCTTCAGCTCATCTCTAGCTTTAAGGCAATCTTCATGTTTTTTGGAAGCCCCTGGTGTGGGAGCTCTGGCTGTGCTGTCTTGCAACTCTCTGCCTTGGTCCTTCTTTTCTTCAAAGAAGAAATCTAGGGTTTGATTGCTGTTCTGAACCTGCTTCTTATGGTTATTCTTACTCATGGTTGTTCAGTCTATGATTTTTTTAAAATCTTTGTGGGGCTCTGCTTCCAGAAGGGAAAGCTGTGTCCCAAATCGCTGGGGTCCTCCTGGCTGCCGTAGCTCTCAGGAAGGTGCTTGGTCCCTTTCCCACTTCTGGCTTGCCAGATAAAGAAGCCCCAGAAGTCTAAAGCCCAAGACTGCAAATCCAGATCAAGGCTGCTCAACGTGATAGCACTTGGCCTCTGAACGATTGCTGCATCCTCTTGCAGTCTGCAGGCAGATCGTGCGGAAGCTGCAATGTGGAGGTGGGTGCAAAACTTCTGCCTTTCTCTTTCCAGCTCTGGAGGCCTTTTGGCCAGACCACTTTTCCTCCCTGATTTCGCAAGTACCACTGACCTAGTTCTGAATGCTACTGCAGCTGCTACTAACCCTTAGCTCACCAGAGGCTCCTCAGCTCCTCCCATCCAGCCACCCCTGGGGCTCAGCCAAGGCTTCAGGCCAGGCTAGTTTCAGTTCACAGTGCTGATATGATTCCGCGTAGCCAAGCTGACTTTAGTGGAAAGTATATTTGTGTGCGTTTTGGAGTTCTAGGATTAATTGAGTCATATTTTATGGGTTTTTTGGGGTGGTTATGTGAAAGCTGCAATATGCTGCTGCTGCTACGCTGCCATCTTGACTCCGCCCCCCAGAATGAAGCAATTCAAATATCATGGAACTATAGCCAGGATCACACAGGACCCAGCAGCTTCTACATTAAAATATCAGAGGGATTGGAATATGATATTTTGTAAGGCAAAAGAGCTTGAACTGCAACCAAGGATCAATGACCAAGCAAAACTGAGCATAGCTTTTCAGGCAAGCAGATGACCATTCAAAGAAATAAAGGACTGAAAGGGCAAGGTAAGCCCCTCTGTAAGGAATATCTGTAAGGAATAAGATTATACAAACCAAGGCCCAAACTCAATAGGACCTTTCTATTACCCTGAGTTATTCTGGAACAGAAAATCCTGAGAACATGAGGGCTGAGCTTCTCCTGGGACCCTGGCCAGGACCTTGAGAAGAGATATGGTTAACTGCCCAATTCCAAGAACTAGACATTGCAAAGAAACATCACTCTTGTGGGGGGGGGGGGCGGGCTGGAGGGATTGGCTTCCTTCCCCAGCCACACACAAGATATGATGATTGCTAAAAAATACCTGGCAGTATGCCTTCTTTGTTTTCAGCACTAATTAAACTGTAAGATTCAGACCCCAAATTGTAATCTCACCCATGGAAGAGACATCTTGTGTGGGACCCTCCCGAGTGGAACCCTGATGGCTGTACCTGGGATTCCCCAGCTTTTGTTTTCAGGTGTTGGTGCTTCCCTGCATTGGCGACGGCTGTAAATATGTATAGATATACTTCACTACATGGTTGGAGCCCTGCCTGTCCCAAGTGGGACCCTGATGGGTGGTCAGGTGTTGGTGCTTCCCCGCATTGATGATGATTGTGGATATGTATGTTTGTGTATATATATATATATATATATGTATATGTATTATATGTGTGTGTGTGTGTGTGTGTATAAATCATAGTTGCTCTTATTTTACTATTCCAAAGCCTTTACTCTGTTATCTCTGGCTTCTTTGTCACTTGCCTATATTCTAAATAAACTATATTGGATCTTTTGAAGTGCCAGAATGTTGCGTTCATGCAAATCCTGAACCTCCTTAATCCAATAGGGACTTCCAGACTTTCTTGATGAAAAAGCCATAGCTCAATGGAAAATCTGATCTCCGAATATAGGATTCAAGAGAGATATAAAAAGGTAAACAAAGGAAACACACACACACACACACACACACACTCATATAACTTGTGATTCAATAAGAGAAAACAGTTTACATACCTATATGGGAAATTGATAACTGTCAATATTGAGATTTCTATAACTATCATGACATTTAAAAGGAATATACATAGATAGATGGTGTGGGTACAAATGAACTAATCTGACTAATCTGATGTTTAAAAAAAAACTTATTAACGGATGCAAAGGGATTGTAAAGGGAGAAAATGAAAGGAGGAGGCAGAAAAGGGTAAAGTATGCCACCCTGAAGAACAGGCTGTTTTTCAAAGAGGCAGAGGAATAGAAACCAAATTGCCACTATTCACTGGAATATGGAGAAAGTAATGGAGTTCCAGAAAAAATTAAAACAAAAACATCTGCTTCTATTTCATTGAATGGACTAGAGCAGTGGTTCTCAATCTTCCTAAAGCCACAACCCTTTAATACTCATATGTGGGCATATCTACATGTGGGTGGACCCACCTGGAGATGGATAGAGGAGTGGTGTCTTGGTCTTTAAGACCATTGGAAATATGTGTTTTGCGACGGTCTTAGGTGACCTCTGTGACCCCTGTGAAAGGGTCGTTCAACCCCCAAAGGAGTTGCGACCCACAGTTTGAGAACCACTGGACTTTGACTTACAGCCTTTGACTTTGTGACTTACAACAAAATTTGGCAAGTCCTCAAAGAAATGGGAGTACCCAGTCATCTTATTTGTAACCTAAGTAACTTGTACACAGACCAAGAAGTAATAGTTAGAACCAAACATGGAATAACTGATTGGTTTAAGATCAGAAAAGGAGTATGGAAAGGCTCTATATTGACAACTTATCTTTTTAACTTATATTCAGAATAAATTATGTGAAATACAGAGCTGAATGAATGAAAAGCTGGATTTAAAGTTGCTAGGAGAAAAATCAACAATCTCAGACATGCATACAATACTATTCTGATGGTAGTAAGTAAGAAATCTCTTAAGGAGGAAGAAAGAAAACAGCCTCTGGGTGGCTTGTAGGTTAACATAAAAAAAAAAAAAAAAAGATCTTGTCAACTGGTCCCATTACTTCCTGTCAAAAAGAGGGAGGAGACAAGAAAGCAGTGTCAGATTTTATATTCTTGGGCTCAAAGACCACTGTACATGGCAACTGCAGCCATGAAATTAAAAGACACTTCTTACTTGCAAAAAAAAGCTATAGCAAATCAAGACAGCATACTAAAAAGCAAAGACAACATAACCTTGCTGACAAAGGTCCTTATAGTAAATGCTATGGTTTTTCCAGTAACTATGTATGGCTGCTAGAGTTGGACTATAAGGAAAGCTGAACACCAGAGAATTGATACTTTGAAATGTGGTGCTTAAGAAGACTTGAGAATTCCTTGGAGAGCAAAGTTAAATAAGTCAATATTAGAAGGAATTAATTCAGGCTACTCACTGAAATACTGTAGCCAAAACCTAAGTACTTTGGACACATAATAAGGAGATGAAGCTCATTGGAAAAGACCCTGATGTTTGGAAAGATTGAAGACAAAAGAAAAGCCTGGCAGAGGACGTGATAGATTAATAGTATCATAGATACAATGAACATGTATTTGGAAAGACTTTGAGAAGTACTTGGGGATAGGAAGGTCTTGTGTGCTTTGAACCTTGGGACCATGAAGAGTTGGATATGAAGTAACAAATGAACAACAACTGAGAAAAGAACAACAGAATAACTCCATAGGGAGTACAATTTCCTATTTGGGCCTGGAAGTGATATGTGGGATGATTATGAGTGAAGAATTGGGAATGACACCAAAATGAAGGAGAGAGGAGGATTTTTTAAAAATGTGGCTTGCTTTAAATTGTGAAAGTTTTTCTCTGACATAAACCTCTTATTTTTAATATAAACATTTTTTCTGATGGTTCCATAAGGCAACAAATCATGCAATACCATTATCTCTAAGGAATCAACATTAGAAGTGAATTAAAAAACATTAGAAAAATATATGGTAGAAGAAATTTAGATGGAACCTTTTATTTTCACAGCATAAGTAAAGCTAAAGATATTATCAAGGAAGTTTGTAATTTAAAAATAAGGTAGGATCCCCTCCCATCAGCATCAGTGAGGGCCAGGAGCCAGAGTGTCACATGGTGACATTCCCTTTTTTCTTTCTGTAGCATTCCTAAAGGTTTTAAACTGTTTGTAGGTTTTAGAATGTAGCAGAAGAGAAAGTTTTTAGAGACCATCAAGTGCAATTGCCTCCCTCCCTCCCTTTTATTTTTCAACACATAGGGAAAATGAGTATTAGAGGACCTTATTCTAGAATGAGAAACATAGTCAAGATTTGAACCACACTTAAGCTCAGGACTGAGCCTGGCGGCCAATGCTTGCTAGTTGTTCAGTTGTGTCCGACTCTTTGTGACCCCATTGGAGGTTTTCTTGGCTAAGATACTGGAGTGGGTCGCTATTTTCTTATCTAGCTCTCTTTACAGATGAGGAATCTGATGCAAACAAGGGTTCAGTGACTTGCCCAGGGTCACACAGATAGTTAGTGTCTGAAGCCAGATACAGTTCTATCCACTACACCACCCAGCTGCCCTGGTGCTTGCTAGATAGTCATACAAGTCAAAACACTCATATTTACTTCTCCTTTTATTCAAGAGAAGTTGTAGAACACCTCTCCCTTCCACAATAATTTACTCAGACACAAGTTTAGGAATCATGCAAGTGGGGTGTGGGAGAGACAATGAAAGAAAGACTAGTAGATTAGCCTGTGGAAGAGCAAAATGAGTACTTAAGAGTATATTTTTCTTTTGTAGCTCTCCTGGATAATCTTTGCCTCAAGGCATGGAACTGAACCTGTGGATGTCTTTCCAAGACACCTTACCTGTTCTATCACCCTGAGTATCTTGCTGTGGAATTTTTTGTTTTGTCACTGGCCCTCCTAGGATGACTTTATGGCCCTGGTCAATTTGTTTAGTTTTATTGGATTTCTTTACAAATCCACCACAGCACTTCCTTTGACCTGGAGATGTATACTGATGTGATGGTATAGAATGGGAGATCTTGTTGCTCTGTGGAACTGGGGCCCTTCTGGGATGGGAAATCTTACTTTTTGGAACTGGAGATGTGGCCCTGTTGGATGGTATATATTTGGTTGTGGATTTAAGAAATGATCTAGATTGGTTAATCTTTATACTCTTTGGAACTCAAGGAAATGGTCTGAATACTTTTGTTTTCTGGCCACCTCTTTCTGTTTTGTTTTGTTTTTTTCCTCTTCATTTTAGTGTCTAGACCAGTTGTATTCAGAGACTTAATCCAACACTTCCCCTCATTTTTGGAACCATGTTGTAGATGAGATTGTTCAGGGAAAACTGAGCCTTGCTGCCTGGATGGCCTCACCCTAGGAGCATGCTTCTGTTGGAATGAAGGCATTGGTGGATAAGCCATACTTAGTGCTCTCTTTATACCAAGGCAGAGCCATTGCATGAGTCCTGTGGACTTCTCAGAATGTCTGCTTGGAGGAGTTATTTTTGGGGCCTCCTTAGTCCTTCTCTCTGGATGTGTCTCTCTATACTTGGGCATACATTATCTCTACACTCTCAATTTTATGAGTTGTAGTTTTGATCTCCTTGGAGGTCTTCACTTATTCTGAGTCATGAATCCATTTAATTTCATCCCTAGCTCAGCGACCTTTGCTACCAGTATCCAATAAAGAAGGTATTGTGAAGTCATACTGCTCAGATTCTCCACTTTTTGGTTTTGCAACCTCTACTTGCCTGCCAGGTACATTTCTTTTGATGTGGACTTGAATAGGTTCAGGGTTTTGGGAAGGCAGAGGAATCTGGAAAGGCTTAGGTTCTATATCAGTTTTAGGGCTTAGAGTAAAAATTTTCTTGGTGATATGACAGTACAGACCTTACTCTTCCTCTTCTTCTCTGATGGGTCACACTGTGATGATGCATAACTCATTGACACCAAAGGCCCTACTTCTCCTTGCTGCTTTGAGGTTTGGTTTCAGGTTCTTAACCTAAAGCCAAGGTGAACCTGAAACTCCCCATGTCCCTCAGAGTTATGAAAAAGGTAGAGCTGTGGATAGATAAGAAGCCAAGGCCCAACAGAGTCATGGAACTTGTGGGGGCCTGGGATCTGAACATCTGCCACACTACAGACAGGGTACTGTAGAACCATACCTTTATTTAGACAGTTGATTCTTTAGGAGCCGTTGTTATTTTCAGCTGCAGGTCCCATAGTAGCTGGGTCTGTTTATGAGAAGAAGTTACTGACAGAGGCCTAGCCTGAGATTCAGAAGTTCTTATCTGTGAACTGATATCTGTTTTTTTCATTCTACTCCACTGAAGCAGGCTTCTCCTCAGTACTAGGTACATTGTGGGAAGAAGGCAGTTGTGGGCTTGTACTCTCAGGTAGTTCATTTAACTCTGAGGGGACTTGTTCCCTTTCCTTCCTTTCCTCCATAGATTCACTTCTGCCTTGGGCTTCTTTTGTGGTCAAGTTCAATAGTCCTGAGATGTGCTAGGCTTGGAATTCTCTAGCTGTTTATTGAAGGGTGCACTCTTCCTACAGAGTTGGCATAGGGTATCTCTCTGTGGAAGTGAAGTCCTAGGAGGGGTTCCCATAATCTTCCCTTGACACCTCTGGGAAACCATTGTTTGTCTTGGTTGGAAAATGCCCATTTGGGGCATATGGACAGATAACTGGAGGTGGTCTTTCGACATGAGTCTCCTAGGTATGATTTGTTTACTGCATCTTAGCCCATAGGTTCTTCCTTAGCATGTAAGTAGTATATGATGATTTTCTCCTTGCCATTCTTCCCTTTGAAATTTGTTGCTCCTGGGCCTTCACTTGCCTCTTTAAAATAGGCTGTTTTAGGGCTTTTGGTGTCTTTAATGTTTCTTGCCAGAAACTCTTTTCTGATCTCCAAGGTGGGAGTAAAGGACACTGGAATAGGCATTGAGGAGTCAGCCTCCACTGCCATAAGGAATGTCAGGGTGGCACAGATGGAGGCCTGGAAAGAGTTGAAGGTTGTGCTGTCTTGGAAAATTTTCTAGACATCCTTAAAGTAAAGGGATTTTGGAGCATCATATTTTCATTCAAGTCTCCTAATGTTGATCTCAGAATTTCCTGTTTCTTAGAGCCATAAAGGCCTTGTTTCAGTTTAGCAGCGATCCTGCTAGAACTTAAAATGTATAGAGGTGTGGAGCTCTGGAGAAGATGGAAAGAATCCCCAACTGGTGACTTTAACTCTAGACTCAATTGCTTAGGATCTATGATTTGAAACTTTGACCTTGAGGTCAACCTGGCCAAGTCTACAACTTGAATATGTGGCCATGGGTCTCTACAGTATCTATGACTCAAACATGTTGTTTTAGGTTATCCTCTTAGAATCTTGGAGCTTAATCTGTAACCCCTGGACCAGTCCCTTGGAATCTGTGAGTTTGACCCTGGGTCAGCCCCTTGGAATCTGTGAGATTGACTTGTGACCCCTGGGCCAACCCCTTGGAATCTGTGTTTGACCTGTGACCCCTGGGGCAGCCCCTTGGTATCTGTGAGTTTGACCTGTGACCCTAGGATCAGCCGCTTGGAATCCGAATGTGGCTTCACATAGGATGACATCCACTTCTGAGCAAAAGGCATCCTGTGTAACAAATAGGGGTTTTGGCTGGAGCTGGCTGTCTGCTTTGGACGATTTTGGAGTTGTTGGTCATCTGCTTGTTCCTCATAGCTATCACACCTTCTAGAGAAGGGGCTCTAAATCTGTACCACTAGCAACATAAACCACTGACCAACTGCTGTTACTAGGAATCCTTAGGTCAGAGCTGATGGCGTTCAAACTTCCATGAGGCTACAGCTGCCTGGATCTAGGAATCATATTAGAACACTAAAGCATGTGGCAAGAAGAATGAGTTTGCATCATGAATTCATCAGGACCCTGAGCTTGGCAGCAACATCAGGATGACATCAGAGATATGAGTAGAAACTTCTGTGACTAGCATTGGAATATTCAAACTCCAGGTTTCAACTGATGATCAATAAGGAAATGGCTATTGTTATGAATTGGGGTGGAAATGGAGGAGGAAAGAATGACCACCCCAACATGGTAAGATTGTTCCATTTCCACTCTTCATGACTTTGATATTGGAAAAGTGTTTGAACACTTACCTCTACAAATGGAGTCAGTGCATCTATAACCTTGGTGAAATTGAAGTTGACAAATTATGCTCTAATGCGAACAATTGCCACTGCTGGAAAATGGAGATTTCACACTTTTATTGGAGTGACTCTGGACTTTAATAATATTATCTTTTAATTTCAATTCCATTCAGGAAATGTACTTTTTATTATTTTAATTATAAAATTATTTATTTGTAGTTTTCAACAACAACAAAAAAAATAAGGTAAGGTGAGATATACAGTGAGGACATGAAATCACAATAAATTTGCACTCTATACATATTAAGTATTAAAACATTTAACGGGAAGTCTCAAATATGTTATTTGAATATGTTTCAATGGATATTTATTGGAGGACAGGGTAAAAGCCCTGGACTCATTGTGTTATGCATTATTGAAGGGACTGCCAACACTAATGAGATCAGGCATTTTTCAAAATATCAAATACTACACAAACACAGGTTACAATGGAAATGCAACAATATACAATGAAAAGACAAAACTGACTACATTTATGCATCTTATTTGCCTTCTATAATTTTATTTCAGACCTAGGAAAATTGTAAATTATGTATTTTCATGGCTGCTATAGTAAGTAAGAGTCTGTCAGCAGAATTTAAAACAGTGGGTGGAAGTTTCAGGGAGACAGATTTTTTGTGCAATATAAAGAAAATCCTCCTAACATTTAGTTCTATCCAAAACCTAAATAAACTATTTAAGAAAGTATTGGATTTCCTATCAAAGAGTATATACTCAAAGATAACCTACGTAACCACTTATTAGAGAGGTAGGAGAGATAAAGAAGATAGGAGGTGGGGCAATGGACATTCCTGGAACCTTACTCCCATCAGTTTTGGCTCAAAGAGGGAATAATATACATGATGAGATAAATATAGACATCTATCATAGGAGAGGAGGAGGTTAAGTAAAGAAGCGGAGATGAGGAAAGATCCAGAGGGGTGGTAGATAGAAGTAAAACATGGGCGATGTGGGAATGAGTAAAAGGAGAGAGAGGACAAACAGGAGGAAGAATTGGATGGAGGGATATACATAGGTAGTAATCATAACTGTGAATGTGAATGAGATTTCTTCTCCCACAAAGCAGAAGCCAATAACAAAGTGGATAAGAAAGCAGAATCCTACATTATATTGCTTAAAAACAAACAAACAAAAAAAACACATTTGAAGCTGAGACAGACACAGAAAGTTAGGGGGCTGAACTACAACCTATTATGCTTCAGCTGAAGTAAAAAAAAAAAAGAAAAAAGCAGGTATAGCAATCCTGATCTTAGACAAAGTAAAAGCAAAAACAGATTTAGTTAAAAGAGATAAAGAAGGAAAGTACATCTTGCTAAAAATCACCATAGACAATAAAGCAATCAAATCAGAAGAGCAAAGGCTAGTCTACTCATTAGAGGAGAGGAAGAATTCATGATCAAACAAGAGATAGAGAGCAATAGAAAATGTAGAATACATCATTTTGATAATATTGGATGGCAAGTTCTTTTTTAAAAACAAAATCTATGTAACCAAGATTAGAATGAAAGCAGAAAGCTTGAAAACAATCTTTACAGCAAGTATCTCTGACCAAGGTCTAATTTCTAAAATAAATGCAGAGAAGTGAGTTAAATTTATGAGAATACAAGCCATTCCCCAATTGATAAATGTAAAAGGATATGAACAGGAAGTTTTCAAATGAAGAAATGAAAGATATCTATAGGCATATAAAAAAGTGCTCTACATCACTTTTGATTAGATAAATGCAAATTAAAATAACTCTGAAGTACTACCTCACACCAATAAGATTGACTAATATCAGAAAAAAAAAATGAAAATGGTAACTATTGGTGAGGATGTGGAAAAATTGGGACACTGATGCATTGTTGGTTGAGTAAAGAATGCATCCAAATGTTCTGGAGAACAATTTGGAATTATACCAGGGCAACCAAACTGTGCATATCTTTAATACAGAAATGCCACTACCAGGTCTGTAACCCAAAGAAATCATAAAAAAAGGAAAAGGATCTATGTGCTATATGTCCAAAAATATTTACAGTAATATAGTGTGTATATATATATAATATTTTATATAGCAATACTGTTCATTCCATATTAGAAACTGAGGAAATGTCCATCATTTGGGGAATTGCTGAATAAGTTGTAATATATAAATTTAATTCTATACTCTTTTGCAATAAGAAGTGATGAACTGGCTGATTTCAGAACAACCTAGAAGGTCTTATATAAACTTATGCAAAGTGAAATAAGCAGAACCAAGAAAATACTTTACACAGCTTCAGCAACATCATGTGATGATCAGCTATGAATAACTCAACTTTTCTCAGTAACATAATAATCAAAGACAAGTGCAAAGGACTCATAAAGGAAAATGCTATCCACATTCAGATAAAGAACTGATGAACTCTGAATGCAGGCTGAATCATATTTTTCACTTACTTTATTCTTTCTCATATATTTTTCCTTTGATCTTCCAAGACCCTGTTGAATATGGAAATATGTTTTACATGATAATCTATGTATAAGCCACAACAAATTGCCTACTGTTTTCAGAAGGGGGAGAGGAGGAAGGGAGGGAGATAAATTTGGAACTCAAAATCTCATAAAAATGAATAACATTTTTCTTTATGTGTAATTGTTGGGAAAAATAAAACACTATTTAAAGAAAAAGTAACCATTTTATTAAGTAGAACAAGGCTACCTAACAAATCAAATATACATAGTAAAGGGTCCATACCAGTAGGTCCATTGATTCATGGCTCATGAAATTTATAGAAAACCCATTTGCAAAATCATGTTGTCTGTATTCAGGTTCACAAATGATGCTCTTCTCATTCAGATGAAATAAAAAAAAAAAACATTAAAAAATTTAATCCTCCTAACAAAAACACAAAAGAATTTATATATGTTTGCTTCAAAGACACAGAGAACCAAATGAGTCCATCCAATCCATTTGCCTACCAACTCAATCCCCAAAGTGCAGATGTAAGAGAGAAATTACATTCTGAAGGCATACTGGAATTCAAAGTCAGGGACTAAAATTACCATGATCCATACTATGTGGGACCATGGCTCCAGGGCAACAATAGTTAATCTCAATAGCTAAACATATAAATAAAATAAAAGTAAAACACTTGGAATGTAGATTTTTATTTCTTTTTAAAATATAATTTCTAATGCCTTATTCATTAAAAACAGGAGGAATGATCATTCAATGTGAAAGTTTATCAGATTTTCCTTGGAAAATATATTTACGTGCTTTTTGTTCAATTTTGCTAAGAATAATCTTTGATTGTGCTTTCAGCTGTTTTGTATTGACATGTTCCCAGATGAGCATTTACTTGATAGGATGTGCAAAAGTTCTATTTAGCTGGCCTGAATTTAAGCCTACAGTTTGAAGAAGCAAACTATCACATCCCTGCAGCTTTATGGTCTTTGTGTCGATTGTAATCCCCAGTATCTTTTCAGGCTTAGAGAGTCTCAATTATTTACATTATTGCTGGAAGAATCTTCTGTTTGTTTTTTTTTCCCCAAATTACCCACATAATAGCAATAGAGAAAAGAATAATGCTTTGCCCTAAATTACCCAGATTGCCTGTCTATACTTCCTGATATGAACAGAAAAATCACTTTATCTATTACTTTTTAATATATAAAGGTGGCATATTCATGCTACAAAATTTGCCATTGATTTCAAAGAAAATAACTTCTCTCTCTCTCTGTCTCTTTCTCTCTCTCTCTCTCTCTGTCT
This sequence comes from Pseudochirops corinnae, assembly GCA_028646515.1. Classification (NCBI taxonomy): domain Eukaryota; kingdom Metazoa; phylum Chordata; class Mammalia; order Diprotodontia; family Pseudocheiridae; genus Pseudochirops; species Pseudochirops corinnae. The sequence goes on from CM053591.1 coordinate 100,394,039, forward strand.
CTTCCTCTCTCTCTCTCACGGAAAGAGAGGAAATTTATGAGACAAATACGGAGGAACCACAGTCCAGATTTGGGGGACAACTTTTGCAAAAGCAAAGAGATGGTATGTGGAGTGTAATGTGGGGAACAGAGAGAAGGCCATTTTGGATGATCACAGAGTATTAGATTTGAACCCCTGTCCAATGAGGTTGGAATGATAGTTTGGGGAAATTTTTTTAAAGCAAAATAGCGACGTTTATATTATAGAGGAATTGTGAAGTTATTGGAGATTTTTTTTTTCCTTAGGTAAGTGATATAGATAGGTGATTAAGAAAAATATATTTGACAGCTTTATGTATAACATAAATGCTTATCTGGGAAAACATTTTTAAATTGTTCATATAAAACAGCAGAAAAATCTATCACAAGTGATTTCTTACCTCTACCATTCCATTCATACCACAAATTCTAATTCCTTAGGTTGTTAACTATCCACCCCTAGTTCCTAGCACTGAAATTTATCTCAACACCCACAATCGTTCTAATTCATCTTTTACCAATGAATAAATCAGATCAAGGTAGACCTATAATCTTCTAATTACAAAACTTTTACCTTTATTCCAGTTAAAGAAAGTTTGTCTGCTATCAGCATCTTGTTTTTTTTTTCCCTTAATTAGTAAAACATTTTTCCTTAGCTGGATAGTTTCATGGCTTGTAAGATCAGCACCAACCAACGACTGCAAGAAATTAATTAATGAGTGGAGATGATCTTTCTGTCAAGGTATGTCTATAATACCATATGGTATCAGTGTAATTAAGAAAAACAGCTGATCAAATTCTTTCTTAGATAGTTAGCATTTAATTTCACAGGAAAGAAAGGCTGATAGGTCATAAAACTTGACTTTAAACAAGTGTTTGGAAAGATCAAGAAGAATATGAAATGCTAATTGAGGTACTTAACAAACATAGAAAAAAGCCAGAGAGTATGAACATTTCTGCTGTTGTCCTATTGGCCTTGACAACAACAAATGAAAAATGTCCCATATATCTTCTTTTATGGCAGTATGGCTTATAAATATAGCAGTCTCTATCAGAATACATGGCAATCTGCAATCCCACATATGGGTGAAGAATAACGGAGAAGAGTGATGATATTCTGTTAGATAAATGAAAACAGGGTCGTACAGCTTGAAGGGAGTTCAGAGGTCATCTAGCACAACTTCTTCATTTTATATATGAGAAAACTGAAGCCAAGGGAGATTAAGTGATTTGTTGTCAGAGGTAGGATGTGAACCCAGCTCCTTTGACTGAAGAATCAATTATATCTTCTGTATAACAGGAAGCCTTTTAATAAGAATGTACAGATTATTTTGTGTACTTTTAGGTACTAAAATAAATCCCAATGTAACCAAAGCCTCCACAATTATTACAATGGGGTGAAATTCAATACCTTGGGATGGAACACAATCTCCATCTTCACACGAGAAGAGTGAAAGTTTGTCTTATTGAGACCTATATAATTTACAATCTATTGGATAATGGATTTAGTATCATGTGGCAAGTGAAAGATGAAATAACTGAGAAAAACAGATTCAATCTTCTGAACATATGAATTTATTAATCAAAGCATGCCAATTGCCCAAGAAACTGAGACCAGCCCTCCTCAGCTAAGGTCTGGACCCTAAATACAGAAGGAGACAGACATCTACACATTAACATAATTGATCAAATAGGACTAATTAATTAAAAGGAAACAGTACAATGTTAGGTAATCTGATATCTAATTGGATGAAAGATTATGGACTTTCCAAGTTGTGAGGAGGAGAGCAAACAGGTACAATTCTACAAAATCAGAAAAAGATATGTTCCACTCCCCAAGTGTCTATATACATTCAAAAGAAAACAGAATCAATAACTGTTTGATCAGTATGTGGACAATTTTCAGAAAAGACTTGTGGGTTGCTTGAGATATACAATTGTGAGAAAACTCCTTGCATCAATCTGTGGATCTGACTGAGTTTGTGATAAGCAGAACATAAATCCTTTGTTAAGGGTCTCTAAGGATCAGGTAGAGGTGGTCCAGTTTCCCAGCCAGGATCAAACAATGCAATAAGGTTTTGTCCCAATTCCCACAACTGAATAAAGTTCCACTCTGCCCAACTCCCAACCCCTGCCACAGGTCAGAATCTGGACACATAGAAAAGGAAACTAACCCAGTTCAAGAATTGAGATACAAGATGTAGTCAATGTGGTTCACTCAATTCTCAAAATTAACCAGTTGCTCTCCTAATTCTCTCAATTTCCTCAATTTTCCTCCCTTTAAACTTACAAAGGAGTGGACATCTCCACCATAATTCACTTATTTATAGGCCAAATCTATATTGCTTTTACATATATTCATAATCAGAATTACATAAATTAGATTACAGAACAATGAGTTCACGATGGACTAATTTTGAGAAGAGATATTACATGTTACCAAGGTAACCAAGAAATCTTACACATAAACACCAGGAAACAGAAAGTCACAGAAATGTGATAATGACTAACAATATTACCTAACGTCAAGCCTCCTTGTTTCTTCTTAACCCTTTTCTAAACTCCATTTAATTAGCACATTTGGATTCCCAGGTGTCTCATGTAGTGATCTGATCCTTAGATATCTGTAAAGCCATGCACAAGCAGCTTTCTAGAAGTCTGCTGCTGTGAACATCTTCCAAGGTTCTGATTATACAGTATAGTGAACAGTCTATTCTGTAACAAATGAAAGCAAAACATTCACAGAAAATCAAGGTACATCATTCACAATGTTACAACTTATCACAGAAAATCAAAATACAGTATTCACCATGTCAAAAATCAACAATTTATCACTAAAATGGCCACATAGTTTTCACGAGAGTGGTCATGTAGTTTTGAATAAAGTACAGACTTTTAGTTGATCAATCACTTAGAAACTCAATCATTCAATGATTCTCTTTTAAACAAAGTGAAATAAATCTTATTTATTATATTATTTATATTATATTAAATATTTATAATATATAATTATATATTTATAATATTCATTAAGATAATCAATCATTTAGTTAAGTACTTAATTCAATCAGTCTTAAGAAGAAGAACCTCCTTAATACTTAACTTACTCATTCTTAAGGAGGCAAGGCCTCCTCAAGAGACACAAAATACAACAGTCAAAGTTCTCCACCCCTGGGTCCCAATTAAGTTGCAATATCAGTTACTATTCAGTATGCTCTTAAGGGGTAGTGGGAAATAGCTCATCCACTCCCCCTCCCCCGCACTGCCTCCACCCCTCCATGCCCTTCCCCTCCCCCGTGGTGAAATAACAATTTTGTCACTACTTAGTACCCATGGAGAGGTCTTTTCATCTTGACTTGGGACAGGCTGCTCCTACCTGAATCTAGAAAACTGTCATCTGGGTTCAAAGGCTGACAGCTCCTAGTTCCTTGTCCAGCTCTCCTTGCAGTTATTGTTCCACATTGAAGGTCACAGTGTCCAGTCCACCTTAAATCCTTCACAGTATCTATTCCTTGGAAATCAAGGATTAACAAAGCCATAAAGAAAGTACCAACACCACAATCATGCTTCCTCTGGCAGCTCCAGTTGGCCTTTGGAAATCCTCAGTAGCTCCTCAGAAGTTCCCAGAAGAAAAGTCTCAGCAGAAGCTCCATTCTCAAAATCAAAATCATTTTCTCCTTTTCTCAAAATCAAAGTCATCTTCCTCATGGAAGTTCCAGTCCAGCAGTGGTAGCCCAGCCTCCAGGTGTTCATCTCAAGAAGTTCTTCAAGAAGTTCCAAAAGAACTTCTAACTTTCCCAGCTGGGGTTTTTCCTTATATACAGTACTGCTCCTCCCTGTTCAGCCCCTTCCTGTTACATCAGCAACAGGGGTTCATAACTTCTTTTTCTTTAACAGAGGCTTAATTTGAAACTAGATGCAAAGTACCTCTTAGCTTAGGAACATGAAGGGATCTTTAAATTTCATTACTATTACAATATCTTCTCTCATACATTTTAAAATAAGACTCATTTTCAGGGTAGAACTTAAGTGGGTTCTCCTTCTCTGGTGCCATATTTTCCCCCAAATCACTTTTTAGAGGTTCCTAGATAATTCTTATAAAATCTACTAGTAACAAGACAACGCATTTTAGTACACCATATAAAATTTGGTTTTCCAAACCTGAAACTTTAGAGAAATGAAGTTTTTACATGCCACTTACTATTTCTATCTTTACCTAAATCTTGTACCTGATATAAGAATCTTAAACAAAAATCATGATTCAAACTGTAAAATGAACTATTCTGGCTTTTAATATGATCAGACAGATACTTGGAAACAGAAAGTAAATTTCACTTTCTTACAATTGTCACTACAATTTCATATGTGAAATATTTTATATAATTTTGAGAAAATATTTTCAAAACATACTTAATGCCTAAATTTCAATACCAGATACATTTAAAATCCAATCAGATTTATGTATAGTTCTTAAAGAAAGCAGTCTAATCCTATTGTTTTCTCAAAATTTATTATTCCATATAATTAGAATATTTTAACCATATTTTTTTCTTGTCATTGAGTTTAATTCCCCATTTTGGAGGATATCATTTGATATTTTAATTGTACCACAGATACATATTAAAATTGTAAAATTTTTCATACTTGCATCCAATTATAATAACTCAGAGATGTTCTAGTATCAAACTTTTAATTAATAGATTTATTACTATATTTACAAAACTTACACTGTTCACTTGTTGTGATTATAGAAATTTACTATTAAATGAAAAGGAAGGACATGGTTATAACAATGTCAGGACTTTTCTCCTCAAGAGTGGAGACTGACCTAAAATATACCATATCAAGGGAAAAACTGCCTTAGCTCTGTTTAATTCTAGGCATGAGTCATATCTGATAGCCAATCTTATAATCACAGATTATCAAAAACAAAGTTCAGGTTTAATCAGGTAAGGAACTTTCTTATTTAGGGAAAACAAAATACAGTACAGTAGAGAAATTGAGTCAAGATGATTCTATATTAAGTCATGCCAACGTCATTCCCAAAACTTTTCCAAGGCACAGATATCCACCTTCATCAGTTCTCAGACTACAACACATTTAATTTTCTAATATTGACATCATAACAATTCAGACAACTTTTTCTGTAATCAAAACTCAAAAGAGTAAATTATAGTCCCAAGAATTTTACCTCAAATAGGGCTTGAATATTATTACTTATACTTCTCTAACAGTTGTATTTCATTTATCTTTCATTTATAAATTAAAACAAAATATTTTCTGGGGTTTCAAACAAAATATCTCATAGTTGATTTGCATTGATGTATTGAAATTACACCTTTAAACCCCCCAAATAAATTTTCATGATTTTTTAAAGTGATAGTCAAAATTTTTCAAAAGATAATTCTGTAGTATATAAACTTGTTATCACTATTATTTTCTATTTTTAAACAAAATATATGTCATTATATATTTAACAGTTTTCAAATATCTATTTTATTACATTCTTGTAATAACTAAATTAATAATCTAATAGTGTTTAGAGTTTTAAAAGTTTTTTTAAAACAGCATTTCTGATACAATGGTTTCCCAAATTCACAACATAAGCTGTGCCCTGCACTTTATAGCACCAGCTAAAACATGGAGTGTGAATAATCACTCTATGGAACAGATAGAGATTGTATTCATACATTTATTGCATGCTAAGCAAATCTCAAATAAGCATCTGATGGTTAGGGTTTATATACTGTAGCTAAAGCACTTATATCATACTTTCTCATGGGAAACTTCACATAGTTTGTTACATGAGGCACCTAATTGCAACTTTCCCAGAGGCTTCTCCTATGGGATCTTTTCTTGCTTTCTTATCTCATGAGTCACCACTTTATCTATATCACTCAACCAGCCAGGGTTTCAGGGATGGTGAGAAAGTTCTAAGCCTCACTTGCAAGGGGGATGAGTAATGGGGGGTGGTGAGTCAACATCCTGAGATACTTGGCCCAGGTAGGGGGAAACGGGCTCAAGTAGGTCCTTGGCATAGATTCACACCCATGGCAGACCCCTCAGAGATAACTCTCAACATCACCTCCTATATAAACAAAATAAAAATACAAAAATGACATGCATGACTTAATCAATTTAAAACATGAAACAAAACTTATTACCAGATACATGATGTTAAAATAGCCTAAGCCATTCCAAATGATCCTATGTAAAAATCATTAATATTATCACCTTTGGCCTTGTATGCTAATCACACATGAAATCCAATAAAGAGTTATCAAGTATGGAAAAACTACATTCAAATAAAAAATAATAGTAACAGTAGTCTACATTTATATAGTGCTTACCGTATGCCAGTCACTATGCAAAACATTTTATAATCATTATATGATTTGATCTCCACAACAATGTTGGGAATTGGGTAGCATTATCTTAGTCTTCTTTACAGATAAAAAAAAAAAAAACTGAGACAACAAAAATTTGTTTAATAACACACAGCTAATAAATGTCTATGACCAGAATATGACTAAAGTTTCCCTGAATTTTTCCAGTGTTTGTTTTTAAGCATCTTTTTTGGGTAATATGATCTAAGATGAGAGAGGTAATGAAGTCAGAGGGTAAGGATCTCTTAACTGTTGTGGAAGGGCTTCCGAAGGCCTATGATTTAAACTAGCCTTTGACTTTTAATGGTTAAGGAAGGATTAAGAAGAGGTGGACATAAAATGCACACTGTATACATTTTTCTGTCTCCATTCTGGTATTGTTTTGAAACTATTGCTCATCCTTTATTACATTAAAATCATAGGACTATCAATATTTTTTTTGGGGGGGGGGGAAGAAGATGATCTATGTTCTGTTTACCCTAGGAACTTCTACAGAATTTAATTCTTATTTTTTCCTTAAAACAAATCCTTCAATGTGGTACCCCAAAATACTGATATGTCAGAAGTGGGTGAGTTTGAGAAATTGCCTAAAGTCTCAGGAATTCTCCCCTACAACATCAAAATTATTAAATTCCAAATCCTTTAATTATTAATCTCTAATTTCCTCAATCTTTAAGCTTTCAAAATCAACTTTAATTTTCTGACTTTATTTCTATATTTCAAGCATGGCAACAGTTGAAATGTCAAGAGAAAAAAAAATTATCTTGCAGGTTTTTTTTTTCTTAAAACCTGATCTCTTACTGAAAGCCTAAAGTTAGAGCTAGTATTGCATACTGAGACAACTGCTTTGGGTATGAAACTTCTTTAAGGTTTCCTGGAATTATAAATCCTTTGCAAAGTTTTAGTAGGTTTTTTTTGTCTAAAAATTTAGGAAAAAAAAAGACTAAATTTTCCCTTTAAAAAATATTTATTTTGGCGGAGCACACAGGGGCTGCACTAGCACAGACCAGAGACTAGACAACAGTGGTCCCAGGGCAAGCATGGGTAAGCAGATTTACCTACCACAGTGGCAATTTGCAGACCTCTCACTGCAGGAGCAGTGCTATTTTATAAAAAAAATATTTATTTTACAAAGGTACACAAATATAAAAATAAGAAGAAGAAATACACATAAACAGCATATAGAAGGGGAAGAAAACCCTTAAGGGGAGTTGGGCAGAAACAATCACTTAAAACTGCCCAATGAAACCAAACACTCATCTTCTCAAAATAAGATTTTTTCAATGATTAGTCTTAATTTCTTTAATTGGCAATAATGATAAAAGCCAAATTAGCTAAAACAAATTATCAGCTAAAACTATTTCAGATTTAAGTCAGATGTCACATATTTCAATTACACCCATTTTAATAAATTCTGTTTGATCATTCTTGCAACTATCAAAACATCCTGGGATTCCATGCCATCAAAAATCTATCCAAGGGAGTGGTAGTTTCCAGACCTCTCAGCTTATCATTGGGAAGAGGGTTAGACAATCATTCAGAAGGAGATTAGAGGGGTCCTGTGGCAGGCATTGGAGGCAGGAATCTGTTACTATGCACACATTTAGATCTGAGTTACAGTCCCAGGGCTAGGAGGAGCACAAATACAACAGAGTTTGTTGCTGCAGGGCTACTGGGATCCTGGCCACAATTCCAAGGTATAGAAGAGTACTTTTGGTGACTTATAAACAAGACCATAGGCTAGAAAAGTAGTAAACACACCTCTCTCTACACCATAACACCCTGGAAGAAATAAAAACTTACAGATACCCCAGAATTACCTCTGAAACAGTAACAAAATGGAAACCTGGAACAACGCCACCTCCATTCTTGAAGCACAGCCCCACTTTATCATAAAGTTATAAGGCAAACAAAAGACAGAAAAATAGTCAAAGAGAAGGAAAAGATACTGAGTACAGAAAGTTACTATGGTGACTGAGAAGATCTAAACACAAACTAAAAAGAATACAACAAAATCAAAATTATTACAGCCAAAGACTCAAAGGAAAATGTGAATTGCCCTCAGGTCATGGAAGGGCTCAAAAAGGATCTTAAAAATTAAAAAGAGAGGCAGAGGAAAAGGTGAGAAGAAAGATGAAAGAGATGTAAGAAAATTATAAGGGAAAAGGAATCAACAGACTGCTAAAGGAAGCACAAAAAAAAATACTGAGGAAAGTAAAAACTTGAAAAATAGAATAGGCCAAATGGTAAAAAGAAGTACAAAAATTAAAAGAATAATGACTTGAAAAAGAAAATTAGCCAAATGGAAAAATAGGTACAAAAAATTCACTGAAAATAAGATCTCCATTAAAAGTTGAATTAGCCAAATGGAAAAGGACATAGAAAAGTACATTGGAGATTTTTTAAAACTCGAATTGGGCAAATGGAAGCTAAAAATTCAAAAGATATCAAAAACCCTAAAACAAAATCAAAAGAATAATAAGTAGAAGAAAATTGTGACATATTTAATTGGAAAAACAACTGACCTGGAATATAGAACTTAAAAATTATTAGACTACCTGAAAGTCAAAGTAAAAAAAAAAAAAGTGTCTTGACATCATCTTTCAAGAAATTATCAAGTAAAATTGCCCTGATATTGTAGAAGCAGAGGATAAAATGGAAACTGAAAGAATCTGCCAGACAGCTACTGAAAGGGATCCCCAAAATGAAAACTTACAGCAATATTAAAGCCAAATTCCAGAGCTCCAAGGTCAAAGAGAAAATCCTGAAACTAACAAGAAAGAATTCAAATATCATGAAGCTTCTGTCAATATAACACAAGATTTAGCAGTTTCTACATTAAGTGACTGGAGGTATTTGTTTATGGTATTATGGAAGGCAAAAGAGCTAGGACTACAACCTATCCAGAAGAACTGAGTGCAATTCTTGAAGGGAAAATGTACATTAAATGAATTAGAGGATTTTCACGCCTTCTTGATGAAAGGACCAGAATTGAATAGAAAATTCATCTTTCAAAACCAAGACTAAAGTAAAAAAAAAAAATTCAAAAGGTAGTATAGAATAAGAAATCATAAGGAATTCAATAAGGCTAAACAATTCACATTATTTTTTTGTTGAATTGATTTATTTATTTTTAGTTTACAACATTCAGTTCCACAGTCCCTTGAGTTTCAAATTTTCTCCCTCTCCCTTTTTTCCTCCATTCCCCACCCCCAATCATAGAGGCATATACTCATATAACCTATCTAAGATCTACAAATATCTTCACATTAATCATTACTCAGGTTGTAAAGAAGGATTATAACTGATGGAATGATCAGTGGAAAAGAGGAAACAAATCAAAACAAAACAAAAAACAAAGAAAAGAAACAGAGCAAGTAGTTTGTTTCAATTTACATTCAGACTCCACATCTCTTTCTCTGTGTGTGGAAATCTCTTTCAATCATGAGACTTTTGGAGTTGTCTTATAACCTTACATTGCTGAGAGGAGTCCAGTCTATTGAAGGTAGTTATCACACATACGTTGTATCTGTGATTATGTACAGATTTCTTCTGGTTCTGCTTTTCTCTCTCATCATCAGTTTATACATTTCTCCAAGTTATTATAAAGTCTGCCTTCTCCTCATTTCTTATAGCACAGTATTATTCTGTTACATTCATATACCACAACTTGTTCAGCCCTTCCCCAATTGATGGGCATGCCCTTGATTTCCAATTCTTTGAAACCACAAAAAAGAGCCACTATAAATGTTTTTGTACATAGTGGTCCTCATCCCACTTCTCTGATCTTTTTGGGATATAACCCTAGAAGTGGTATTGCTGGGTCAAAAGGTATGCACTTATTAATAGCCGTTTCAGATTGCTCTCCAGAATTGTTGGATCAGTTCACAACTCCACCAACAATGAATTAGTGTTCTAATTTTTCCACATCCACTCCAGCATTAATCATTTTCCTCTTTTGTCACGTTAGCAAATCTGACTGTAGAGATGTAGTACTTCAGAGTTGTTTTGATTTGCATTTCTCTAATCAACAGTGACTTAGAAAATTTTTTCATATGCTTATAGATATCTATAATTTCATCTTCTGAGAACTGCCTGTTCATATCCTTTGATCATTTATCAATTGGTGAGTGGCTTGTATTCTTATAGATTTGACTCAATTATTTGTATATTTTAGAAATAAGGTCTTTATCAGAGACGCTGGTTGTAAAAGATCTTTGCTAATTTTCCACCTCCCTCTCAATCTTGGTAACATTGGCTTTATTTATACAGAAGCTTTTCAATTTAATGTAATCAAAATTATTTCATCTACCCCTCCCCACAGATCTGACAGGTAAACTATCTCTTGTTCTCCAAGATTTCTTACAATATCAGCCTTTGTCCCTAGATCATGTACCCATTTAGACTTTATTTTGGTGTACAGTGTGAGATATTAGCCTATGTCCAATTTCTGCCACATTACATTCCAATTTTCCCAGCAGTTTTTGTCAAATACTGAGTTTTTATCCACAAAACTGGGGTTTTGGGGTTTATCAAACAGTAGATTACTACAGTCATTGGCTCCTCAGTCTTGTGTATCCAATCTATTCCACTGATTCTCTACTCTCTTCCTCAGCCAGTACCAACTAGTTTTGATGACTGCTGCTTGATAATACTGATTAAAATCTGGAATGGCTAGGCCACCTTCCTTAGAATTTATTTTCATTAATTGCCTTGATATTCTGGACCTATTGTTCTTCCAAATAAATTTTGCTACAATTTTTTCTGGCTCTACAAAGTAATTTTTGGTAGCTTGAGTGGTATGGCACTAAATATGTAATTTAATTTAGGTAAAATTGTCATTTTTATTATATTAGCTTGACCCAGCCATGAGCAACTGATGTTTTTTTCCAATTAGTTATATCTGACTTTGTGTGAAAAAATGTTTTGTAATTGTGTTCATGTAAGTCCTGGGTTTGTTTTGGCTGGTAGATTCCCAAATATTTTATAATGTCTACAATAACTTTAAATGGGATTTCTCTTTCTATCACTTGCTGTTGAATTTCATTAGAGATATATAGGAATGCCAGACGCTTATGTGGGTTTATTTTATATTCTTAAACTTTGCCAATTTTTAAAATTATTTCAG